>NW_020870197.1:240341-255341 GCF_003789085.1 Penaeus vannamei | reverse complement strand
TCGCTTCCTTTTCTTGCTAATCTTCTATCTCTATATTCTCCTTTCCACTTCTCGCTATCTCTCCGCCTGAAGTGCTATCGGCTTATTCCTCCCATTTCGCGAATCACTTCGCTGAGGGTAGTTCATAAAAGTCCTAGCGAGGATAGAGCTATGTTACGTGGTCTCCCTCCCTCTCTTTCTCCAACACCGCAGTCTCCCTACTTCTCTCGTATCTCTGTCTCTTTCTGCCCTCTCGCTTCCTCTCTTTCTCTATCTCGTATCCATGCTATCCCTCTTCCTCTCTCTCCTCCTCCCTGAAACCTCTCTCTCTGCTCTGTCTCTCCAGCCTTGCTCCTCTCTCGTCTCTCTCTCTCGTGCTCTCCTCTCTCTCTCTCCTCTCACTCACTCACGCCACTCACTTCACTTCACTCACTCTCTCTCTCTCTCTCTCTCTCTCTCTCTCTCTCTCTATCTCCCTCTTACTCTCGTCTCCATAATAAAATCTCTTTACTTCTCTCCTTCCTCTCTCTCTCTCTTCTCTCTCTCTCCCTCCTTCTTCCTCGACCTATCCTTGCCTTCCTCTCATTTTCAAGCATTGATGGATCTGCGTCAATTTAATTTCGGAAAGGATCTCGGAGCTGAACACGTAGATCACCGAGAGCTTGGAAATATAATGTCAAGATGTTAGTATCGATAGATTCACATGATTTCTCTTTGGTTTTTCAAGGAAGGAATCTTAGTGATGTGTACAAATTTGAAAGGGAGAGGAGGTTTTGAAAATATGTCAAGATTGGTAACGGGATTAGGTATGTTGCATTTTCTCTTATTGAGTGAAAACTGACTTGAAGACGCAGATACATGTGTAACCATCTTTTTATTGTCTTCATATTTTTCTTTTGGTTAATTATTTATTATTATTATTATTATTTATTATTGAAGATGTATTATTATTATTGATTATTATTATTATTAGTATCATCATCACCGATTATAATCATTATCATGTGTTTATCATTCATGGATATCATTGATTAAATATTATTATGTATATCATATATGTATATGATTGCTATTACTATTACTTTGTTATTATCATATCATATTATCATCATCATCATTATTATCATTATCATTGTTATTATTCATATTATCAATTATTATTATTATTATNGAGAGAGAGAAAAAAAGGTAGAAATGGAACGAAGAAGAGAGAGGAACCAACGGACAGAACGGGAAAGAGGGTCGAAAATGTCGTCGAATCAGCGGAGAGGAAAAATGGAAGATAAAGGAAAGGAAAGAGAGAAAAGAGAAGGAGAAAGAAATTTAAAAACAAGAGAAAAGGCTAAGAGAGAACAAAAAAAACAGAACCGCAGGAAGAAAGGGGAGGTCAACAGGAAACACCGAACAGATCTATCGGAGACGCCCCAGAAGAGAGAGGGAGAAGGAGGGAACAGAAAGAAGAAATAGAAGAGGGGACAAGAGAGAGAAGAGGGAGGACAGAAAAGAGGAATAGAATGAGGACAGAGAGAGAAGAGGGAGGACAAGAACATCGAGAAGAGAGGACAGAGAGAGACAGCCACGGGACGGACACGAAAAGAGCAAACCAACAGAATACAGAAAGGTAGAAAGGGAAACAGAGAGGAGAAGAGGGAGGCAGAAAGAAGATAACAGAACCAAGAGACACAACCGCCCGAGAGGAAAATGAGAGAGCAGAGCAAATTAACGAGAAAAGGGAGAAACCGGTTTACATAGCTGCCATTCCTCAAGCCAGGATTGCCTCACGAAGAAAGCGGTTTTAAGAAATTGACCATGGGGAGACAGGGAGAGAGAGAGAGGCGGGAAGGAAGGAGGGAGGTAAATAGAAGGAAGGAAAGAGAGGGGAGAGAGAGGAGAGAGAGAGAAGGGCAGGGAGAGAGAGAGAGGAAGGGTTGGAAGGGGGGGAGAAGAGAGACGAGAGGAAAGGAGGAGAGAGAGAGAGGGAAGTGCAGGAATGAGAGAGAAGTGAAGGGGAGGGAGAGATGAGAGGAAGAGGGAGGAAGGGAGAGACAAAGAGAAGAGAGAGAGACAGAAGCAGACGAGGAAGGCAGGAGAGAAAAAGAGAGAGGAAGGGAGGGGGCAGGGGAGAGAGATGAGAGAATGGAGCGGAGGTAGTGGGAGAGAGAGCAGAGAGGAGGACGGGAGGGTAAGAAGAGAGATGGGAGAGAGGGAGAGAGAAGAGAGAGAGAGGGTGGTGGGAAGAGGACGAGAAGAGAGGGACAGGGAGGGAGGAAGGAGGGAGGCGCTAGAGAGAGAAGGGATAGGGAGAGAGTACGAGAAAGAGGAGGCGAGGCAGAGGAATGCAGAGGAGACACGACGAGGGGAAGGGATCAGAGAGAGAGAGAAGAAGGGAAGGAAGAGCAGAAAGGCAAAAGAAGGAAGAGAAGAGTTTTTTGAGAATAGAAGAAAGGGGGGAAGGAGCGAGAGAGAGGAGTAGGAGAGAGAGGAAGGGAGGAAGAAAAGGACAGACAAACCAGACAAGTACTCAGATAGACAAGGACTACAGACAGCATAGACTACATATTGCGACAGGAGTGAATGAAAGATAAAGAGAAAGAAAGACAGAACATGAGAGAAAGAGGGGAGGAGAATGGAAAAGACACGCGAAGGGGAAGAAGAGAGAGACAAAGGAAAAGGGGACAAGAGAGACAAAGGAAATGAGAGACAGAGAGAAGCAGACAAAGAAAGGGAGATCAGAGAGAGAGACAGCAAGAAATGGGAGAAAGAGAAGCGAGAGCAAAGAAGGGAAACAAAGAGAGAAGATAAAAGAAGACGAGACAGAGAGAGAGAGACAAAGAAGGAGAACGAGAGAGAGACAAGGAAATGGAAGAACAGAGGACAGACGAAGGGAACAGAGAGAGCAAAGAAACGAAACAGAGAGAGAAGACAAAGAAAGGGAGACAGAGAGAGACAAAGAATACGGCGACACAGCGAGAGAGAGACAAAGAAAGGGCAGACAGAGACCAGAGACATACAGCACAGACAGTCCCGCAGAGAAGACAGACAGACAGACAAGACAGCACAACGAATGACCAAAGCACACGCCCCATCCCAGCCACAAACCCGACACAAATAAACACACTCCCGGATAGCAACGAGAACCCCGCGACTAAAACAAAAAAAAACTTTTTTTTTCCGGAAATAAAGATTGGTAGAAACTTAGATATAGTTTCCCATATTTTCTTTTTTTCTATAAATATGATTAAAACTTACGTGTTGGGGAAGAAAATCTCCGGTATTATGTTGTTATCAAAAGATAGCATAGTAAATAGATATTCTTTGTTGTAGGAGATGTACTGGGGAATTAATCTATTTGTCTATCTATATATAGCTTTTTATTTATCTCTCTTGGTCCTAATCAAATTCTTTGACCACGTATAAAGCAATGGTAGACAGATAGACAGAGTAGATAGATAGAATAAAAAATATATGAAATGATGATAGTGATAGCACTGATGATGATTACGATAAACAGCAATTAACATAATCAATTAAAATAGTAAATCATCCTCATCGGTCTTTTTTGTTACATCAAAGAAGGACAGGAGGAACTAGAAGGAAGATGATAAAAAAAAGAATAATGATGTAATAATACATATGACATAATAAAGATAATGTGAGGAAAAAGAAGGAGATACGGATGGACAAGGGGAGTGAACGAGAAAGGAAGCGGAAAAGGAGAGAGAAAAAGAGGTAAAATAAGAAGAATGACAACGTATATGTATACAAGATTAGGAGTAGATAAATGACAGATAGATAGATAAAGTAGATAGTAGATAGACTTAAATAAATAAATAGATTAGATATATCATGATAGGATAGATATATAGATAATAGAGATAGATAGATAAGATAATTAGAATAGATAGAATTAGATAGATACATAGATAGATAGGATAATAGGATAGATATAGAATTAAATAGATAGATAGTCAGATTAGATATGTAATGATGATAATGATATAGTTAACTATCATCATCCCATTTTTATCATCAAAAGAAATATTATTAGGGAAAAATTCACTTCAAACATCGGAAAATTCTAAAAGACTGAAGGACACTTTTTTATCGATTTCAGAAAACACTGCAAGAATACTCCCTTTTGCTAAGTGAAAAGGGGGGGGGGAGGGGACACAAAGGTGGGGAAGGCAGGGAGGGGCGAGGGAGAGATGATACCTAGGCGAGTTAGAGAATACATATGTATAATATATATATATATATATACTATATATAAATATATATATATATATATATACATATGCATTATGTATATATATATATCTATATATATATAGTATATATATATATATACTATAATTATATATATTTATTATTTATTCAATATAATGTATGTATGTATATATAATATATATATCATCGTCATATTATATATATATATATATATATAATATTAACCAATTCCTTAGTATGATAAGACCCTAAATACCTATATAATCAATATATACTACTCACTCCTCACTCAATACTACACCCCTCTACCTCCTCCTCACCCTTAATACATCATCTATACTATACTATAAATATATATACATATATATATATAATATATGTATATATATCTATTATATATATAATATATATATTATACCCTCACCATGTCAACCCCTACCCCCCACACCACCCCACGCCACACACAACACCATCACACACACACACACATCAAACACACACACACACACAACACACCAACACACACACACACACACACACATATAATATTATAAATATTAATAAAATAATATATAACATACGAATATATAGATTAGATTACGTTAGATAGATAGATATTATAGATAGCTATACAAAGATAGTTAAATAGATAGACACGCATGTATATGTATATTATATAATAAGTATAAAATACGTATATAATTATATAATATATATAATATATATAGAGAGAGAGAGAGAGAGAGAGAGAAGGAGAAGAGAGAGAGACGAGAGAGACGAGAGAGAGAAGAGAGAGAAGAGAGAGAGAGAGAGAGAGAGAGAGAGAATGTTACAGATTTTAGAGAGAGAGACAAGAGAGAAAGAGAGAAGAGAGAGGAAGTTGATAACACGTTCACCTTATTCCCCGAGTCCAGATACGCCCACACAAACACTCTCGAAACCGCGTGTACGTTCGAAATACTCCGTGTACGTGTTGTGTGTTGTTGGAGTGTTGGTGGGGTTTGGGGGATGGTCGATGGCCGTGGGTTTCGCATCTCTCTCGTTCTCTCTTTCTCTCTCTTTTGTTCACTTTCGTTTTTTTTTTTTTTTTTTTCTTTCTCGTTCTTCTGTCTTTCGCTTTCGCTCTCTTTGTCTTTCTCCTCTCTCTCTTCTCTTTCCTCTCTCTGCTCTGTCTCTCTTCTCTTCTCTCTCTCTCTCTCTCTCTCTCTCCTCTCTCTCTCTCTCCTCTCCCAGATCCCTCCCTCCCCCCTCTCTGTTACTAACCAAAACACCACAAAAAACGTTCAATCGAAAGCTAGGTCATTCTTCATTCTGCATGTCAGGTCATCAAAGAGAGTAAATCGTCGGGTCATTTCTCACATTTCCTCTTCTTCTTCTATCTCTTTATTTCCTTTTTTTTGGGGGGAGGGGGGGGGGGCTTTTATCACTTTCTCATGTCTATGTTTTTTTCTGTTTATCTTTTTTTAAAAATCCGGTTTATTTTATGTTTTTTTCTTTCTTTTTTCTCTTTCTCTGGTATACATTCTGTTTTTTTTATTTCTCTTTTTCTCTTTCTCCTTTATTCTTCTTATTCATGGCTTTTATTTCTTACTGATAGTCTCACTTTATTCTTTTATTTCTCACTCCTGCCTATCTATTCTTTTATTCCTTTTCTTCTTTTCATTCCTTTTTGTGTTTATTTCTATTTTATCTTTTTTCTTTTTTTTGTGTCTTTTCCTTTTTTCCCTCTCTTCCCTTCTTCCCCTCCTCATTCCCACAATTACTCCCTTCTTTATCCTCTTCCCTCTTCCCTCTCCCTCTTCTCTTTCTCCCCTTTTTCCCTGTTTTTCCTCTTCCCCTCTTCCCCTTTCTCTTTCCTCCTCCCGTCCCCTCTCCTTCTTTCGTCCTATACCCTCCCCCTCCCCTCTTCCCTCTTCCCCCCTCTTTCTCCCCCCTCTTCCTCCTCCCTCCTTCCTCCCTCTTCCCCTCCCCTTTTTCCCTCTTCCTCGCTTCCCTCCCCTCTTCCCTTCCCCTCTTCCCCTCCTCCCCTCTTCCCATCTCCCCTCTCCCTCCCTCTTTCCCTAGTCATTTTGGTCAAGCTGGAAAGAGGCCAAAGAACCCGTCAGAAATGCGACATCACTATCAAACATTTCGATGCCAGCTACGTTCTTGTCTGTCTGTCTGTCTGTCTGTCTGGTCATCTGTCTGCTATCTCTCTCTCTCTCTCTTTCTTTCTCTCTTTCTTTTCTGTCTCTGTCTCTCTCTCTCTCTTTCTTTTTCTTCTCTCTCATCTCTCTCTTCTCTCTCTCTCTCTCTTCTCTCTTCTCTCTCTCTCTTCTCTCTCTCTCTCTATCTCTCTCTCTCTCTCTCTCTCTCTCTCTCTCTCTCTCTCTCTCTTCTCTCTTTCTCTCTCTCTCTCTCTCTCTCTTTCTCCTCTCTTCTCTTTCTCTCTGTAAACGCTATGAGAAAAAGGAGGCGGAGGAAGAGGAGGAAGCTAGTAACAATGATATAAAATAAAATATATGAAAGGTAGGAGAAGACAGGAAGTAATAAAATGGGGAATGGAACGCAATGATGATGATGGAGGAATAGAGAAGGTAAAGAGAATATGAGAGTTAATGATAATGATGATGAGAAAGAAGAGGAGGAGGATAGAATGATGATGTAATGGCAATACTGATAAGAGGAGGAGGAGAAAAATGAGAAAGAAGAAGATAGGCAATAATGATGGTAATGGCGATAGTGATAAAGAGGAAGAGGGAGAAAGAAGATGGTAATAATAATAGTGGTATGATGATGGGAGGATGGTGATGATGATAATAGTGATGATGAGGTGGAGGAGGATATTAATAAGGATGATAATGATAATAATGATAATGATGATGATGATGATGATGATGATATAATGATAGATAATAATAATAATAATAACAATAATAATAATAATAATAATAATAACAATAATAATAATAATAATAATAATAATAATAATAATAATAATAATAATAATAACAAAACAAAAAAGATGATGATAATGACATCATTATCAATACTGATGATAACGATAATGACTGAGAATATATAAAATGTAGGAGACGATAAAAAAAATTAAAGTGGGGGAATAGGACGTAAAGATGAGGAGGAAGGAACAGAGGAAGAAAAGAGAAGTAGGATGTAAGGAAGAAGGAGGAGGGAATGCACGAAAGACAGAATAAAGGAAGAAAGAAAAATGTAGGAAGGAAATGTGGATAAATATAGGAAGAAGATGAGGAGGTAGAAACTAGGAAAAATGGAATAAGAAGAGAGAGAGAGAAGGAATAAAGTAAGAAAGGAAGTAAATCGAAAGCAAAATATAAACAAAATTAAGGAAGAGTTATAAATGATGATAAAGGGGAAACAAATAAAAAGAGGAAATAGGAGATAAGAAAAACGAAGATAACTGGGAAGAATAGAAGGAGGGAATAAAGAAGAAAAGAAATGAATAAATAGGAAATACATGAATGCAGAAAAACGTGTATGACCGCAAATATATATACATATTGTATCTACATGTGTGTATATGTACGTATTGTATCTACATGTGCGTATATGTACGTATTGTATCTACATGTGTGTATATGTACGTATTGTATACATGTGCGTATATGTACGTATTGTATCTACATGTGCGTATATGTACGTATTGTATCTACATGTGCGTATATGTACGTATTGTATCTACATGTGCGTATATGTACGTATTGTATCTACATGTGCGTATATGTACGTATTGTATCTACCATGTGCGTATATGGTACGATACANTCTCTCTCTCTCTCCCTCTTTCCTCCCTCCTTCTCTCCCTCCTTTCCCCTACCCCCCCCCCCCTCTTCTGCCGGAGCGGAAGATGGCGGTACGGGAGGATAAGGATGAGAATCCGCGTCCTTCGCGCCCTCGGAAGCAGGGTGGCCGCGCGGGAAACATCGCGGATCGGCGAAGGCTGTGGGCGTGATGGGCGTGAAGGCACTCGACGCGCGTGCTCGGCCGCCGTGTTGGCTTTTTAGGGGCTGGATGGGCGGGTTTTGCGCGCGCGGACATGGCTCGATCTGTTCTGCCTGGGTGGACTGAAGTGATGGCTGGCTGAGAGCAGAGAAGAGAGAGAGAGAGAGAGAGAGAGAGAGAGAGAGGGAAAGAGAAGGAAAGAGAGATAGGGAGACGGTGAGGGAGAAGAAGGGGTGGTGGAGAGAGGGAGAGGGAGAGAGAAGGGATGGAGAATGGAGAGAGGGGGAGGGGAAGGGAAGAAGTATAAGTGAGAGAGAGATGGAGAGAGGGTGAGGAGAGGAAGAAAGGGGGAGGGAGAGAGAAAGGGAAAGAGTGAGAAACGGACAGACAAAAAGAAACTGACAGATTTATATGCGGGGTAAAGTGCATATATGAAAAGTAAATAGATAAATGGATAATTAGATATGTCTACGAGTGTGTATCCACGTCCCTATGTATGAAGGAATTTGAATACTATACAAGTTACATCTAGTACGAGCACGGAGGTGTTTCTCATGCACCTAAGCTCAGCGCCCCGGGGTGTGTACATTTCTCTCCTAGAGCTCGGGACGCTGGGATTTTTATATTCCGGGCGCAGTCGCACACAAGGTTGGACGCAAGCATTCTCTAGGCATCACGTCTCTGGACCGATTTACGGGTTTCCGCTTGAGGCTGCTTCGGTTGTTTCTGATGAGATGTTTGTTTGCGTTTGGTGTTGTGCCATTTATTGCAAGCCTAGAGGGAATTGAAGAGAGAGAGAGAGAGAAAGAGGGTGAGAGAGAGAGAAGAGGGATGATAGAGATGTGGACAGATTTGAAGAGAGAGTGGAAATGAAGGTGGGAGATGGAGATAAAGATAGAGACAAGGCTAGATATAGAGATAGAAGTTGGACAGAGACAGGCAGAGATATGATCAGAGAAGGAACAGTAGAGAGAGAGAGACAGACAGAGAGAGACGAAGGAGAGAGAAAGAGAGAGAGAGAGATTACGGAGACATCGAGCTATTCCGAAGACCCTCAAACATTCCGTGGCCAAGGACTATTTACGTCGAAACGGCTACGAACTACTCCAGAGCTGACCCCGCCTACTCATGGGGAACCACGCCCACTCACAGGGAACCGCAGCATTCCGAGGCAAGCAACGGAAGTGATCTCAGCCGCGAAGTCGACGGCGGCGACGGAGCGGCGGCGGGACGAAGGCACGACGAGGGCGGCGCCGTACGTGACTGGCTCTTGCGTCATGGCTCGGGGGGGGGGGGGACGGGCGAGGGTAGGGGCGTGGGTGTGGGTATGGGAGGGTAAATGGGAGCGGGTTATGAGTGGGCGGGTGGGTGGGTGCCTGGGGGTGAAGTGTTTAATGGGGAGGAAAAAGAGGGGGGGGGGTGTTCAATGAGGCTTGGGGGAGGAAGGATGACTTTGGGCGATGCTCTGTTTGGCGGGGGGAATGTGTCCCCTGGCCGGGGAAGGGAGGGGGGGGGTGCAGGGGAAGGGAAGGGGAGGGGGTGCAAGGGAAGGGACGGGGAGGGGGGAGGGGAAGGGAACAGGGGGGAGGGGAGGAGGGACGGCCCGGATGACAGATTTACCTTGGCGGCTGCGACCTTTGGGAGGTTTGGGGAGGTCAGGAGGATCTTTTGGTCTTCAAGGTCGCGAGGGGGATCGTCTCCGGAGGGATTTGAAGGAGGGGGCGCTCGGGGCGGATTAGCCCTGATTGGCCAGTCTCGGATGGCGGTCGACGCGAAGGCCGCGACGCCGACGTGTGGGCGGAGGGGGGGGGGGGGGCGTAGGAGGAAGAACGTGTGCAGGCATTCAAGCATATATGTTTTTATACATATATGTACACACACACACACACACACACACACAACACACACACACACACACACACAACACACACCACACACACACACACACACACACACACATATATAATATATATATATACATATATATATATATATATATGTATAATATATATATATATATATATATGTGTGTGTGTGTGTGTGTGTGTGTGTGTGTGTGTGTGTGTGTGTGTGTGTGTGTGTGTGTGTGTGTGTGTGTGTGTGTGTGTCCAGATAAGCTGCTATGAATCCCACGCTAAGTTTCTTCACGGTTGAAATAATGCATTAAAGTCCGTTCTTCTTTTTTAAGTTCGTTGCCCTTGCTTTCTGGAATAACAAAAGGTTTAGACTTGTTAATGAAGCTTAGTGCAGAGTGTAGAATGTGCGTATGTAAGTCCGTATATGTATATATATGTAGATATATATAAACATATATTACCCCTTGTTATCGTCACTTCCGCCCCCCTTTCCGCTTGTTCCTTCGGCGCGCCGGGCACGACTTGCTTGGCATTTGCAGTGTCTTAAGGTGTGAATTTATGTTGATTTGTCCTGATGATTCTGGACTTAGAAGATGGATGGGGGAGAAGGACATCTTGGGTTTCATTATCCTTGTGGAATGCATGTCGGACGAATTGCAACAGGAACAACGGCGGGAAGAACAAGGAGATTCACGAATATACTGAAGGCCCTGTACTGCTTGCTTCGGCTTTTTCTTTTTCTTCCTTTCTTATTATCATTGGACTTTATTATCCTTTCCACGTCCCGCTTCCATATTCATTCTTCTTTATTCCCCGTTTTTTTCATTTCGTCTTCCTCTTTACTTCCAATCCCCTTTGTCTTTCTTTTTCTGTTCTGTTATCATTTTTTTTTTTTTCCTCTTCTGTTTCCTTCTCTGTTATTTTTATTCCATTTTTTCCTTTTCTTTTCTTCCATTCTCTTCTCTTCTCTTTCTTCTCTTCCCTTAGTTTCATTCTTCTCTTCCATTCCTTCCCTTCTTTCCCTTTTCTTCTGTTCCCTCCTTTCCTTTTACTCTTCCCTTCATTTCCCTTTCTTTTCTCCTTACCCTCCCCTTCCTTTCCTTCTTTCCCTTCTTTCCCTTCTTCCCTTCTTACCCTTCTTCTTTCCCTTTCTTTCCCTTTCTTCCCTTCCTTACCCTCCCCTTCCTTTCCCTTCTTCCCTTCCTTACCCTCCCTTCCTTTCCCTTCCCTTGCTCCCCCTACCTTCCTTGCTTTCCACTTCCCCCTCCCCTCCCCTCCCCTTCCCCTCCCCTCCCCTCCTCCCTCCCTCCTCCCTCCTTCCCTCCATCCCACCCACCCCACCCCACCATCTATGCTCCATCCATCCTCCTCCTCACCCCCCCGCCCCGAGAAGATTTGCCGTGATAAGATAAGAAGGTCGATTTTGCAGACAAGGTCAGAGAGGAAGGAGAAAGGGTCGGTGGTGTAATTTCCTGTTATTTGTCTTGTTGCTCTTATTCACCTTTTATGTAACTGCTTCCTCTCCTCTTCTCCTCCTTCTCCTCGTACTCCTCCCTCTCTTTCTTTCCTTCTCCTCTTCCTCCCTTCTCCTCTTTCTTCCTACTCGTACTTCTCCTCCTCCTCTCCTTCCTTACTTCCTCCCCCTCTCCTCTTCCCTTTCTCTCTCCTCTTTCCTCATCTTCTGTTTAGAGATGTTGGACTTTGATCTTTGCTTGTTGTTGTGCTTCCAAATTTGTTTCTCGTTCTTATTCTCGTTCTCGTTTTCTTTATCTTTATCTTTATTTTTATCCTTGACATACTTTATCTTTGTCTTTATCTTCTATCTTTTTCACACATCTAACGACCCAATATCTTGACCCTCCTTCACCTCCCCATTCTTCCTCCTCCCTCTTCCCTCTCCTTCCCTCGCTCTCCTATTCCCTCTCCTTCCCTCGCTCTCCCTATTCCCTCTCCTTCCCTCGCTTTCCCTATTCCCCTCCCCTATTCCCTCTCTTCCTCTTCTTCCCTCTCCTTGTCTCATCTCTTCCCTCTCCTTCCCTCTTCTTCCTCTCCTTGTCTCATCCCTCTTCTTCCCTCTCCTTGTCTCATCCCTCTCTTCTCTCCTTGTCTCCTTCCTCCTCTCTCTCCTTGTCTCCTTCCTTCTTCTTCCCTCTTCTCCCCTTTCCTTGTCTCCTTACTTTCTTCTTCCATCTTCTTCCCTTTCCTTGTCTCCTTCCTTCTTCCATCTTCTTCCCTTTCCTCCCTCCTTCTTCCTCCCTTCCTTTCTCTCAGCCGAGCTTCATTTCCCCGAACACCCGTGAGTTTCCGTGACTTGGAAAGTAATTAACAGGTGCACAGAGCAGGTGGAGCCAACTTTCCACCTGTATGGCCTCCTCGTCAGTGCCTAGTCACGTGACACTCTGTTGGCACTCCGGGAGGCATGTCGAGAGAAACGTCGACGGCCGCGGAGAAAGTGCCAACACGTGCCAATTTCGTGTTCATGCTGATGAGTGAAAATTCGGAAAATGATTTGGTGTGAAGTGTGTGTGTGAGTGTGTGTGTGTGTGTGTGTGTGTGTGTGTGTGTGTGTTGTGTGTGTGTGGTGTGTGTGTGTGTGTGTGTGTGTGTGTGTGTGTGTGTGGTGTGTGTGTGAGTGTGTGTGTGTGTGTGTATGTGTTGTGTGTGTGTGTGTGTGTGGTGTGTGTGTGTGTGTGGTGTGGGTGTGTGTGTGTGTGTGTGTGTGTGTGTGTGAGGAGAGAGGAGAGAGAGAGAGAGAGAGAGAGAGAGAGAGAGAGAGAGAGAGAGAGAGAGAGAGAGAGAGAGAGAGAGAGAGAGAGAGAGAGAAGAGAGCCTTATCAATTGTTTTAGCTGTCTTTTTCCAACTCATTCCTCCTCGTTACCCGCCATTGTTAATTTGCTTTCACAGTTAACGTTTTGTCTGTTTTCTCTCGGTTGTCTTGTTATTGTTTCCTCGCTCCTTCCTCCTCCCCTTCCTCTTTTCTCCTCCCTCTCCCGCCTTCCTTCCCCTTTCCCTTCTCCTTTTTGCTCCTTCTGCCTCCCTCTGTTTTTTTCTCTTCCTCACTTGATCCTTTCTCCTTTGCCCTCCCTTCTTCACGCCTTCCTTCTACTTTTTCTTTTTTTTTTTTCCTCTTTTCTTCCTTCCCTCATCCTTCCTCTCCCTTCTCTTCCTCCTCCCTTCTGTCCTTCCTCTCTCTCGCTCCTCCACCCGCCTACCCTCCTTCCCTTCCTTCTCCTCCTTCTCCCTCCCTCCTTCCTCTCCTCTCCTCTCCTCCTCTTCTCCTTCCCCTTCCTCTTCCTTCCCTCCCCTCCCTTCTCCCCTCCTCCCTCCTTCCTCCCTCCCCTCCCTCCTCCCTCCTTCCTCCCTCCTCCCCTCCCTTCCCTCTCCTCCCTCCCTCCCTCCCCTCCTTTCCTCGCCCTCCCGCACCCATCGCACGTCCCGCCGCGCGAAGTCCTCGCGGGCGGCCGTCAGCATCCCGCCCCTTCACGCAAGGCGGTCACCTCGGCACCGCGGGCCAGAACGCCCTCCTGGTTGTTCACTTGTTAATTCATCGGCCAATTACCGGGTGGGACCGGGAGTGAAAGGGAGTTCCCCCTCTCCCCTTCGCCCCAGTTCGGCTTCCCTCCTCCCTTCCTTCCTTACCTTCTCCTCCTTCTTTTCTTCCTCCTTTTGTCAGCGTCTTATAGATTGTTGAGTCGAGGCCACGCTGTGTGATGGTTTTTAATCAGGTACGAGTGTATTGAGTGTTGTTTGTTATGCTTTCTCCATTGTATGTGTGTGTGTATGTATTTATCTGTTTGATTTTTACCTGTGTGTTGTTTATTTTATTATCCATCGTTATCATTGTTTTGTATTTCTCGGGCGTTGTGGACACTAAGTCTCATAAGTGTGTACGTATTTACCTTTTTTTTTACCTCTAGTTTGTTTATTTTGTCATCTATCATTATCACTGTTTTGTATTTCTCATGCGCTGTTGACAGTATATAAGTCTTCATTGAATTGGCGTCGCTACGGAATGCGTTTTTGTCTCTACGTGAGTGGTTGCTCGACGCCCCTCCCTCCCCCCCCCTTGCGGTAGCCCAGTTCGGTTCCGCGGCGTCGGCCGGACTTGGAGGGCCTTGCTTCCGTGCGGATCTTTTAGGCTTTTGGGCGGCTTTAGAGGAGGAGGAGGAGGAGGAGGAGGAGGAGGAGGAGGAGGAGGAGGAGGAGTATGGAAGTAGAAAAGGAGAGGAGAAGAAGAATAAAGAAGAAGGAGAAGGACGGGTAGTAGAAGAAGCAGCAAAAGAAGAGTAGGAGAAGTAGTAGAAGTAGAAAAAAAGGAGAAGAATAGGAAGCAGAGAAGTAGTAGTATGGTAATAGAAGAAAGAGAAGAATAGGAAGCAGAGTCAAAAGTAGTATGGGAAGTAGGAGAAGCAGCAAAAGAAGAATAGGAAAAAGAAGCAAAAGCAGAAGAAGAGAAGAAGCAGAAGCAGGAAAAGGAAAAAAAGGAAAAGCATCTTGTTCAAGTTCATTACCCCTGATGAGGGCTGTTGCAGATAGACCCAGAAACCCCCTTGCACGCTGCGTCCCTGCCCCGTGATCCCGAGAGAAGTGCCAGGAGTGCCAGGAAGTGCCAGAGGAGTCCGTTGGCGGAGGCGGTGGTCGGCTCATCCATTATGGTTATGGGAACGCAACTACCATAGCCATCTGGCGTCCGTGGCGGTGGCAGGGGGTGTATCTGCGCGCCGTCCTTACGATCGTTGTGTAGGAGTTGTACGGGGGGGGGAAGGGAAGGGGGAGGGGTTACTTCCTAGAAATTCCTCGTAGTAGGAATTGTCGTACGGGAGGGGGGAGGGGGGAGGATTTATTTTTTTTTTTTTATTTTTTATTTTTTATTTATTTTTTTTTTTATTTTTTTATTTACTTTTATTTTTTTGTTTTTAGTTTTAGTTTACTTCCTGAAATTCCTCTGTCTACGGAAATGCGTTGCAAATTTGATGG
>NW_020870197.1:200341-235341 GCF_003789085.1 Penaeus vannamei | reverse complement strand
AGGGAGAGAGAGAGATGGAGAAAGAGAAAGAAAGAGAGAGGGATGCGAGAGAAGCGAGAAAATGAGAGAGGCGAAGAGAAGGTCGGAAGAGAGAAAGTGTTCATCAAAACATCACTTCTCAGATCACGTCTTAATGCCCTGTTGTAGTCTCCCAGGGTGGCAGTGGTCTTGTTTTTTTTTCTCATTTATTTATCTTTATTTTTTTAAAACCTCTTGTCTTTATTTACTTCATTTTTCAATCTCTTTTCTTTATTTGTTTTATATTGTAATTTCTTTTCTTTATTTGCTTTATATTTTAATCTCTTTTCTTTATTTTTTCTCTTTATTATCCTTATTTTTTTATGATCTATTTTCTTGATTTATCATTGATGTTATGGTTTATCACCCCACCACCACCCATCTATATGATCGCAAATTGATGATTGACTTTCTTTGTTGCAGGAGATGTCAGCACCACGTTGCTGAAAGGGTCCAGCTTCAATGTGTCGTGGCACCTTGCCTATCCGCATCAGGTTAGTCGCTTTAGTTTCGGTGTCTGTCGGAGTTTCATTTTATTTCTTTATTTATTTTTTGTCATCATCATTGTCGTCGTCATCGTCATCATTATTTTTATCATCATCGTCATCAGAATCATTATTAATCATCATCATCATCAATAATCATAAACCATTATCGATCATCATCATTATTGCTATTGTCAATAATCATCATCATCAATCAGCATTATCATCGTCATCTTCAGCATCAGTCCTCATGACCATCGCAGCGTATTGCCATGATTGTTTTTACCAATTCAGTAGTAATAAATGTGATGCAAACTGACGTCAGGAACTGAGGCTGACTTCCTTTGACAGGGCGGCTTCCGGCTGGAGCTGATGGACGCGCAGGAGCGGCCGCTGGCGGACCTCACGCCCGTCACAGCCGACTCCAAGTTCCTGGCCGATGACACGACGTAAGAATTTCCTCTTTTGTTTTCGTTTATTTATTATTTATTCATTTTAAAGTGGAAGGAATCGTTTGTAGACCAACAAGGCATGTTATCGATTTATTATGAACTTGTATGTATTCGTTAGCTTATCCTCGATGTTCCCCTTGCAGAGCCCAGTCCTTTAAAATCAGCCTGCCCAAGGACCTCGAATGCAAGGGCTGCACCGTGCGGCTGATCCGCGAGGCCAGGGAGTGGGGAAAGTCCTACAAGTTTTGGTCCTGCGCCGATGTGGACATTGTGCCCCGTAAGTCCGCCGTCTTTGCCTTGTTGATTGGTATTTCTGGCTTTATATTCGGTGCATAAGACGGGTCTCGAAGTAGGTCAGTCTGAAATAAGTTTTAGCTCCTTTTCATTGGAAAGAAATCCGATTTGAAGGTAATTATTCAAGAAATAAAGGAATGAACACTTGATTACATTTTTACAGATATAACCATTTGAGTAAATATGAATAGCATGTTTCACAAACAAAAGTGTGCGCATATGATATAGATATGCACGGTATTTGTATACGGTTGCACCAAGAAAGTATGAATAAATCATGATATGATATTTTGTTTTTCGTTCTTTTTTTTCCTTTATTGTACATCTAGTTTACTCGTGTATTCTATAAAGCAGTTTACACTCAGGTATATAATCCCCCCCCTTTCCAATGTCAACAAAAAAAAAAAATACATATTTTCCTTCCCATCCCCTCCACAGGCAATGACTACCGCGAGACCTGCAGCGACCGCGGGAAGTACATCGTGTCTCGCTGCCACTGCAACAAGCGCTTCTTCGGCAATCGGTGCCAGTTCGAGAACGAGTGCGAGGATGACGACGACTGCGGTTTCTACGGCAAGTGCATTGACATCGGCGCCACTTCGTTCCCCAAGAAGCAGTGCTATTGTCAGCAGGGGCGATTCGGACCCAAGTGCTCGAAAGGTGAGCTCTCATTCCGCTTTTTATGGTGAGATCATCGAGGACTCTTCTTCATTTAAATATTTGGGATTTTTTTCTTTCTTTTAGTTTGATTATTGATTTTAAAGCTATATTTTTTCACTTGGCGCTTTGTGTATTTTACAGCTTCTCTGGTCACCAACCGAGGTCAGATCAACTTGGGAACCTACAACAAAAGGGAACTTAGTGATAAGTTGTCCCTGCACTGGAAGGTCCTGCGAACAGAGCAAGAAATTGAGATCGTGCTCGTCAACAAAGGCACCTCGTACGTCGCTGTGGGCTGGAGGCCACAGGATGCGACCAAGACGTGCAAGCAGTTCCCTTACATCCACGGGACTGTGAAGGAAGGTGCCTCAGGAGCCCAGGCAGAACCAGAGCCAGAGGCGGAAGCTGAACCAGAGGCAGAGGCTGAACCCGAGGCGGAGGCTGAACCCGAGGCCGAGGCTGAGCCGGAGGCCGAGGCTGAACCCGAGGCCGAGGCTGAGCCCGAGGCCGAAGCTGAACCCGAGGCCGAGGCTGAACCTGAGGCCGAGGCTGAACCTGAGGCCGAAGCTGAACCTGAGGCCGAAGCAGAACCAGAGGCGGAAGCTGAACCAGAACCTAAAACAAAGTCTAAATCTGAGGCTCAGGCAGAACCTGAGCCAGAGGCTGAGGCAGAACCAGAAGCTGAAGCTGAGCCAGAGGCTCATGCAGAACCAGAAGCTGAAGCTGAGCCAGAGGCTCATGCAGAACCAGAAGCTGAAGCTGAGCCAGAGGCTCATGCAGAACCAGAGGCGGAGGCTGAACCAGAGGCTGAACCAGAAGCTGAGGCTGAGCCAGAGCCAGACACGAAAGAAGCAGAGACCACGAAGAAGCCCACACTCAGTTTGGCTGGTATGTTGACATTCCTTAGTACTTCTTTTTGGTCTCAGGTTAGATTTTTAATGAAGGTCAAGGTTCTCCGAAGTTGCACCCCACAGACATTTATGCAACCATATAGCAAATATTGCACCGATTTTAACTTCTAGAGGGTTTTTAGAATGGGATTTGGGAAAACTTTTTGCAAATGACCACTTCTGGTGATGGGTAGGTCACAAAGACTGACCTCTTTGTTAGTGCTTGACATTTTTCCCTGAAGATTTTAACTATACTTCACATATTTTTAAGTCTTTCATTTATTTTTGATAGCAGGTATCAGGTGATGGTTCATTGTTCTAAGTAAGCACAAACTTTTGTAGGTAAATGACACACTGAGGTGTTAATCGTCCTGGTTTCATACTCTGTGATCTCTAAATGTTAATACACTTTAAACAGCCACTTCACCATCTGTCATGGTGGAAGCAGCAACGTCTCCTGTTGCTGTGGCAAATGAATCTGTTGAAGGTGCAGAAAACACAAGCCTCCCAGCCATTACAACTCGTGACTCGTTGCCTGTAATGTCAACCTCATCTGTGTTTTCGAATTCTTATGTGTTCACTACCACCCACAGTATCACCTCTACCTCTAGTCCATTCCCCAATGCAGTTCCCACTGTTGGTCCTTCCCAAGCAGTAGACACAGTCACTGTCAGTACACCAGTCTCTCAACCATCTGTGGTCACAGTCACTCCCTCACAGTCACTAACCGAACAGCCTGTTGTCACCACTCCCCCAACTTCATCACTGCTTCCTTCAACCACAACCTCTTCGTCCCTGACAGAATCGACTAGAATTGTACCCCAGTTGAGGATGGGTTCAGGAACCAGGTCCTCCTCAGACAACACAGCTAAGACCACGACTCAGTCTGATGTCAGTGTCACAAATACAACGAGTCCTGACATGGTTTCAGTGAATATGACTTCTTCCACAGGTGTTCTTTCTTTGACAACTCCCTTTGCAAAACGGTCAGATACGACTTCGGTTACTGTGCCAAATAAACCTTCATTAAATACAACGTCGAATCTGACTGTCCCTTCATCTTTGCCTGAAAATGCTGAAACATCTAATGAGTTTTCTATGACAACTGCATTACCTAACCAGCCACCTTTAGTAACCACTGTGAGACTTAATCAACTTTTGCCAACCAATACAGGACGTAACCAACCGCCTTTGATAACTACAATGCCTAACCTGTTACCCATGACTACATCTCTAACCACAGCTGCAGTGCCTAACCAGCCAACTCTGACAACAGCTGTAGTTACTAACCAATCATCCGTAACAAATGCATTACCTGAGGAGGTATCTTTGACAGCAAACGAAATATCTAATCGACCAGCTGTGACTGATCGACCATCTATGGTTACTACAGAGTCTAACCAACTACCAGTGACTACTGCATTGACAGGGCAACCATCAATGACTATTACAGTGTCCAATCAGCCATCTGCAACTACTATAGTGCATGACCAGATACCTGTAGATACAGCAGTGTCTAACCAGTCATCTGTGACTACTGCAATGCCTGACCAGCCAGCTGAGAATACTTCACTGTCTGACCAGCCACCTGTAGCTGTGCTGACTGACTACAGTGTCTGACCAGTCTTCTGTGACTACTGCAATGCCTGACCAGCCAGCTGTGACTACTTCACTGTCTGACCAGCCACCTGTAGCTACTACAGTGTCTGACCAGTCTTCTGTGACTACTGCAATACCTGACCAGCCAGCTGTGACTACTTCACTGTCTGACCAGTTGCCTCATACGACTGTAGTGCCTAACCAACCATCTTTGACTTCAAATCCTCTTGTGACTGAGCAGTTACCTTTAACAGTTACATTGTCTACCCAAACACCTCTGACTACAAACCCCACATTGTCTAACCAACCATCATTTACTCTCACCCCCACTGTATCTGTCCAGTCATCTTCCACCATGTCTAACCAACCACCTGTATCTGCAGCTTCCAACATGTCGGATGAGCCATCTGTGAGCACAAGCACAGATCCGCCATCTCTCGAGCCAGACATGGCTGCATCTCCTCCTCCTCCTCCTCTTTCACCCCAGACCTTAACCACTGCCACTTCCTCACCGCTGCTCTCTGTCAAACCCACTCCCAAGGCTGTTCCCCAACCGTCTGTGACCCCAGACTCGTCTCTGTCCCTTTCCCAACCACCTTTGGAGCGAGAGACTTCCACTCTCCCCCCACGATCGTCGGTGACCTCGGAGTCATCCACACTCGTCCCACAACCCTCCATCCCTACTACAGCAGCACCACTACCCTCCAATAGGCCTGTTGCAACTGACAGGCCTGTAGTTACTGAGACCCCAGTGACTGGCACAGGTACTAGCACTGCCCAGACCATGTTAGATACAACCAGGGCCATTCTTGATGTTCGTGTCACTTCTGCAAATGACACTCTAGCTAGCACTACATCTGTGTCAACTGCCACAACCACAGCTAAGCAGACCACCACCACCACCCCACTGACGGCGAGGACGACGACTACCAAAGGAACCACCACCACCACTGCCCAGCCCACTACGACGACCACTGCGCCGAGAACCACTACCACCACTCCTACGACCACTGTGCCAACAACAACCACAACTGCAACAACCACCACGCTGCTGACTACTACTACTATGCCACCGACAACAACCACCACAACTACCAGTACTACAACCCCTACAACTACAACGACTCCTACGACCACCACCACGACCCCAACGACCACTACCACGACCAGGAGGCCAACCAGAAGGCGGAGAATTAGTGAGTTAACGCACCCAGTCGTGCTTGTGGAAATCTGCATCCCAAGTTGCTCTTTGCTGCACAGAGTTTTGTATTTGATAAGCTAGTTTTATTTGTTTGTGATAATGCACCTTTTTTGCTTTTTATTTTTGTTTTATTTATTGGAGTCTGATGATATTTGTGTACACCTTTTGATTGTTTGCATTTGTCTGCATCTTTTGCGTCATGTAATGTTGTATAACTTTTTATTTTAGTCTTCTTTTTATGTTATATGTTAATTATGTTATATGATTTTCTGAGAACACAGAGTTGTGGAAATTGTGCAATATATGAAGACTTTTTTGACAGCGACGTGCTTTTAGACCCCACTAGTACCAAATTGACAGGGAAATGCCTAGAGGAACAAGAAAAGTTAGAGACAGAAATAAAAAATACTGGTAGAGCCAGAGATAGAAAAGTAGAGAGAAAGGGAAAGAGTGTGATGTATTTTTTTCAACTATAGGTTGGTGGTAAGATAAAGTTGATGCTAGTCTTGGATTAATGTATTTGGCAATAATAGATGTAAAGATAAAGTCATATGATTGTGAATTTTGAAAAGTCCTGGGGATATTTGATAAGGTATTTAATCTCGTCTTGAGGAATGGAATGATATATTTTTTTAAATAGCTGGGGTGTGAATGACAAGATAAAAGAAAGAAATGTGATCAGTTGTGTGTGATCAAGTATTTCTAGCACTGAAAAGGACATACATTATGATGTGAAATCAATGTTAGGGATCATAAAAGTTTTTCAGGGTATAAGTATGTATAAGTTGTGCCCAATTATATAGTGGATTAATATTATTCATGCCAGGAATTTTACATAGAAAAAAAATGTTTTATTGTATATGAACGGATTTCTGCGGTTGTCAGAATTTTGTTCTTAAGAAATAAGAGTATCGAAAGAAATCTGTAAATTGAGTAATCTCTATTTTGTTTCCATTTTGATAACTGATTCTGAGAGTTGTATATGTTGGCTCCTGTTTTATTTGTTTTATTTCTTAACATTTTGATTGGTGTTCTTGCTTATGTTGATCCGTTTGAGTTCAGTCCCACGCTAATGAAGCACATATCTTTCTTTCAGACAATAATTAGGTTTCCAAAAAAATGTAAGAAGTCTTCTGATTGATAATCGCTTCATTCTGACATTTGTAACAGCCTGAGAAGTCTGTCGGATTTTGTAATTCCCAATTGTTTTCGGAAACACAAAATCGGTCCTTTATTTTGAAGCAGTGAATAATAACTTTAATTTTAATACTACCCTGACTACTTTTTTTTACTAATATACTCAGTTATGTTGAGCCTTATTCTGGCAGGTTCTTATTAACATAGTGTAATGTGTTAATTATTGACAGTGATTAATCTTCACGAACATCTCCCAATTTTCTCTTGTCAAGAAAGTAATCACCTTATGACTTATATTTAGTTGCAATCGGCATGTCGCATGCAATAGATATTAATTGCCAGATTTGGAAAATTAGATCTTCCATGAATTGCTCTTTGCTGAAGTCGCATTTTGCATGTGTTTACAGTTATCATTTTTGCAACTACTTTTTGTCCTCTAGAGAGTGAAATGGTTGTTTGAGTAGCTCTATTAATATTCCATTTTTTCCATTCCATATTCCTCTTCCTCTCTTCCTTCAGGTGATGTTATCCAAGGTAATTCTCGCGATGCATGTTTCAGTTTCATTAGTAGTTGTAGAATTGCTTTTCTGAGGCAATTGGAATGTGTAGAAGGGGAGAATTTGTCTAGATTTTTTGTTCTTGTCCAATTCTAGTATTGTAAGCATTAAAATGCCTTGCCTTGTTGCTATTAAGGCAAGTGTTACAGGATGATTCTATTGTAACTTAGCTGTAAACCAGAGTCCAGCTAGAGAAGAATTTTACTAGGGAATCCAAGCACACCATTGCCTCAGCCCCAGATAGAAGGGATAACAGCACTAACCCGGGGAACAGCCAGATCCTGTTCTTCACGCCCGCCCACTTCACTCTTGATTGGCTGAACATAAGCATTGTGCAAATAGGAATTTGTTTAAGATGTGTATGCGGCAAAATTGGCTGTAGAGCTTGCAAGTAATAGAGATATGCATATCCTATTTCATCGATATTGATGTGCATATGTGAGTGTATACATGATTTTTATCGGTCTCACCGTTTGAAGATCTGGCTGTGCCCCGTCCTGGTTTTTAAATGAACTGGTGATATTAACTCTTAATATTCATTTTTTTTTTTTTACCAGGTTCAGAGGTTTTTGGTTAAGTATAGTACTTAGTATTGGAATACGATGTTTTAAAATTAGAAAATACGAAGTTACATTGTAGATAATACTTTTTTTTATAAATATAGGGGAAGGATTCCTATCAGACTCAAACGGACTGGGAGAGTAGCTTATAATTTCTTCAATTGTGTCTATCCGCAGATCGACTTTCTGGTCTTCTTGTGCCCAGTGGAAGAAACAAGCGCAGTGCCCCTTCGAGGTGAGTTTTCGGCGTCATGATGGTCTTGATGGCGACGCTATTATTTCCTTTGGGTATATTCTTTTTTTTAGTTTTTGAAAGTCCTGCTGCTATTTGAGAAGGAGTGAGTAAGCGATAGCATAAAGGAAGAAAATTTTTCATCGAAGGAAATCTCATAAACTGAAATCAGATGACAGGCGTTTTTACTTATTTATTTATTTGTTTGTTTATTGCATCGGCTTTTACTTAATCTCAGGAGGGCACGTTTTGCGGTTCCACTCCTCAAGGGTGTCGAGAAACCACAGAAACTGACAGGAGAAACTGAAGCCATGGTTGGTCACGAATCAGAGCCCGAAGCAGAAGCCGAGGCCAAAGCCGAACCGGAAGCCGAAGCCGAGGCTGAAGCAGAAGCAGAGCCAGGTAAGCTTCATGGCCAAGGTTGTGTAGATGCTTTGTGGATTTTAGATACTTGTGACTTGTCACCTGTCTCGTGTCGTCACTTAAGTTTTATAGTGACGTACTTTGCCTTTATAACAAAATTCTCATATTCAACAATTTATTTCCTCGATGCATCCCTACTGACGCGCGCGCGCACCCTTGCCTTCCTCTGCCTTCCAGAGCCGATCAGCGGCGCGTCGCCCTTCGTGCCACGCGGCGACTTCCACGCCATGGACTGCACGGACATCGTGATCGGCAGCGCCCGGGGGAACCTCTACAGGATCGGCGACTTCTACACGCGCGACCGCTCCACGCCCCGCTCCGACGAGTTCTGGGGCGGAGACGACTCCCTGACGGCGGCGCTGGGCTGGGAGGAGGACGGGCAGACCACCATCGTCTTCAGGAGGAAGCTCAACGGTGAGGAGAGGAGTTCGGGGCTGGGGGCGGAGGGGGGGGCGTGGGAGGGTGGATTTATTGGGTAGAAGGTTTATTTTGGAAGTTGGGAGGTGTGGCATTGGGTCTAGGGGCGTGGATGAATGAAATTGGATTTGGGGGCGGAGATTAGTAGTAAATAGTAAAAAAGAATGCTTGAATGATATTTATAACTCGAGAAAAGAGAAGAGGATGCCCTTAGAGTATGAGAGTGTCTGAAGTTCGATTCGTATGCGTTTGTGTCAGCTGAGGATCCAATAACCGATGCTGAAGAAGGCTGTTTTAACTGAGCGAATGCCCTTCGAAGAATCCTCAATTGAAAATAATGCAACTGAAAAAATACCAGCGATCTAATCACCCTTCCAACGCTTCGCCCGCAGCCTCCCACCCGACCGACTACCCGATCACCAACTCCCTGATGCACGTGATCTGGGCGCGCGGGCAGGAGCAGGGCATGTACGTGCACTCGCCCCGCTCCGGCCTGGAGGCGGGCGTCGCCGGCGTGCCCGACTTCTACCGGCCCGACGAGCTCAAGTACCACGGCAAGGCGGGCCAGAGGGGCGTGCTGGCGCTCAACTTCTTGGGTGAGTTTGTCCTGCATGCGAAGTGCTTCCCTTTGATTTATACATACACACACAGATATATATAATATATATATATATATATATATATATATATATATATATATATATATATATATATATATATATATATACATACATACATACATATACATACATACATACATACATATATACATATATACATATGCATAATATATATATATATATGATAAATTGTTTTCTATAAGTGTGTATGTACATGAATATATACATATAGATATAGGTGTGTATACTGTATATTGCAACACGCTCATTCTCTCAAAATTAAGTTTTCCTAGATTGGTAACTGAAGTCTTCAAGGTCCAGGAGATCCTAATGCTTCCGACATTCCTTGCAGAGAGGAAGAGCGACCCGACGGCGGCGGCGGAGGAGATCAACTGGTGCGGCAACCACTGGCGCTACCCGCAGGGCTGCACGGCCGGCCAGGACTGCGAGTACTACGCCCGCTGGGAGTACCTCGAGAATACCGATGACATCAAGTTCACCATCCAGACCTCGTACACCGACCGCTGGACGGGCATTGGCTTTTCCGATAACACAAGAATGGTTTGTTTTTACTTCATTTTTAGTTTTATTTCCGTTCGTTCGAGAAAAGTTATCTGTTTGTAGATTTTTTTGTGGTGATAGTTCGATAAAGTATGGAACCTTTCCTCGCCACGCTTTAGTATTGTGCTCAGTTGATATTATCTTTATCAAAATTATGAATGATGTAAGAACCCCAATACATGTGGCAAAATATCCATCCACATCATAATCTGGAAAAAAGGAACACAGAGCATCCCAAATATATCCCATGAATAAATACGTAAAAGGAAAATCCCTCAAATAATCCTCACTCCACGTTTGCTTCCTCAGCCCCTGACCGACGCAGTTATCGGCTGGGTGGAGAACAGCGGCCGTTACTTCATGTTCGACGCTTGGGTACGTGGGTATTCGGTGCCCATCGTCGACCCATCACAGGGCATCAAGAACGAGACTGGTAAGATCGAGGACGGAATCACGACCATCAGCTTTTTGAAGAAGAGGACGTCCAAGGACAGTGAATATGTAGGTTTTGTCGCTGTTTCTTGTAGTGAGGGTTGGGGAAGGGGTTGATATTGCATAGTGGGTGTATTTAATATGGATGTGAGTGTTGGGGGAAGTGTATTGGTTATGGATGTGTGGACGTGCAAGGAAAATTAGCTTAATTTTAATCAGGAATGTAATCTGTTCCCACCCCTCTTTCTTTCAGGACTTGAACTTCACGGACGAGAAGTGTCTGTACCTGGTGTTCCCCATCAAGGGCGGAATCATCAACTACGTGTCCAAGAAGATCCGCAAGCACGAACGCACTCCTGCATTCTCCACAGAGCGCATCTGCATCAGGCCCTGCAGCAAGTTTGGTGTGTGCTGATGTTTAAAAAGCTCCACAAAATCATTTTGGGCAAAGATTCCCATAAGCTGAAAGTTATAATCAAATTAATTATTTATATAGCAATGTGGGTTTTTTCGTTTAAGGATATGTGGAGATATTAATATATTTCATTCTTTTTTTTCATAAGAGGCAGCTTTGTTACAACTTGTCCATCTAATGAAAATCTTGTTTGTTCCCTCCCAGGTGGTGCTGATGGAAAGCCCTTCGTGTACACCACCACGCCTCGTCCGCCTCTGTTGCACTACTCTGTGGAACTGAAGCTGACCAATGTGGGTGAGAATTTTGTCGTGCCAGAGCCAGGAACTGTTTCATGGACAAGCATCACAGACAGAATCAAGAGGTCTGTTGAGGGAGCCCTTCAGGATATCCCAGGATACCAGGCAGCAGAAGTGACAAAACTGTGAGTAGTTATATAATTTTTATCTTTTTTATAAGTATTCATTTGTTTCATTGTAAACTTTTCCTTTGATTTGGACAGCTCTTTGTTGAAAAGGAGTGCCCAGATCACATATTTTGTAAACCTGTATTTGTCTGGATGATTCATATTTTATAATCTTCCATGATAATAGTTGAGCATTTTATAAGTTATTCTCAGTAGCATGTACAGACTATTAATCAGTGGCAATTGATAATTTCCCCAGAGTGGATGAAGGGGATGGCAAAGTCCTAACAGAACTTCAAGTTGTATTGGACAAGAACTCCCATGAAGAGGAACTTGAGGAGAGTGCCCACCCAGAAGGTAAGGCATGAGTGAAAAGATGCTGATAGTGTCATTTTTAAGAATTGAGGTTGTCTCATCTTTTAAATTTTGGCCTGTCATATGTATGTATGTATATATACTTTTTTTTTTTTTTTGCGTGTGTGTGTTAAAGTCAAGGCTGTTGTATCATTTTTAAATTTGGGATCATGATATTATCAAAAGAGTTGGTTCACTTTTTAAAGTTAGGGTTGTTATGTTGTGTTTTAAAGTTCGGGTTAGTATTTGTAAAAGTTGGGAAGAGTTATGTTTTACAGTTCAGGATTTTATGTCATACCTTATAGTTGGGGTTGTGTATATAAGGAACTTTTTTCAAGCTACGATTATGTATACTTCATAGAGCTTTCTATCATAGCTTTACTTTGTTCACTTATTTTAGCCATTATTCTTGTCAAGATAATGTAACTTGAAAAACACATTATTTTCTTTGGCATGACTTAAGTCTCATTATTTCTTAACCTGAAGGTTAAGAGGTTATGGAGGTTATTAAATCCTGTGTTTCAGGTGAGACAGAAGAAGAGCCCATGGTGAAGACCGTCTTGCAGAAATCTGTCAACACTGGAAGTATAGCTGGCCTCAGCGTCGATCCCAGCTTCCTCCAAGTCAATCAGCTGCGAGGTATGGCACCCCAGCCAGACTTTTCATTTCAGAATCCATCTGATAGCTCAGGCCTCCCTGTTCCCTCCTTTGGGAACTTTCAGGGTCAGACATTTGGTGCTTTCCCTCGGCCTAACACAGGGACATCCCAGTCAGCTTTCTTTCACCCTCGGAATCGAAACCACCGGAATCAGGTTTCTGAGCAAGAGCTGGAAACTGAGCCTGAATCAGAGCCAGAACCACAACCACAAATAGATGTGCAGACACCAGCTCTAGTTTCTGGTACCCAGCCACAATTTAATCACCAGTCAGAAACTCCACTACAATTTAGTCCACAATTTAACTCACAACCACAGTTTATAGCACAGCAACAGCCTCAATTCAGTAACACACCTCATTATCCAGCAGTAAACGAACAGCAATACCAACCCAACAATCAATATAACCCATTCTCTATCAGTGGATTTAAACCTTGGCGTAGAACACACTTATCTCCCTCAGTTTTCAATGGCTATTTACCTCCAATTGGTCACTCTGCCATGCACAGACACTCTCACTCAGCTGCTGTAGAGTCTAACCAAGAGAGTAATGTACTTCCAGAAAGTGAAAGTCCAGCTGGGAATTCAGGGAGAAGCCCTTTCCTTCCTGGTATTTCCACAGTTGACTCTTCTCCTGGACTCTTCAGCGAGTCATAAGCTCAGGCTTTGAAAGTGAGATGCAGTTGTGACAAAGATACTAAATCATTTAGTTGCAAACTGAATAATTGCTTGAAAATATTTGTTTTGGTGATGGGACTCAATTTAAGTTTATTCTAGGTATATTGGTGCATAATGCTGATAAACCTGAACTGTGTTGGAGGGCATTAACCTATGAGAAAGTTGTTATCTATTTTCTCCATAAACAAGAGTTATTCATTTTCTCTTCACTTTTATAAATACCTTTGTCAATGTTTATAGAAGTTGAATTTAATGGTTATAACTGTTTTCTACAGTTAATTACTTTTTTTCTTAAAAGTGCATGGCATGAGAAAAGGCAGTGGTACTCTTGAACCTAATTCTTGCAAGTCCTAATCCACCCAAGAAGTGATGTATTCAGCATTTTAAGCCTCTTTTTTGTTACTATTGGTTACTGGAAATAACTAAATAATACACTGACACATTTACAATGCTTAGTCACAATACAGATATTGTGTCATTTTATACACATTCCTACACACATGCATATGCAAATGCACCTGCACATGCACACATGCACACACAAACATACAGTGACACACACACAAACATACACAACACACACATACACACATGCAACACACACACACACAACACACATATACACACAACACACACACACACACACACACACACACACCACACACACACACACACACACACACACACACACACCACACACACACACACACACACACACACACACCACACACACACACACACACACACACACACACACACACACACAACACCACCACACACACACACACACACACACACACACACACACACACACACACACACACACACACACACACACACACACACACACACACACACACACACACACACACACACACACACACACACACCACAACACACACACACACACACACACACACCACACCACACACACGCACATGTATGCAAAACACACACACATATGTAGTGTATGTATATACTTTATATAGGCTACATATATGCACTGGTAAGTAATCACTAAACTTTAAAATGAGATTAATTTGTGTATGGTTGATTAAGTTTGGTGTGTCTTGTCTCTATAATAGATAGTAGATGACTTTTCTTTGTGCTTGTTAGAAAAAATCTATTCTCTCCTTAGCAAGGATTTTGGAACTTTACTTCGTCATTGGCAAGATGAACTGCCTTCTGTTTCCTCCATCATTCCACAGTCAGGATCTTGACATTTCTAGCTTGTATAAGAGACAAAAAGTCTAGGGTATCCTTCCCTACTTACATGCACATGCACACAAACACGTATGTACCCTTATGATGTGACAATTTCACCTTGGTTAAGGGATCTGAGATAAGTTTAGTATTGGAAGTAGAGACTGGGCATTTTCGTTCATGTGATTAAAAGTTGAAAATGTAAATAAATTACTTTGTTTTTCTCATTATTTTTTTGTTTTTTGTTATGTTTTATTCAGTTTTGGAATGCTGCGTAGGTATAATTTTTGAGGTAAAGACTGAAGTATTCATTTAGGACTTTTAAGTAAAAGTATTTATGTTGTTAACTCCTGTTATTTTTGTTAGTTTTACACACATGCGATGTAATAAGTTTCAAATATAATGTATCTGTCTAGTATACTTTACATACCGATAATCAGTATTTATAATAAACAGGTGCAAATGATTATTTTATTTGGTTCCCTTTCATTAAGATTATTTTATCACTCTTGAGCACCTGTCCTTTTTTTCTTTAAACTGCCCAACAGTTCTAGACGTTCCTAGATCTCCCTTTCCATTTTTGAATATCTTCTTTTCTTGTCGCTATCATATTTCAGGAGACAGACATACAAATCAGACATTTGACACACAATAAAATTCATGAAGAAAACTTTTCCACATTCAGAAACCCACAGCATCATAGCTTAGCCTTTTCAATATGGGAAAACCCATTGGTTGAACTTGTCATAGGTGGTTTATGAGCTGAAGCCAGTATATCAGCTTAGTGAAGTCCCTGGTTCAGGAATACTTGTGATGAAAACTCCTATGTTCTGTTTTCTCTGCTTGAGGTGGTGGATCAGTTGTAAATCCTAAGATCATTTTTATGTGGAACCCATGTTGAAAGGGTTAATCAGCATAGATATAAAGCTAGATGTAAAGCTTTTTGTGCTTTTGCTATGGCAGGACAATCTCTTCATTAGAAAAGAAGGATACAATTAAACCTTATTCAGTTTAGCAGATCAATGAATGACAGAGAAAAGGAATAAATAGAACACTAGTGTATTAGTTACCGAAGTAAGAAAGAAAAATGATAAAATGATAACAAAAAGACTAGATGACACAACTAAACAAACAATACCATTAGACTATAAAGAAAAAACAAACAAACTTAGAGATGTTGACCTCTTGGTGATGCAATGAGGGTTTCTGTCACCGAGGAATGATGGAAGGTGATGGATGGTGTTCTCTGGAGGTAAGTCAATTTTTTGTTGCTTGTCTTTTCTTGGCAAGGCTTTGGGGGGAGGTTGTTCCCTTGGATTCTAAAGTCAGGTGTATGTGTGCGTGTTAAATATGTGTAGGCCTGTGATTTTGAGTTTATTTAGTGATTATTTATTTTCAGATTTGTATGAGTGTGAGAGGGGTGTTGTAGGGTGTGAAAAGTTACTGAGATATTTGTACTACATGTATTTGTTTATTAATATAGGAAAACATGACTACATGATACATTACACATTTTATACTGATGTTTGAGAGAGATTCTAATTTAGTTTCTTACATACTAAAATGAGATACATATGACCATTCCTAGAATTTTTTGATATTCAGTTTATAGCTACCTAGCAAATACACTTTTTCATGTAAGAATAAATATAAAAGTTTCACTAATATCTTTTCTTTTTTCTCATATATATCTTCTCTCCTGGCAGAGGTCTCTGAAGCCACTAGAGAGGAGAATGTGACTGGGTTAGCTGGCCATAACGGGGCTATCAAGTGAGTGTAACTGCCCTGTTCAGCTGTTATTTGTACTAGATGCTGAATAGGAACCTATTATGTTTTTGATAGAAATGTATATTATATTTGGGCTGTGTTATGTTAATTTTTACATTTATGTTTCCCATAGATCATAACTTAGACTTTGTAAGTTTATTTATACAGTATGCTTGTAAAGCTACTAACAGCCTTTGCCTCTTGAATGTTAATACTAGTGGTAGGTGAGAGGGTACAAGAATCCTCTCTCTGTTATAGGGTAATATGTCAATATTTTGTAAAAAAAATTCATTGACATTGAGTATGTTCTCAGAATTATAGGTTTCTATTTCTCTAATAGTTAGCTTCCTCTCTCACTGGGAGGAGAACCAGTGAGTGTTCCATGTAGTCTTGTATATCATGTTAGTGTATTTTAGTTGAATTTTACTAGTAAGAAAGGTGTAAAAACAATTCATTATTATTAATGTTATTGAAATTTTATTCTGTTTAACCCACTGATGCCAGATAGTATCTGTTCTTACCATAATGAACCAGATGCCAGATGTCAATTATCCATGCCACGCACAGTTGAGCCTGGTCTTAGTTGTATAAAGAACAGGGAAACATGTGTTTCCCAAGCATCTTATCTTTCACTCAAATAGCTGACTCTGTTCACAGCACCTGGCAATGGAAAAACTTGTCTTCAGGGGGTTCAGAAATAGTACACTTTGTGGCCTACTTCAATGGTCCATCTAGGCATATATATTTCTGCTATTCTTCTTGTCTCTGAAGGTCGCAAATATCCCTGTATTAATTCATTTCATACAATAGAGTTTGCAATGTATGAATCTGAGATTCTAGGTTAACACTGTTTTAGATTTCTCCCCTGTAGGCAGTGTAGGTTGGCAAGTTGCCGAAGCAGCACCATATACTTAATTTTTTATATGTATTTTCAGTTATTTACTCATTGACTGATGCATTCTGACTCAGATGTCAAGCATATTAAAAGGAAAGGTAATCATTATCTTTATCTTCACAGATTCCTTGAAGACCACAAGCTCTGGATCATCTTGGGTGTTGTTGGTGCACTCCTCTTGCTCACCATCATTCAGGCTTCAATCACCATCCACAAAATCAAGAAAAACAGAAGCCCACCTGTGAGTACCAAGGTGAGGTTAAGAGCAGGGCTTAGAGGGGCTTAAAAAGGACTTAAGGCTTTATTTTCTTCATTCAATAACTTCAGTTTAGGGAGATGTGCATGGTTGTAGAGATGAGGGTATTATATACTTCTTTGGGGATCGTAAAGCAGCATTGCATCAAGTGGTGTATATCATACATATGTAACAGCATGTGGTTATTGGATACAACTACTAAAAAACATGTTCATAGTTATAGTTGTGAATATCAGTTACTAACTCGCATGAAATATTAAGGATTAGTGCCAGAATATATACTGGTATACATATTTTATTCCAGGGTGTAGAGTCAATAGTGAGGTATTCTCTTACTTTAACCATTTCCTTTCTTTTTCTGATATCACTTGGCAATACTGTCCCTTGGTGTCCAATGGGGGTTTGGTACCTTGTAGGTTTGGCCTTCTCCCGAAGCTGGGGTCATTACACCAGTTGGAGCAGGAAATGGAGCCATGCCAGGTGGATCACCGACTGGAAGCCAAGTGGGGCTGGTGGCTGCTGTTGTAGAGCCTCCACCTGCATCCCCTTCATATCCGAAAAGCGGATTGCAGTCATCGGTCACAATCCCCAGCAGTTCTATGCCACCCAGCCCTGTCAAGACAGGGACTCCACTTAACACAGAAAATCCGGGTTATGTGCCTGATTAATTGTAATCCAGGTCACCATCTATTAATAACTGCACTTAATTATAGGTATGGTGGTGGATTGATATACTGCATGTACATGAGCTTATGTAAACCATCCCAGAGATGATATAGTTTTTTTGGTATTTGTTAATAAAAAGTCTGATAGATTGGCATGAGCCTTAGCAGGGCAAAAGAGATTTTTATTGTGCATCTTTTGGTTTCCTACCTTTTTGTTTTGGCTGAAAGGGAACCATGACCCACATCAGTATTTTTTTTTGTATGGTAATAGTACTTTGTGCTTGCTTGCTTACTTGCTTGCTTTTTTACCTTGGATTTATAGAAAAGGAACCATGTTTTGAATTTTTGAATTTGTATTGAATTTTTAAATTGTTATATCTCACAGGGACAAAAAGACTTTATTGATTCAAAAATCCAAATTCTTCTCTATAATTCCCTGCTTATTTGGATGCTCTTTCTAGGGAAAAGATTTAATTTGTGATTGGATAAAAATTGCATGAGGAGAATGTTCCAGTAGGGGAAAAAACATACTTGAGAATTATTTTGACTTTTTACATTGTGGCTAATTTTGCTCAGTTTATTCCCATGATTTACCAATTAGACATTCCCTCAAGGTGTTAGAATAAGACAGTTGGCATTGAGATATTAGAGTAAGAATTCTGACCCCTTCTTAAAAAAGACAAGATTGATGTGAGATTATGGTCAGAAATGTGGTGAAATAGTAATTACTTGTTTGGTATGCAGGATTTTGTGACTATGTATGCGTATACGTATGTGCATATATACAGTTAGTACATGTGTACATATGTGTAAATGATTGTACTTTTGCATACATGGATCTACATTTTAAAGTAGAGTATTCTGTGTGTATTCAAGAAAAGCACACTATAAATAGTGAAACATACAAACATAATGAGTATCCTAAGCTGCAAAATCTAATCTCAGACAATTTTTATCTGGCCAAGAAATTAGGGAATACTTCCTTAGTGATGGGCAGAGAGGAATGTTCAGTTAGCAATGTAGCTGTATAAGCAATTTAAATAAGATATTTGCATTTTACTGGAAGAATATTGGATTAAAAAGGAAATAGCTGAGTTAACATTTGACATTAAACCAAAAGTTTCTCATTTGTGATGCAGAGTTACCTTCAGCAAAAATATAAATGGAGAAGAACAGTAACACTAAAACTAAGCTAACCATCCAGATAAAAAAAAATCAAATGAGTTATATACTTCTGAATATATATATCCCCCCTCCCCCCAAATATAAAATTAGTTAACATTTATCAACTGTAATATTGGTTTTACATTTGTCATACCACTTTTTTTTCTGAATACAGTATTTATGTGCCTATTTTCCACTCTCACTGCTTAAACCACTACCATTTATGACAGTTGTGGGTTCTGTCATTACTATTTCTGGCCATCCTTATGCTGCATGACAAATGACAAAAAATGATTATTGCAAAAAGCAATATTTTTGGTTATTCAAGACAGAGGAATTTTGACGTGACTAAACTTCCTCAAGCAATTGCTGTATATTCTAGACTGAAGCATTTACTGTTTATCACAGATACTGTATTAATTAGATTTTATGTTGAGCCTTTACAGTATAGTTGTATGTTGTATAGCAGCCATTATCACATCAAAATGGAGTAGCAGTTAAACCATAGAATTGTGGTCTCAATTTAAAATTGCTTTTGGTGCATTCCACAGGAACGTCTCATCACCAACTCGGGATGGAAGGACTACAGTCAGGGCAACATGAACTACGCATATGACAGCTTTGAGACAGAGGAGAATGGTGTCAACTCTCGGCGTCAGGGAGCCAATGGATCCCTCCGTCCCAGTGCCCCACGGGGCACTTATGAACGCTCCAATGGCCACAGCAATGGCTATATGGGGGGCCACAACGGCCATCCCGGGCACCATCCGGGTGGCTATGGAGGGGACACACGCTCCCTTCAGCGCCCTAGAAATGCACCTCAGAGCAGGCCAGACCCTAGAGGCACTTATTCTCTCCCACGAGGATCAACTACATCATCGCTGCCCTCATACAACACCGCCATGCAGGACATGACCCCTGACTTCTATTACCTTCCCTCTCAGCGCAAGTATTCGGGTGAGGTTGTCCGTGTGTATGTAGATTACAACCAGTCCAAATAAGGCTATTAATGGTTGACCTCTTGATGGGTCATGTTGATTGCAATTTTCTTGGAAATGATTTGGTTCACATCAATTAGTGAAACTGGTTCTTAATTTGATTTTAATTCCTTTTTATGATTTTATTTGTATATTTAGGAGAAAATGTGTACTAGTACGAGTGGTTAACTTAAAAACAAAGTGGTTTGTGATGCTTAATGCCACATAGCATTACTTTGCATGTAGAACCTAGTTGGTGTTTTACATTGGAGATTTATAACTAACAGGATTTTATGAAAAGTGCACACAATATTTTGTAGAAAATTTTCAGCTCATCCTGTATTGCAGTAATAGGGCGAGAAAATGTTCAAGTATATTCTTGTTCTGTGCTGAATATTCCTTATACTACTAAGGTTTTATGTGTATACTCGGTGCAAAACAAAAGAGTGATTTATATTTCTTGACAACTCTTTGTTGTTATTTAAATGGCAAATGAATATTCTACTTTTCTCTCTCAAAAGAAGAGAAAATTTAAGAGGTAGTTTTCCAGCCATAGTAGTATGTTTATATTTGTAAATATGTATTAGGAATGTCAGCAGTTAGTGTTGATTGAATTGCATATTGTTTTTCATGATGGCAATATGAACAGACTTAAATATTTTATGGATAAATATTCTAGATTTTCTTTTTCATAGTCTTGCTGAAAAAAATAAATGATTTATTGATATATATGCTTTACATCTTTTGCATGTATGCTATGTATAAACACGTGCTATCTCTTTTTTTCTTTTTTTAATATTTTGGGAAACAAGGATATATATATAGCCTTGCCTATTATCATTTCACAACTGAAAGTAGTTGAAATTGCTCAAATTAGGGAGTTTGCAATATGTGGGACAAATTAATTTTTATTTTGCACAATAATGGCAGTTTTACAAACTAAATCTGTTAGACAAGAAATGTTGTCTCTTGGTGGTTATCTAAAGACAAGAATGTCTGCTGCTGTATAATGATCTACAATGAATGAAATAAACATCAAAGTCTTTACAACATAATGGAAGAGAGATCATGCACTTTTTTCTTTCTAAAAGTGATTTATTTCTATAAAGCAGTGGTAAGGAAACCATCACAGTTCTTTTCTTGTATGTGCCATTTTTGTGATATACATTACAACATAATCACTTACCATAATGGTTTGAATTTCAAGTTTTTGTAAACTACAAAGTGTATATAGGCTCAGTGATATGAATCGAATAGAACTTTAGTATGTTCACTGTATATATATTTTATAACAGTAAGGTGAACTTGTAGCTGAGAAGAATAGAAATGGAAAATAAGGAAAGACTTGTGTTGCATATCTTTTAAAGGTCTCAATTATTTTTTGAAAGTTTAGATAGTTCAAATTAAAAAATATAAAAAAAAGTTCACCTTGCAGTTACTCCAACGAGGGCCAATCTTTCAAAATATACCCATTATTTCGTATTTATTACATGATTTTTAGCAAATGTTAACAGCCTAGAAGTGGACCAGTGTGTGAGTAGACGTAAGTGTGTGAAGGTTGTGATATCTGTTTTAAGCAGCTGTTGTTGATGTCATGTACAGGCATCAACTACATTTATTTTTTATTTTGTTATATTGTATGTTTGTAGGTCAGATATGTCCTTTTTTTGCTGTCTTTGGTGACGTAATGATTTATTTGTGATAGTTCATTTATTTTGTAGTGATTGTCAGCATTGGTTCTTTATTTATTTATTTTTATTTATTTTTTTTTTTCTTTCTTTCTTTCTTTTTTTTACTTTGCTGTTCATTTTTTTTGTTAAATGCAGATATTTTTGTAAGAGTACTTTTAGGGAGTTTTGTAATGTGTGATGCAGATGTACACCTATATTGTGAATGCAATATTTACAAATATATATATTTGTATGAAAATAACTTCAGTATATGCATATATATATATACATACAATTCTCTGGATGGATGGATGGATGAAAGGATGGAAAGATGGATATGCAGATAAAACACAAATTTTTGTACTCTATGTTTGTCTGTAATATAGTTTCTTTTGCCACAACTAAAATGATCCAGGTGATAATGAAGGCCAGTTGTGCAATGTTATTCAAGGTTAATTTAAGTGTTTGCTGACTGATGTCCGTGGAAAGACTCGTCTGAACACCTGAAAGGAATGTAGCAGATATTTTGGAGCAGGACGGTTGAGTGTATAAGAACCACAATATTGAATAGGCCTCTTTCTGAGATCTTGGTTTATGATCTCTTTTAAATGACTACTGATTTTTTTTGTAATCATTTCTATATTTAGAATCTTCATTTACCTCAGGTTATTTTGACAGTAATCTGTGTTTATATATATATATATATATATATATATATATATATATATATATATATATATATATATTATATATAATATTGTATGTATGAATAATTGTGCGTATGTATGTATGTTTGAGTATTCATGCTATATTTTCACCATGATTGCATTATATTGTATGTAATGTGTCAATAAATGTAAGATTAGTAAACTGTGTTTATGCCTCTCTCAGTACCTTTTTAATGCTTACTTCCACTATGAAATATATAACAGATCCTTCACATTCATTAGGAACTTATTAAGTAAATTTACTATGTAATTATTTATATATTTTCTATAAGAATTAGTGTTAAAGAAAAAAAACATATGTGTGGCTCACTGTGCTGAATATAACCTAATGACAGAAGGCAAGTATGGATCATCTTGTTTCCTTTTTTTTCTGAATAAGAAAAGAATTTAGCTCGAGGAATGGAATGAACCTTAGTGCCCAAAAGACAAATTCATGCATGATTAGATGAGGATTTAGTAATGCAGAAAAAGGTGTACCAATATTTCCAGAGAATGTCAAAAAATAATTCATAATATAGTCCCTGTAAGTTCAAGAAATGGAATTAATTTTGTGGGTTGAATTGTATATAGAGTAGACAGAAGTGATTGTTTAGTGCACTGACGTAGCACTACATCTGTTTACCATATGATGGTATGTCCTTTTAGAGGTTAAAGTAAAAGAAAGGCAAATGTTACAAATGGAAAGATGGAGGACCGGATAATTTTTTTAATAAAGGAACTGTGAAAATGTGTATCATGTATATCAAGGAATATAACCTGTCACAGATTCCATTTGACCACCAACCTTTGTAGGCCCCAGAGATACTTGTTTAATGAACTAAAGATACTGTTATATTATATCTTTATTATTTAAACATTTTAATTTTGCCCTATTTATTCTGAAGTACATTTCAATATTTATAAGTGCAATAAACTAAGATTTATTTTTCAAAGTAGAAGAACTTAATAAAGTCATTTTTTTGGTGAGCTTTTAACTGCCCGTAGATATGATGCACAAGGAGTTTTATACAATTTTATAGTACTACACTGATATTTCACTTAATCCCAACCATTCTGTGGGTTATGGTGATTGAGTACTGATCTAGTGTTTGGGAATTCAACCTCCTCTCATGCCGTGAGTGACTGGGACCCCAAATAATCTCTAGGTGATAACCCAGAGAATCTGCAGGCTACTCATTTCCTGCGGTCTGTCTTCATTATTATTATTATTATTATAGTTCTGATGCAATATCTGCAGTGCATTGTAAATTGTTTATCGCTGTTCCATTTCCATTTCTTCTGAAACATTCAATATCTACTCTATCAGATTTAATATTACTATAAATGTTTCTACAGTAGCATAATCAAAGAGATCAGTCAAATTCTTGCCATAAACCAAATGACTACTTGCACAAGATCATTTAAAAGATTGAACAGCTGGTGCCACTTTTAGAGCCTGTCAGAACTCTAAAGCTGTTGCCACGGGATTTTAGTCTACTTGAACTAAATGAGTTTAAATAATGTTAACAAGCATCCAACATTTGTTTAAATAGTAAGCCTGCAAGTCAAGTCCTGATGTTCCATATGATATAACATCCTTTTGAATTAGCTTCCTTTGTGCTTGAGCCTCAATAGTCACTTCATTAAACATCCATATTACATGTTTGGATGTATACTTGACACCAAAGCAAACCACCTGGTTATCATATTAGTGAACCAAATACAGTAATCAGTAGTGCTTTTTCAGTGTCCTTCACATATTAACTTATAGTGTCCAGAATATACTGAATGGCTGAATAAATGTAAATTAGTATATACTGTGTGTGTGTGTGTGTGTGTGTGTTTGAGTATGTGTATGTTTATGCATGTGTGTGTGTGCGCATAAATGATAAATTAATAAGTGAGCGACTAAATGAGAGAGAAAGAGAGAGTGGGGCGGGAGAGAAAAGAAGTGTATATAAAGAGATTATATTAATAATACAGACATTAGTAGTAATTATGAAAATGATGATGATGATGATGATAATAAATGAAGTGATATAGTGATAATAATAGTAACAGGAATATTAATAATAGGTGAACAATGTAACTGTGATATTGCAGATGATAATGATAAAGTAATAAATAACTCATAAAACAAAAGAAGTTACCCCGCAGCGAAATAAATGGTAGTTTACTTATGATATAAATATGATAATAATAATAATAATAATAATCATAAGAACAAACAAAAATTACCGGCGGGCGCTGCGCGTGAGCACCTCACGCTTGGCTTCGCGGGATTCGATCTCGCGGGCGCCGTCTCCGGGCCAGAGGCGGTACACTGAGCCACGGAGGTTGGTTGCAAATAGCAATAAATACGTAGCCTTTTCAATCGCTAATTATATCGACATGGTTAGATCTATCAATAAAACTATTCTAAAAGCCATCATATGTTCTCTGTGTGTGTGTGTGTGTGTGTGGTGTGTGGTGTGTGTGTGTGGTGTGGTGTGTGTGTGTGTGTGTGTGTGTGTGTGTGTGTGTGTGTGTGTGGTGTGTGTGTGTGTGTGTGTGTGTGTGTGTGTGTGGTGTGTGTGTGGTGTTGTGTGTGTGCGTGCGGCATATGAGATGAATTAATGAAGTGAAATGAGAGAGAAAGAGAGAGTGGAAAGAAAGAAGTAAAGAGATAGAGAAGAGACGAGAAGAGAGAGAGGAGAGAAGAAAGAGAGAGAGATGAGAGAGGGAGAGAGATGAATGAGAACGGAGGAGAGAGCGAGGAGAAAGAGAAAGAGAGAAAGAAGTGAGAAGGCATGGTGGTGAAAAAAAGACAGACAGACAGGCGGGTAGACATCTAGACAGACAAATAGAGAGATACAGAAAAAGAGAAAAATCGAGATAGAGAGAGAAAGGAGAAAGATTAAGAGAGAGAACAGGGGAAAGGGTAGCGTAACCAAATAAAACACATCTGGCCGGATTCCGTTGTAGCCTTATCTTATTACTGCACCGGAGTCTGTCCGTCCGGTGGAAACTCCGGTGCAGTTGCCAGATGCAGCGTTTTAATTCAATATGTACTGTTGAAAGGTTACTGAAATATTCTGTTTTCTCTCATGATATTTTGTGTATCGAATTGTATAATATTCATTCTGATTTTTGCAATGTTCCAAGCTTACCAGTTCGGCTTTTGGGGTAGGGAATAATCTCATTAAGCTAATTATCTGAATCGTGTTAAACTTTACGTCATACTCTTTAATTTTGTTTTATCTATTATCTGTACCTATTGCCTTACATCCTTTGTTGGTTTTCTTCGGTGCAGTGTTCTCTCGGCGTGTGTTAGGAGTGGCTGTGATGCTGCGTCATATGCGCATCTACGCTCCTTTTAAAGTCCCTTTTCGGCGCTGTCAAATCGCCCTTAGCGTCCTGAATGTTGTTAAACTATGACTATTTTTGAGATGAGTTCCAACAGTTCATGCTGTGTGAGGGAGGTTTAAGGCCACAGTTGCACGATGCCCCGTCCGAGATGACGAGGCGAGACGATTCGTATCTGACAAAGACTCTGCTGCTCGTCCTGGCCGCCCTTGTGTCGTCTTCCTCTACAGGAAACGACGTTACTCCCCACACCTCGCTCGCTCTCCTTCTGCGAAAGGAATCTCCTGCAGTGTTTCCAATCCTACAGTGGGAGAAGATTTGAGTACGACCTATGAGGCGCACCTGACGACGACAGAAACGAGCACGCTGGCACCTGAGCGTTCCTCGCCTCAAAGCGCGCCTCGAAACGCCACCTCGGGAGTTCCTGGAGTCCGGTTCTGTGGCGTCCCCGATGATCCCGATATTTTCAATAGGACGCGGGGTCAGCGAGTTAAACGGTACAACGCGCAGGGGAGAAAATGGAACAAAAAGACCCTCACTTGGACGCTCCGGAGGTCCAGCAGCCGGGCTGATCTTCCTGAAGGGGTCATCAGACAGCAGCTGACGGCGGCCATGCACGTCTGGGAGCGCGAGTCGACCCTCATCTTTCAGGAGGTCCACAAAGACACCAAAGACGTGGATATCATCGTCAGCTTCGAAACAGGAGACCACGGCGACGGCTACAAGTTCGACGGTCAGGGCGGCACCCTCGCGCACGCCTTTTATCCTGGGGGAGGCATAGGGGGCGACATGCACTTCGACGACACTGAAAAATTCGTGACGCATCTCGAGGCCAAAAAGTACGTGTCCAACAGCCTGCTCGTGACGGCGGCGCATGAGCTCGGCCACTCGCTGGGGCTGCTCCACTCCGACGTCTCCACTGCCCTCATGGCGCCCTTTTATCAGGAGTTCCCTCCGGATTTCCGCCTCCCGACGACGACAGGTACGGCATCCAAGCCCTCTACGGGACCCAGATCCTCTTACCGTCTACTACTGAGCAGCCCTTCGAGCCATCTACAGGCGCCGTACATACCACCACGCGCGGTTTCTACGCGACCGCCGTATAACTCCACGCCCTCCTACGCAACCACCGTATGAACCACCCACACACGCCCTCCTACGCAACCACCGTATGAACCACCACACCACACGGCCGCCGTACAAGCCTCCCACACGCCCTCCCCAAAGCCTACCGCCTCCAACAAGGGCCCGTGCCCTACGACCCGCCAACGCCCCACACCCCGGAGCCCCCATCTCAGCCCTGTCCGATCGAGCCCCCCGAGCCCGGAGTGCCTGACACGTGCTCCACGGAATACGACACCGCAACCGTGTACCGCGGCGACCTCTATTTCTTCAAAGACAAGTACTACTGGCGCGTGGACCGAAGGGGAATGCCGTCCATGAGAGAGTTTCCTTATAAGATCAAGTCTCGCTTCTACGGACTGCCTCGTGGCGTCGACCGCATCGACGGCGTTTACGAGGACCGCCAAGACCACCTGGTTTTCTTCAGCGGTCCCAATTACTTCGTGCTTGACCATTTCTTCCGCCTGAGGAGGAAGGGCGTTATATCGGACCTCCGGGTGAACGCCACGCACATCGACGCAGTGATGGTCTGGGGGCACAACGGCCGCACTTACCTCTTCAGCGGCAACAATTACTGGCGACTCGACCGCCAGGGAATGGCCGAGATGGACTACCCGCGCGACGTGAACGTGTGGCGAGGCCTCCCTCACAACATGTCCGCGGCCTTCACTTTTCACTCAGTCACCTACTTCCTTGCAGGCCGCGTCTACTGGCAGTTCAACAACACAGCCATGAGGGCCGTTAGATCCCCTTACCTGACGGCCTCACACTGGCTCAGCTGCCCCTTCCACGACCTGTCGCAGGCCACCCGCTGCTCCAGCCGCTCGCCGGCCTCCCTCGCGCCGACTCCAGCTGTCACCGCCACCCTCGCTCTCCTGGCCGCTGCTCTCTGCGTCGGCCCCGAGTAGATCACCTGTTATTTATACTCTGAAAAATAAATCATACAGTCGATATCTCGTGATTTCATATATCCGCCATTTACGAAAAGGTGATAGAAATGATGCGCAGCACAATGATAGAAGTGGAAAATGGTACTGACAATAATCAAGACAAATATACGGTAATGGTAATGCAGTAACGTAGATCTGCAATAACTGGATAGGAAATGACAAATATAACAATGTTCATACTAATAACGATAGCAATATAAACAAAAACTAGGAAAGATTATAAAATTGATGATGATAAAGACAGTGATAATGTAAATAGTAATCTAATGATTATAAGAATATTGACCATGGCATAATTGATGATGATAGTAATGATAATGATATGATAATGGCAATAATATTGATAATGATAATGTTATTGACAATAAAAATGATAATAATATTAATGATAAAAGCAATAATAAAAATAATGATGATAATACTAATGATAGTAATGATAAAAGCAATAATAAAAATATCATGATAATGAAATTAGTAATGATAATAAGTTTCATAATGATGGAAATGATTATGATAGTGATGACAATAATAGCAATTATGGTAATTTTGATCCTAATAACAGTAATAATGATGGCAGCAATAAAAACAATAATATTCATAATAATAATGATGATGATAGTAATAATGATAATTATGATAATGACGGTAATATTAATAGCAGTAGTAGTAATAACAACAACGATAATAAGGATAATAATAGCAATAATAATGATAATGATACTGGTGATAATGTTAATGCTAATAATATTAACAACCATGGTGTTGATAATAATTATAATGATGATAATGAAATAACAAAAAGCTGAAAATAATGATAATAATACTAATAACAACAATAATAAAAGTGACAATTATAATGACAATAATAGTAACAATAATAATGATAAGTGTAATAGTAATGATGACAATGGTAATAATAACAATAATAATAAAAATAATAATGATGATGATAATGATTATAATAATAACAATGATAATAAAAATAATGATAATAATAATAATGATAATATTGATAATGCTGACAATTATAATTATAATGATAATAATAATGATATTGATAATGATGATAATAATGATAATGATGATAATAAGGATAATGATGATAATGATAGTAATGATAAGGATAATAATAACAATAATAATGATAATAACAATGATAACATTAATAATAATAGTCATGATAACAATGACAACAAAAAGAAAAAAAAGAAAGAAAAGATGGGTACTCCTCTCTCTCTCTCTCCCTTTTTTTCCCCTCTTTTGTATAGTGCAACGGTAGCGTTCTCGTCTTACATTTTCGCTGACCCGCGTTCGATCCCGCGCGCTGCCAGTGGATGGGAACCCCGGCCATTCATTGCACACAGGGATTAATATATAAGCAAATTAAACATACATGTCGCTGAAATGAATATCTATTGTGACAAATGGATTCAGAAGTAAATTATTATTATTATTAATATTTTGATTATTGTCATTCCTTTCGCCTCCTCCTCTTCCTTTTCCTTTCCTTCTCCTTCTACCTCTCTCTTCCCCGCCCTGCCACTCCCTCTCACTCCCAAATCTTCCTTAAATGCACTCCTCTTCTTCCTCCTCAAACTCCTTCACCTTCTTCACGCCTTTGTTCCCTTCCCTCCCTCTCTCATCCCCTTTTCCTCTGAGCCTCCTCTCCTTCCCCTCTTTCTTTCCCCTTCTCCATCCCTTTTCCCTCTCTAAGGCCCTTCCATTTCCGCTGTTTCTCCTTCCCCGTCTTCCCTTCCTCTTTTTGCTCGCTTAGCTTCCTTGTCTTTCACTCTTCCTTTTCTCATAATGACAGTGATAATGATAAGAACAATAGTAGTACGAATCATGATAATAACAGTAATAATGTTAACAATAGTAATAATGATACTAAGAGTAAAGATAATAATACAGGAAAATGCATTAATAATAACCATAATAATGATAATAGTAACAATAATAATAATGATGATAATAAGAGTAATGAAAATAAGAGTCATGATGATAATGATAACAATAAGATGATAATAATGATAATGGCAATATCATTAAGAAATATAATAATACCAATGATAAAGAAAATAACAACGGCAATAATAATGATAGTAATAATGATACTAACGATACTCATGATAATGATGGTAATAATGATGATGATGATAACAGTAATCATAACGATAATATTAATAGTAACAATATCAATTATATTCATAATAATGATAATATACTAGCGAAAATTGCAACATAATTGGTCACAGTCCAAGGTAACACGAAGATACACATATGGGAATAAAGCTTATGATTAGAAGATCAAGTGGTGATCAAAAGTAAATAATGATAAGATTGTTACGAGCCTTATGATAGGAATATAGATATAATCTGGTACAAAATCTGGTATAAAAATTGCAAAAAAAAAAAAACAGATGATACAGCAAATTCTCTCTATCTATCCTCTCTCTTCCCTCCTCTCTCTTCCTCTACCCCTCTCTCTCTCTTTCTCTCTTTCCCCCCCCCCCCCTCTCTCTCTCTCTCTCTCTCTCTCTCTCTCTCTCTCTCTCTCTCTCTCTCTCTCTCTCTCTCTCTCTCTCTCTCTCTCTCTCTCTCTCTCTCTCTCCTCTCTCTCCCTCCCTCTGGGTCTTGCTTTCCCTATCCAATTTATTTCAAAATATCAAATTATTGCTTCCTCATTTCTTTCTCTCTGACGTTTACCAACCTCCTATTCTCTATCCCTAGAAAAAAAGTAATTACAATATTACCATTACCCATTATAAAAATTGGATTGTGACCATTAACGCAGGGTTGTTGGCGCGCACTGGTAGTTTCCCCTGTTTAGCTCGTTCGTTTTTTTGCGGACAACATTAGGCACTTAAAATCCTATATGTTGATAGCATGAAAAAATCCCATATGTTGATAGCATGAAAAAATCCTATGTTGACATCATAAAAAAATATTGGTTTCCCCTCACTCCATGTGCTATTGCCTAGAAGTTTTACCAAACGAATGATGCCGCTACTATTGGAGAGAAACAAGCTGCGCCCGATGAACCGTTGCCGAGGGAATTTTCGGAAGGCGGTGCCACCCGATCCTTGTCCACAACAGCCGTGGTCAAGAGTGGATGCCAGACGGGGTGGAAGCGGAAGGAGTTCATGACTGAAAAGGCAAACTTAGCTTTAGAAAACTGTATGTGTATATGTGATATATATATATATATATATATATATATATATATATATATATATATATACGTATAATGTATGATATATATGTGTATATGTGTTTGTGTGTGTGTGTGTGTGTGTGTGTGTGTGTGTGTGTGTGTGTGTGTGTGTGTGTGTGTGTGTGTGTGTGTGTGTGTGTGTGTGTGTGTGTGTGTGTGTGTGTGTGTGTGTGTGTGTGTGTGTGTGTGTGTGTGTGTGTGTGTGTGTGTGTGTGTGTGTGTGTGTGTGTGTGTGTGTGTGTGTGTGTGTGTGTGTGTGTGTGTGTGTGTGTGTGTGTGTGTGTGTGTGTGTGTGTGTGTGTGTGTGTGTGTGTGTACATAAATATAAGAGAGTTTCTGGCTTTTAACAATAGCGAATGATTAAGAAAAAGGCATATGGCAATATACAAGAATAACGCAAGATAACGAAATATGAGAAGGCAGTTTAAGTTCAAGTGTAAATTAATCACCAAAAAAAAAAAATGTATACAAAGAAAAAATTATATTAAAAAGAACACTCTTTCCCCCCAAGAAAAAAGAAAAAAAGACAATGATATGAAAATATGAAAAAAACAAACTTATCTATCCTCTGTCTCAGGTACAGCTTAATCACTATAACCTCTGACACGCTTAGCAGTATCCTCTTCAAAACCATAAAAACGTAAGCAAAAGATGGTAGAAAATAAATGTCATCTCTCCATTATAATGATTGAAAAAATTAAATTCCGTCGCATGAGAAGAGATGGAGAAATGGGAGGAAGGATTTAAAAAAAAACGGCAATGCATTATAAGGATAGGATACGAATTGACTTTGCTACATGTGGTTATGGAAAAAAATAAAATTAGCTCTTGAAGAAAAAAGCATATGCATTGGTGGTTTTTGGCACGTTTTCTTTGGATGTGCTAGGTAGATGTCAACTCCCGCCACCGGATGTAATTATTATTCTGGTCTTTATGTATGTTAAATGAGTATTGCTCGTAATGACGGTACTTTAAAGGTTGTGGAATATAATCAATGGCTATTCTAAGGTGCTGATGATGTTATTCAAGTACAATGCAGTGACATTGAATGATATTTCGTTTTGTCTCCAGGTTTTCAACTGCCCAAACTGTAATTATTTCTTTCCTATTATTTGCGTTAGGGAGATTTGCATATAACTATGGTATATCTGAGGTTGTGGCACAAATTCAATAGCCACTGCAATGTGTTTGAGATCCAATTAATGTGCAATGCGGTTACTTTGAGTCAAATTTCGTTTTGTGCCTTTCTGCTCATGCCCTGAAAAAGCATCAGAGAGTCTGCGCGAGGAGTGTAAATACCTTATTGTTCCGGCTACTGGCAGCTACGAGAAATACACGAATTTCGACCTTCCCACGGACTTGTGAGTTTCACCCATACTATTAAACTATGTAAGATAGTGTTGTGAACATTGGGCCGTCTTTTAAAATGAGGACTGGCCCGAAACAAACCCCCATCGACCCGAAATTTGGAACACCAACAACGCGAAGGGATTGGAGAGTCAACAGCGTGTCTCCTGCGCATTTGATCGACCATTTCGTGCACCGAAGGAAGACTTCAACGCCGAACTGACATCACTTGGATTTTTATCAAGGTAAGACCTATAAGAACAGCAGTTTTTTATGTGTATTAACCTCCTAATTATTTTATAATTATTATTGTTTTGTTATTATGATTATGATAATTGATATTGTGATAATTATTGTTGTTGTTCATGTTCCTATTATCATAATAATGATAATGATAATAATAATTATTATAATTATCAGTAAGAAGAAGAATTTTATTATTTATTACGATTATGATAATGATATTATTGATAATAATGATTATTATTATAATGGTAATAATTATAATAATTTTACTGATACTATTATTATTTTGATTATAATCTTCATTATTATTTCTTTATTTTTACCATTGTTATGATCATTATTATTGTTGTTATTTTTAGCCATTGTTATTATTATAATTATTAATTTTATTGTTACTATGACTATCATTATTCTTTTGACTATCATCAATGTTAATATAATTATCAACAACATCACTATTCTCATTATCATCATTATTATCACATTTATCATTGATATTATTGTTATCATTATCATTATCATCATCATATCATCATTATTATGATTATTATAAGAATCACTGATCTTCTTATGATGATGATGATGATTATCATTGATATCATTTGTTATTATTATTTTTGTTATTATAAATACTGTTATTATTATCATGATTAGTATTTTAGGATTATTGTTATTGTTGCAATTGTCACTATTATTTTTGTTATCATCATCGTCATCATTATTATTATTATTATTATTATTATTATTATTATTATTTTGTTGTTGCTACTACTACCATCATTATTATTATTTTTGTTATTATCATTATTGTTATCATCATCAACAACAACAAAACATCATCATTATCATTATTATTATTAATTTTATTATCATTATTACTGTTATCATCATTCTTTATCTTCGTCATTATTATTATCATATCATCATCATTATCATTACCATTATCATCATCAATATTATCACCAGTATCATTCTTAGCACTATTAATATTATTATTATTATTATTATTATTATTATTATTATTATTATTATTATTATTGATAACATAATTGTCATGATTATCATTATTTATTATTATTATCATCATTATCAGTTATCATTATTATCATTATCACTATCATCCTCATCCTCATCATTGTTATATTATTATTTTCATTATTATTATTATTATTGATTATTATTATCATTATTATTATTATTATTGACTTTATTATCATTATCATTATTATTATTATTTTATTGTTGTTGTTATCATATTATTATTGTTTTTTTATTATTGTTTTTACCATTATTATTGTCATCTAAATAATTATCATAATTATTACTTCTCTTATTATTTTTTGTCACTAATTATCATCACTGTTATCATTATTAGCATTATTATTTGCATTATTATTAGTGCTATTATTATTATCATTATTTTCATTGATAGTTTTAAAATTATCATTGTATTTAAATTTTTATTCTTTATTATTTATTATTGGTAGTAGTAGTAGTAGTACTATTAGTATTACTATCATTACTACTATTATCATTATTTTTTATCATCATCATCATATCATCATCATCATCATTATCATCATCACCACATCATCAATCATCATCATTATATTATCATTACCATTATTATAAGTACTGTCATAATTTTTATTATAATTATGGTTATGATTGTTTATTATTTTGTTGTCATTATTATATCATTATTATTTTTGCCTTTATTTATCATTATCACTATTGCCATTGTTGTTATGATCATATTATCACACACACACACACACACACACACACACACACACACACACACACACACACACACACACACACACACACACACACCACACACACACACACACACACACACACACACAAACAAACAAACACAAACGTATCTTGGCTTTTAGAATAGTTTATTGATAGATCTTAACACGTCGAGATAATTATCAATTGAAGTAATCATTATCCTTTGCAATTTGCAACCAACCTCCGTGGCTCAGTGGCACCGCCTCTGGCCCGGAGACGGCGGCCGCGAGATCGAATCTCGCGAAGCCAAGCGTGAGGTGCTCACGCGCAGGCGCCGTCGGGGTAGCTTTTACCTTTAAGTACTGACATTGTTGTTTTTATTAGTGTTTTAATTTTCTTCGATATCATCATTGTTTCAGCAGTGTCAATATTTTTTTCGTTACTATTGTTTTGAACACCCTTGTTATTATTATTGTTTTGTTTGTTTTTTATTGTTATTTTTATCATTAACATTGTTGTTATTGCGATTTTTTGTTTGTTTTTATTATAGTGATAGTAATAATGATACTGTTAATAGCGATAACAGTTTTGTTATTATTTTGATTACTATTGTTATTGTTATAATTATTTTTGTAAGTATAGCTATCATTATTATTCTGATTATCATGAAAATAACAATTCTCATTAA
>NW_020870197.1:187841-195341 GCF_003789085.1 Penaeus vannamei | reverse complement strand
TATTATTATTTTGATATTTATTTTTACTGTTTGTAATGATGATAACTATCATAATTATATTATTTTATTATTATTATTGTTATGATTAGTGTTGGTTTTGTTATTATCATTATAGTTAATATTACCATTATTATTATTGATATTATCATTATTATCATTATTGTCATGATCATTATTCTTCCTCTTATTATTATTATTATTCAAAAGATTCTCATTTTTGTTAACATTTTCATTTTTATGACTATTGTTATTATAGACATTGTATTATTAGTAGTATTATCATCATTATTATCAATATCATAATTATGATTGTTTTTCATTATTATCATTATCATAATTCACACACACACACACACACACACACACACACACACACACACACACACACACACACACACACACACACACACACACACACACACACACACACACACACACACACACACACACACACACACACAACACACACACACACACACACACACACACACACACACACACACACACACACAAACGTATCTTGGCTTTTAGAATAGTTGTATTGATAGATCTTAACACGTCGAGATAATTATCAATTAAACTAATCATTATCCTTTGCAACTTGCAACCAACCTCCGTGGCTCAGTGGTACCGCCTCTGGCCCGGAGACGGCGGCCGCGAGATCGAATCCCGCGAAGCCAAGCGTGAGGTGCTCACGCGCAGGCGCCGTCGGGGTAGCTTTTTTCTCAGTATCATCAGGATTGTTTTTTTCGTGCGAGTATTCAGAACAACCTTTTTATCATAATTATTTTTTATTATTATTTTCATTGTTATCATAATGGCTTACGTTATCATCATAATTATTATGTAAATAGTTATTATTATTTTTATTATTATTATTATTAATATTGAAATTATTATCATTAATTCTATCATCATTATTGGTATTATTATTACTATTACTGTTATTGTTATTCTTATTGTTATTATTATTATTATTATTATTATTATTATTATTATTATTATTATTATTATCATAGTCATCATTGTTATTATCGTCATTGGTATTGTTGTTGTTATTATTATTATTACAATAATAGTATTAGCAATTATATTAATTATGGTTATTATCATTATTATATTAATTGTCATTATTTCTATTATTATAATAATTGCAATTTTCATTGTTATTGTCAATACTATTGTTACTATTATTATTGTAATAATAACTTTTCTTTTGTTCTTCTTTTGATTATTATTATTACTGTTATCATTATCATCCTCAGTACCATCATTTGAAGAATCTTTAATATTATTGTTACTATTATTATCATTACTATAATCACTGATCATCATCATCATCATTATCATCATCATTTTCATCAATACTACTCATACCCGTATTATCAATATCATTATCATTATTGTAATCATTATTATTACTATAACTATTATCATAAATATGATTTATTATAATTATTTTTGTTATTCTAATTGTTCTTATTGTTATTACTATCATTGTTATTACATGAATATTATCAGTAGTATTATTACTTTTATTATCATTATTACTATTATCATCAGAACTATTATTACCTTCACCATTATTTTTATTGTCGCTATCTTTATCATTATCATTGTCATTATTATGTATGTCATCACCAATATCATTCTTATCACTGTTGTTGTTATTATGATTGATTTTGTTTTCATCATTATCTTTATCACCCTTATCACTGCTGTCATTATTTATTTTTCATTATTGTTCTTTATTATTATTGATATCAGTTTTAATATCATCATATCAATATTATCATTATCATTATCATAATCATCCACATCATTGTTATGATAATGATAATGAGAATAATGATAATTATTATTATTACAATATTATTGATATTATCATATCATAACTGCCATTATTGCTATCACTATTACTTTGTATCATTATTATTTTTATTATCATCACTGTTGTCATCTAAATCATTATTTTCTTAAATACTTTTTTATTATTATCATCATCATTATCACTATTATTATCATCATTACAATTGCTGTTGTTGCTGTTATTATTAGTGTTATTATTATATTTGTTATCATTTAAGTATCACTGTTATTGCAATTGCCATCATTGACATCATTAGTATTGTAATTAATGTTATTATTATTATCATTGTTTTTGTTGTTGCTATTTTATACTTATCTTTACCACCATTACTATTATTGTTATTATTATTGTTGTTACTTTATTTCCTTATCATTATTGATATCAGTATCATTATTATTTTTTATTTTGTTATTGTTACTATTTTTATTATTTTGATTAGTCTTATGATGATGTCGATGATTATCATATCATTATTCTTATTATTAATATCATTGTTATTATTATTATCATCATCATTATTATTATCATTATCATTTTCATTATTAATAGTATTATCATTATCATCATTATTATTATTGATATCAATATTATCATTGTTATTGTATTTCTGATTCTTATTCTTTTTCTTATTTTCATTTTCAATATCATAATCATCTTTATCAATACTCTATTTTTCTTATAATGATTATGATCATTTATTGTTTTTATTATTATTTTGATTATTGTTATTGTTGCTACTATTATTATTAATGTTATAATTATTATGTTATGTTTGATGAACTTATGAACTTCTTATTATAATCATCACTATTATTATCATTATTGTCATTATTATAATCACTATCATTATTATTACTGTCAATATTACTACTATTATTATTGTTCTTATTATTATTGTTATTATTTTCAATAATATTATTATTACCATCATTATTATTAGTAGTAGTAGTACTAATATTGTTATCATGTTTATTATTATTATCATTATTATTGTTATTTTTATTATGAACATTACTACTATTAGCAGTATTATCATTTTGATCATTATTATAATTATAATTGTTTTTATTACTATTGTTATTATTGTTATAATAATAATAATAGTAATAATAATAATTATTATTATAACTCATACTACCTTTATTATCGTTATCACCATTGTTATTATTATTTTGATCAATATCATCATTATCATCACACCACACACAACACACACACACACACACACACACACACACACACACACACACACACACACACACACACACACACACACACACACACACACACACACACACACACACACACACACACACGCGCGCGCGATTTACTCATATTGGCTTTTAGAATAGTTTCACTATTAGATGTAAACAAATCGATTGAAGTAATCCTTATCCTTTGCAATTTGCAACCAACCTCCGTGGCTCAGTGGTACCGCCTCTGGCCCGGAGACGGCGGCCGCGAGATCGAATCTCGCGAAGCCAAGCGTGAGGTGCTCACGCGCAGGCGCCGTCGGGGTAATTTTTCTCTTAATGATAGCATCGAAGATAATGATTACCCCCCCCCCCCCCAAAAAAAAAAAAAATCCTGATGATATTGATTGTTTTTGTGGCTGTTATCCTTAACTACGATGTTATCATTACTTGTTTCAGCATAACGAATGTTTTTTTCGTTGTTATTATTTTTATAATCAACGGTGTAAATATTACTATTGTTGTTATAATTATTTTTGGTTTTTATTATAGTTGTTATTATTATTGTTATTATTGTTATTATTATTATTATTATTATTATTATTATTATTATTATTATTATTATTGTCATTATTGTTATTATAACTATCATTATTATTATGACTTCATCATTGTTATTCTGATTATCATTGATATCACTATTCTCATTATCATTATTATCATATTTATAATTAACGTTATTGCTATTATTGATACTATAAACACTATTGTTATCATCATCATCACCATTTTCACTATTAAGATTTTTATTATTACTACTAGATGCCTGTGTCATCAATATTATCATTATCATTATTGTCATTATTATTATCATGATTATTGTCAACATGATTTATTCTAATTATTTTTATTATATGTTTATTATTATTATTATTATTATTATTATTATTATTATTATTATTATCTTTATTATTATTATTATTTTCATCATAATCATTATGTGTAATATTACTTTTTTATCATTATAACTATTATCATCATAACTATTACTATCTTCAGCATTATCATCATTGTTATTTTCATTGTTAATATCTTTATATTAGCATTATTATCCTGTCATAATTATCATCATAATTTATTTTTTAGCATTATCATTATCAGTGTTAAGAGTGTCATTATTGTTATCATTATCTTTATCATCCTCATCATTGTTTTCATTATATTTTTTCATTGTGAGTATTATTATTATTATTATTATTATTATTATTATTATTATTATTATTATTACTATCTTTATTGCTATTGTTATTGATATTATCATGTCATCATTATCAATATTATCATTATCAAAATCATCCTCTTCATTATTTTATCATTTATTATTATTAGAGTTATTAATATTACCATATCATCATAAATGTCATTATTACTATCACTATTACTATTTCAGATTTTATTTTTTCATCATTATTTTCATTACCATCATTATTGTCATCTAAACCATTATTATCATTTTTTTATCATTATTCTAATTATCACTATTATTTATTTGTTATCACTATTTTTATCATTAGTATTATTATTGTTGTTGTTGTTGTTACTGTTGTTATAAGTATATCATAATTATTATTATCACTATCATTATTATTATTGTTGCTATTATCATTTTCATTATCATGATTGCTTCCAGTATCATTATTGTTATTATTATTTTGATTATTCTTATTATGATGATGATTATCATGATTATCATTGTTTTTATTTTCATTATTATTATCATCGCTATATTATTATTATTATTTTCACTGTTTTTATTACTGCTATTGTTTTAGTTATCATTATCATTATTATTGATATCATTACTATTATCCTTGTATTTATATTAATATTAACGTTATTATTTTTATGTTTAAAAAGCTTATTATTGTTATCATTATTGTTATTATGAGTATTGTCATTATTATAGTTATTATTATTACGATTATTGTCATTATTATAATTATTATTATTATGATAATTGTCATTATTATAATTATTATTATGATTATTGTCATTATTATAATTATTAGTATTATGATTTATGTCATTATTGTAATTATTATTGACATTACTATGATATCAATATTGTAACTATTGTTGTTATTTTTACCATCATCATCATCATTATTAGCAGTAGTGCTATTTTTATCATTATTATTGTAATAGTAATGATGATTATTATTATTTTATTATCATTACTACTTTCAGCATTATACTTTTTATCGTTATTATGATTATTGTTATTTTATTATTGTTGTAATTTTCATTATTATTATTTTTCCTCATACTACGTTTATTATCATTATCATCATTGCCATTATTGTTATGTTATCATAATTATCATCCCACACACGCGCTAGTACGCACCCATACATACACGCACACACACAGACACATACACGCGCGCGCGTGCGCGCGCGCGAATTATTCATGTTGGCTTTTCGACTGTTTTCACAATTAGATCTAAACAAGTTCTTTGAAGTAATTTTCATCATTTCCAACAGGTAAGGAACCTTCCTGGCTCAGTGGTACCGCCTCTGGCCCGGAGACGGCGGCCGCGAGAACGAATCCCGCGAAGCCAAGCGTGAGGTGCTCACGCGCAGGCGCCGTCGGGGTACTTTTCTTTTGTTCTTATTATGATCATTATTATTACTGTATCATTATCATTTGCAATATTTCAGTAACATTGTTTACCTATTATTACTATTACTATTACTATTATTATTATTACTATAATCACTGTTATTATTATCATCATTATTGTTATCGTCATCATTTTCATAATTACTACTAATGTCTGTATTATCAATATCATCATTATCATTAATGTTATCATTATTATTACCTAATTATCATCATCAATATGATTTATTACAATTATTTTTGTTATTATGATTGGTGTTATTACTATCATTATTATTACATGTTTATTGTTACTGTTATCATTATCATCTTCATAGTTGTTATTATTATTATCATCTTTATTTATTATTGTTATAGCATCATTATCAGTGTTATCCTTATCATTATCATCATCATTGTCTTTATCAACCTTATCACTGCTGTCATTTTTTTTCATTATTATTTATTTATTATTTCCATCAGTTTTGATATTATGTCAGTATTATCATTATCATAGTCATCCTCATTATTATGATCATTATTACTATAGTAATAATGATCATTATAATAATATTTATAATTATCGCAGTATTATTGATATGATCATATCATCTTAACTACCAATATTGCTATCACTATTATTTTTTATTATTATTATTTTTATTATCATCAATGATGTGTAAGTCATTACTATCATAATTATTACTTTTATTATTATTATCATCATTATTGTTATCGCTGTTTATAGTTATTATTATTATTATCATCACCATCATCATCATTATCACTATTATTATTATCATTACTTTTGTCGTTGTTGCTGCTGTTATTAGTATTGTTTTTTATCTTATCATTTAAGTATCATTGTTATTACAATGATTATCATTGACATCATTGGTATTGTAATTAATATTGTTATTTTATTATCATTATTGTTATTATTATAAATATTATTATTGCTACTATTAATGTTATTATTATTTATGTTATGTTTGATGAATTTATTTTGATTTCCATTATATCTTTCATTATTCTTATTATAATCATCACTATCATTATTGTTATCGTTATAAGCATTATTGTCATTATAATCACTATCATCCTTATCATTACTGTCAATGCTGCTACTATTGTTGTTATTCTTATTGTTATTATTATCATTTTATGATTATTATTATTACCATCATCATTATTATTAGTAGTAGTACTAATACTAGTATTGCGATTATTATCATTATCGTTATTTTTGTTATTATTATTATTACTACTACTACTATGTTAAGTATTATTATTCTTATCATTATTACAATTATGATCGTGTTTTATTATTATTGTTATCATTATCATCATCATTGTTAGTGTCATTATTATTTTTTTATTATTATTGTTCATACTACTTTTATTATCGTCATCACCATTGCCATTATCGTTATCATCACACACACACACACACACACACACACACACACACACACACACACACACACACACACACACACACACACACACACACACACACACACACACACACAGAAACATATGATGGCTTTTAGAATAGTTTTATTGGTAGATCTAACCACGTCGATATAATTAGCGATTGAAGGACTCCTTATCTATTGAAATTTGCAACCAACCTCCGTGGCTCAGTGGTACCGCCTCTGGCCCGGAGACGGCGGCCGCGAGATCGAATCTCGCGAAGCCAAGCGTGAGGTGCTCACGCGCAGGCGCCGCCGGGGTAATTTTTGTTTTGTTCTTATGATTATTATTATTATTGTT
>NW_020870197.1:184829-187457 GCF_003789085.1 Penaeus vannamei | reverse complement strand
ACATGTGTTTATGTGAGTGTGTGTCTGTGCATTTATGTCTGTACTTTAATACAGTTTATAGATAGAGAGATGGACAGGTAATCTTGCCTCTGACAGGTTTGGTTTTATCCCTGACACACGTCGTCAAAGAGACATCGCTAAGCAAGTGACTGGCAGGAGAACTCGAGCCGATGCCTGCTTCCTATCCACGCGATGACTGTCGGATTTCAAAGGATTGCTTGCCTCTGCTCCTCTCCTGGTTGCTCTCAAGGATAGATCGACAGGGAGATGGATAGTATAATACAGGGTCTGTTGGTTTGTCACGTGTGGTTCCGGTAATTGTTGGATGGATCGATGGATAATTCTGGATGTGGTTTACGTTGTGTTCTGTTGAATGTATAAAAGCGTGGTTAATTTTCCTTCTTTTACAAGCATTTTCTTCAGTTAAGATTTGTAGGGCAGATTGAATGAAAAACTATCGTAAATTATAATTTCCTTTTTCGAGGATGTGAAAATGATCATTATCTTTATTAGTGTTACTATTATTTCCAAAGTCATTAGTACTACTAATAAATGCTATTGCTGTTATCACCATAGTTATTATTATTATTATTATTATCATCAGTGTTGTTATATTATTATCATCAATGCTATTATTATTTTATTATCATTATCATTATTATATATTTTTATTATTATCATTATCATATCATTGTCATTACCATCAATAGTATTATAATTACTATTATTCATATTGTCATTATTCAATTATCATTCATTTATTATTATATCTATTTTAGTATTGTTTTTATAATTATTACTATTATCATTATCCTCATTGCATCTTTTTTTATGTTATCATCATAGCATTAGCATTATTATCGTTGTGTTATGCTGTTATCATTAAACTCGTCATTCTGATTTCAATTAACGTTACCGCGTAATAATTTTTCATTATTACTAATATCAATTGTGTTTTTTTTATTATCATATCATTATCATTTTATTATCATTTATTGTTGTTATTTTTTTTATATTCATCATTAAATTTTATCATCATCGATAATTTCTATTTCATTGACATTGCTAAAATTCTTATAATTATCATCATTATCATATTACTAAATGATTATCATTATCTTTAAAATTATTATCATTACCTATTTTATCTTATATTTTTATTATTCATTATCATTATTTATTGCCATTATCATTATCATTATTATCATTATGAACATTATGAACATTGTTATTATTACCATCATTATCATTATTATTCCTGTTAATTTTACCATTATCATTCCCGTTAATTTTACCATTATCATCATTAACATTATTACTATTATTAAAATACAATTGATGTTATCATAATTATCATTATATATATTTTTTTAGGATTTTTATAGTTATAATAATAACTATCAATATTATTATTATTATTATTATCATTATCATTATTACATTATATTTAATATCTACAATCATTATTACTGTCATTATCATTATTGTCATTATTATAATTATTATTATTATTATTATTATTATTATTATCATTTCGTTATTGTTATCATTAGTATTTTATCATTATTATTGTTAAAATTATTATTGTTATATATTACCTCATTATTATCATTATTCTCATTATCATTAAATTTACCATTTATTTATCATTATAATCATTATTTATTATTATCACTATCATTAACATTGATATCATTACAATCATTATCATTACTATCATTGTTGTTATTTTCATTGACATTACCATCATTACTATAATTTACCATCATTTATCAATACTTTTATTATTGTTTTTATTATCCTTATTAATGTTATTATTGTTATTGTTACTTTCATTATTATCATTATCATTATTACTACTATTGTCATTATCATTATTACTATTATTATTATTGTTGTTATTTATATGCTATTGTTATTATTAACATCATTACTACTATCATTAATAACATTATTATCAGTATTATCATCATTATCATTATTATTATTATCATCATCATTATCACCATCATCATAATCGCAATCATTATCATCAACATCACCATCATCATTATAATCATTATCAGTACCATCATAATAATGATTTTCATAATAACGATAATAAATAGTGTTATTTATTTTTGTTATAAAAAAGGTTCGTCTTGATATCCCGAGGAATTTAAATGATTTAAAAAGAAATGATTACCACTGATTAATACTGACGAAATTACGATGACTTTGAAAAAATATATATCATTAGCACAAACATATTTATGTTAATGTACTTATCATGAATTCAAAGTGTATACTAATAGATCAATACACAAATTAGCTATTCCATTTGTATAATGAGTCCTGTATTCATAGTTGAATTAAATTACTTCGACCAATGAGCTAATCAAAATGCAAATCAGAATCACCATGAACACATTCACCGGTAATGCTTCATTGTTCAGAATCACGTCAATAGTCATACGAGAATGTTTTGATCAGTAGGAGTTCAATGCAACTGAACCCTCTGCTGTTGAACCAAAGAACCACAAAAAGAAACTGTAGACCAAAGAAGAATGATTATTTACCTTCCCCCCCCTTCTCTCTCTCTCTCTCTTTTTCTCTTTATTTTTATTATTATTATTATTATTATTATTT
>NW_020870197.1:149618-167516 GCF_003789085.1 Penaeus vannamei | reverse complement strand
GCGAGAGGAGCATATGAACAGATGAAGGTGAGAGAGGACGGAGAATGAGAGGAGAGAGATGAGATGAGGCGGGTTGGGGGAGGCTAAGGAAAGAGCAGATCGAAGAGAGAGAGAGAGGAGAGAGAGAGAAGAGAGAGAGAGACGGAGCGAATGAGAGACGACAGAGAGATCGAGAGTGAAGACGCATGAGAGAGAGAGGATAGAAGAGACCGAGACGAGAGAGAGAGGGAGGCGAGGGAGGGAGGCGAGGAGGAGGGAGGCGAGAGAACAAGAGAGAATCGAAAAAAGAGAGAGAGAAGAGAGAAGAGAGAGAGAGATGAGAGAGCGAGAAAGATAGAGATCCAGAGCGAGAGACGTAGGAGTGAAGAGAACGAGACTTGGAAGTCAAGTGACTGGATACAGAGAAGAAGAGATGAGAGAGAGAGAGAGCAGACGAGAGAGAGAGGGGGGGGAGAGGGAGGAGGGATGGAGAGAAAGAAGAGACGAGAAGAGAGAGAGAAGAGGAGAGAAAGAAGAAGGAGGGAGAGAGAGAGAGAGAGAGAGAGAGAGAGAGGAAAGAGAGAGAGAGAGAGACAGAGGAGAGAGAGAGAGAAGAGAGGAAGAGAGGAGAGAGAGAGAGAGAGAGAAGAGAGAGAGAGAGAGAGAGAGAGAGAGAGAGAGAGAGAGATCGAAAGAGAGAGAAGAGAAGAGAGAGAGAGAGAGAAGAGAGAGAGAGAGAGAGAGAGAGAGAGACAGACGAGACGAGAGAGAGAGAGAGAGAGAGATCGAAAAAGAGAGATCGAAAAGAAGATGACCCGCAGCAGAGAGAGCAAGAGAGATCACAAGAGAGAAGAGACGAAGAGATGAGAGAAGAGAGAGAGAGGACGATGAGAGAGAGAGAGAGAGAGGAGACATGACGAGAGAGAGAGAGAGAGAGAGAGGAGAGGAGAGAGAGAACGAGAGAGACAGACAGACAGGCAGACAAAGGATGGAAGCATGGAGACAGAGGATAGAAAGTAGAATACACATTACACTCAAAACCTTGATACACAGAAATTACCTTTAGTTTTCCGCACGAAGTATACTTATCCGCAACAATTATAATTTCTAATATATAAAAAAAGAACAACGTTTGAACAATATAGAAAAATTAACTTGAATATGAATTAACTTACGAAAAGGTCCTTTTACTTATTATTTTCTAATTATCATTTTTTAAAGAAACTGCGAGGATAAGTTACGTAGTGTTTACGATAACTGAGTCTAATTCAGTTTTGTTTATTTATTCATTTATTCATTTGTTTATTTATCTGTTTTCGTTAATTCTGTTCAAGTCTTCGGCATTTCTTGCCTCATGACTCTCTCTTGCTTATCCTTCTCCTTCTTCATCTTCTTCTCCTCATCTTTTTTTCTTTTTTTTTCTTCTTCTTCTTTTCTTCCTCCTCCTTGTCCTCCTCCTCCTCCCTCCTTCTTCTCTATCCTCATTCTCCTTTTTCTTCCTCTTCCTCCCTCCTCTCTTCCCTAATCTCCTCTTCTTCTCCTTCTTCTCCTTTTCTCCTCCTTTCCCGTCCTCCTCCTCTCCTCCCCTCCGCAAATCATCCCCCACCCCAAGACCGCTCAAACTGTCGAAAAATTCTTGTATAATCAAAATCTCATTTCTTCTCCTTTCAACTTCCCTCCAACCTTTCTCCACACTTTGTCTCATCTCCACCATTGTCTCCATCTTCCTTCCACCTTTTGTGCTTCATCTCCACCATTGTCTCATCTTCTCCACCTTGGTCTCATCTCCACCATTGTCTCATCTTCCTCCAACCTTGGTCTCATCTTCTCCACCATTGTCTCATCTTCTCCACCTTTGTCTCATCTTCTTCCACCTTTGTCTATCTCTCCACCATTGTTCATCTTCTCACCTTTGTCTCATTTTCTCCACCATTTGTCTCATCTTCTCTTGTCTCATCCTCCACCATTGTCTCATCTTCTCCACCTTGTCTCATCTTCTCCACCTTGTCTCATCTTCTCCACCTTTGTCTCTCACCATTCTCTCATCTTCTCCACCTTTGTCTCATTTTCTCCAATGTCTCATCTTCGTCCACCTTTGTCTCATCTTCTCCACCATTGTCTCATCTTCTCCACCTTTGTTCTCATCTTCCCACATTGTCTCATCTTCTCCACCATTGTCTCATCTTCTCCACCTTTGTCTCATTCTCCACCTTGTCTCATCTTCTCCCCTTTCTTCTCATTTTCTTTGGCTCTCATCTTCTCCACCATTGTCTCATCTCTCCACCATTGTTCATCTTCCACCATTGTCTCACCATTGTCTCATCTCTCCACCATTGTCTCATCTTCTCACCTTGTCTCATCTTCTCCACCATTGTCTCATCTTCTCCACCTTTGTCTCATGCTTCTTCCACCATTGTCTCATCTTCTCCCCCTTTGTCTCATCTTCTCCACCATTGTCTCATCTCTCTCCACCATTGTTCTCATCTTTTCACCTCTCACCATTGTCTCATCTTCTCTCTCCACCACCTTTGTCTCATTTCTCCAATTGTCTCATCTTCTCACTTTGTCTCATCTTCTCCACCATTGTCTCATCTTTCTCCACACATTGTCTGATCTTCTCCACATTGTCTCATCTTCTCATTGTCATTCTCCACCTTTGTCTCATCTCTCCACACGCTCTTCTCCACCATTGTCTCATCTTCTCCACCATTGTCTCATCTTCTCCACCTTTGTCTCATCTTCTCCACCTTGTCTCATCTTCTGTCTCATCTTCTCCATTGGTCTCATTGTCTCTTCTCCACCATTGTTCTCCACCATTGTCTCCATTTCATTGGTCTCATCCTTCTCCAGCCATTGTCTCATCTTCTCCACCATTGTCTCATCTTCTCCAGCCTTTGTCTCATCTTCTCCACCTGTCTCATCTTCTCCACATTGTCTCATTTCTCACCATTGTCTCATCTTCTCCACATTGTCTCATCTTCTCCACCATTGTCTCATCATTCTCCACCTTTGTCTCATCTTCTGTTTGTCTTCATCTTCTCCACCATTGTCATCTTCTCCACTTTGTCTCATCTTCTCCACCATTGTCTCATCTTCTCCATCTGTCTCCAATCTTCTTCCACCATTCCTCCTTTCTCCATCTTCGACTTTCTCCGCCCGACCTGACCTTAATCTCCCTCACTTCTCTCCGCCTCCTTAACCCCACCAATCCGCACCCCCATTTTTCCCAGCCTCCACCATCTATTTTCTCTCCCCAACTTCCCCCAACATCTCATTCTCCCTCTCTCGCCCTCTCTAATTTATTTTGTCTTCTCCACCTCGTTCCGCTCCTTCTCTTCTCCCATCGACCTCTCTCTCCCTCTTCCCCATCCTCCCACCATCTTTTCGTCTCTTAACCCTCCCTTTCTCCCTCCCCTCCCTTCCTCATCCTAGCCCTCTCCTTTCTCCCTCCTCCTCCTCTCTCTCCCCTTTCCTTCTTCCTCCCTTCTTCTCTTTCCATCTTCCTTCTCTATCCCTTCCTCTCCCTCCTCAATCTCCGTCTCTCCCCATCCCATTCTGCCTCCACCTACCCTCTCCTCCCTTCCTCCCCTCCCTTCCCCCTTTCCCCTCCTCCTCCTCCTTCCTCCCCACTCCCTCCCTTTCCGCTCCTCCTCTTCCCTTTTCCCCCTCTCCCTCCCCCCCCTTTCTCCTCCCTCCCTTTCCTACTCCCCCCCTTTCCCCCTCCTCCCTCCCCCTTTCCCTCCACCTTTTTCCCCTCCCTCTCCTCCCCCTTTTCCCTCTCCTCCTCCCCTTTCCACCTCCTCCCTCCCCTGTCCCCTCCTCCCTCCCCTTTCCTCCCCTCACTCCCTCCCCCTTTTTCCCTCTCCTCCCTCCCCCCCTTTTCCCCTCCCTCCCCTCCCCCTTTCCCTCTCCTCCCCCCCCTTTTTCCCGCCCTCCACTTCCCTCCCCCTTTCCCCCCCTCCTCCTAACCCCTTTCCCCCCTCCTCCCTCCCCCTTTTCCCCTCACTCCTCCTCCTTTTCCCCCTCCTCCTCCCTCTCCCTCCCCTCTCCCTCTCCCCACCCCCGAAAACAGAAGTCCTGAAAGCATTCCCCCCTCCCCCTTTCCCCCTTCCCCCCCCCTTCCCTCCCCCTTTCCCCCCTCCTCCTCCCCTTCTCCTCCCCCTCCCCCTTTCCCTCTCCTCCCTTTCCCCCTCCTCCCTTTCCCCCTCCTCCTCCCCCTCCCCCTTTCCCCCCTTTCCCCTTCTCCTCCCCCCTTTTCCCCCTCCTCATCCCCCTTTCCCCCCTCCTCCCCTCCCCCTTTCCCCCCCTCCTCCCTCCCCTTTCCCCCTCCTCCCTCCCCTTTCCCCTCTTCCTCCCCTCCCTCCCTGTCCCCCCCTCTCCTCCCTCCCCTTTCCCACCTTCTGTTCTGCTTGCAACTAATTGCCTGCGTAAAAGTGACTTGCTTTTGTGCACGTCACGTACCTCTTCACACAGAGAAGTATGTGACCTTGATTCACTCTTTCTCGCACTCGGCTGTACGGAGGGTGGGGTAATTCCGATGTAATTCTCTAATTGATTTAATGGAGGTGGAGTTGATTTAGTTATTTTCATATAACGGAGGAGAGGCTGCCATGTCGTATTTTTCTTAATGCGCGCCATGATGATTTTTTTTTGTTTTGTTTCGTTGTTTCGAAATACGCGCGCACACACATACCTACACGCATACACACGCACAAACACACACACACGCTTTCTCTTCTCTTCTCTTTTTTTGTTTTCCTCTTTCTATTTTTTTTCCATTTTCTTCTTTTCTTTTTCTTGTTTTTTCTTTTCTCTTTTCCCTCTTTTTTGTTTCTGTTTTCCACCTTTTTGTTTCTGTTTTCCACCTTCTATCTTCGTTTTCTCTTTCTTTTCCCTTTTTCCACTCTCCCCCCTTTCCCCCCCCCTCCTCCTTTCCCCCTCCTCCCTCCCCTTTCCTCCCCTCCCTCCTTTTCCCCTCCTCCCTCCCCCTTTCCCCCCTCCTCCTCCCCCTTTTCCCCCTCCTCCCTCCCCTTTCCTCCTCTCTCCTCCCCCTTTCCCACCTTCTGTTCATGCTTGCACTAATTGCCTGCGTAAAAAGTGACCTTGCTTTTGTGCACGTCACGTACCTCTTCACACAGAGAAGTATGTGACCTTGATTCACTCTTTCCTCGCACTCGGCTGTACGGAGGGTGAGGTAATTCCGATGTAATTCTCTAATTAATTTAATGGAGTTGGAGTTGATTTAGTTATTTTCATAATAACAGAGGAGAGGCTGCCATGTCGTATTTTTCATAATGCGCCATGATGATTTTTTTTTTTTTTTTCGTTGTTTTCGATGCACACGCGCGCACACACATACCTACACGCATACACACGCACACACACGCACACCACTTTCTCTTTCTCTCTCTTTTTTTTTTGTTTGCCTCTTTCTATTTTTTTCCTTTTTCTCTTTCTCTCTTTTTTTTTTTTTTGTTTCTGTTTCCACTTCTAGTCTTCGTTTTCTTCTTCTTCTTTTTCCCTTTTTTTCCGCCACTCTCCCTCCCCCTTTCCCCCCTCACTCCTCCCCCTCTTTCCTCCCTTCCCTCCCCTTTCCCCTCCTCTCCTCCTTTTCCCCTTTTCCTCCCTCCCTCCTCCCTTTTCCCCTCTCCTCCTTCCCTCCCTCTCCTCCCTTCCTTCCTCCTGCCTCCCCCTTTTCCCCTCTCCTTCCTCCCTCCCCTTTTTCCCCCTCACTCCCTCCCCCTTTCCTACTCTCCTCCTCCTTCCCCACCCCCCGAAAAACAGAAGTCCTGAAAGCATTCCCCCCCTCCCCCTTTCCCCCTCCTCCCTCCCCCTTTCCCCCTCCTCCCTCCCTTTCCCCTCTCCTCCTCTCCCCTTTTCTCCCTCTCCTCCCTCTCCCCTTTTCCCTCCTCCCTCCCCCTTTTCCCCCTCTCTCCTCTCCCCTTCTCTCCCTCTCTCTCCTCGCCTTTCCCCTCCCCTCCCCCTCCTCCTCCCCTTTCCTCCTCTCCCTCTTCCCCCTCCCTCCTCTCTCCCTCCCCTTTCCCCCTCCTCCCTCCCCCTTTCCCCCTCCTCCTTCTCCCGCCCCTTTCCCCTCTCCTCCCTCCCCTTTCCCCCCTCTCTCTTTCCCCCCCTCTCCTCCTCCCCCTTTCCCCCCTCCTCCTCCCCCTTTCCCCCTCTCTCTCTCCCCTTTTCCCTCCTCTCCTCCCCCCTTTCCCCCCTCCTCCTCCCCCTTTCCCCCTCTCCTCTCTCCCCCTTTTCCCCTTCTCCTCCCTCCCCCTTTCCCCCTCCTCCCCTTCCCCCCCTTTCCCCCCCTCTCCTCCCTCCCCCCTCCCCCCCTCTCCTCCCCCTTTCCCCCTCTCCTCTCTCCCTTTTTCCCCTCTCCTCCCTCCCCTTTCCCCTCTCCCTCCCCTTTCCCCCCTCTCCTCTCTCCCCCTTTCCCCTCTCCTCCCTCCCCCTTTCCCCCCTCCTCGCCTCCCCCTTTCCCCCTCTCCTCCTCCCCCTTTCCCCCCCTCCTCCTCCCCTCCCCTCCCTTCTCCCTTTCCCCCTCTCTTCTCCCCTTTTCCCTCTCCCTCCCCTTTCCACCCTCCTCCTCCCCCTTTCCCCCCTCGTCCTCCCCCTCCCTCCCCTTCCCCCTCCCCCTCTCCTCTTCTCCCCTTCCCCCTCTCCTCTCTCCCCTTTTCCCCTCTCCTCCCTCCCCTTTCCCCCCTCCTCCCTCCCCCTTTCCCCCTCTCCTCCTCCCCCTTTTCCCCCTTTCCTCCCTCCCCTTTCCCCTCCTCCTCCTCCCTTCCCCCCTCTCCCTCTTCCCCTTTTCCCCTCTCCTCCCTCCCTCTCCCCCCCCTCTCCCCCCTCCCCCTCTTTCCCCCTTTCCCCCTCTCCTCCCCCTTTCCCTCTTCTCTCCCCCCCCCTCCTCCTCCCCTTTTCTCCCTGCTCTCCTCTCTCCCCCTTTTTTCCCTCTCTCTCCCCTTTCCCCCTCCTCCTCCTCCCCCCTCTCTCTCTCCCCCTTTTCCCTCTCGCTCCTCCCCTTCCCGCCTCTCCCTCCCCCCTTTCCCCCCTCCTCTCTCCGCCCTTTTTCCCTCTCCTCCCTCCCCCTCCCACTCCCGTTCCTCCCTCCTTTCCCCCTCTCCTCCTCCCCCTTTCCCCCTCCTCCTCCCCCCTCCTCCCTCCTCCCTTCCCCCCCCTCTCCTCTCTCCCCCTTTTCCCCTCTCCTCCTCCCCTTTCCCCCCTCATCCTCCCCCTTTCCCCCCTCCCCTCTTCCTCCCCTTTCCCCTCTCCTCCTCCCTCCCCCTCTCCCCTCCCCTTTTCCCCCCTTCCCCTCCCTTCCTTCCCCCTTTCCCCCTCTCTCTCCCCTTTTCCCTCTCCCTCCCCCTTCCCCCCTCCTCTCCCCCTCCCCTTTCCCCCTCTCCTCTCTCCCCTTTTCCCCTCTCTCCTCCTTCCCTTTCCCCCCTGCCTCTCCTCCCCCTTTTCCCCCTCTCCTGCCTCCCCCTTTCCCCCCCTCCCTCCCCCTTTCCCCCTCTCCTCTTCTTCCCCCTTTTCCCCTCTCTTCCCCCTTTCCCCCTCTCCTCCCCTTTCCCCACCTCTCTCTCTCCCCTTTCCCCACCTCTCTCCTCCCGCTTTCCCCTCCTCCTCCCCCTTTCCCCTCTCCTTCTCTCCCTTTTCCCTCTCCTCCCTCCCCTTTTCCCCCTCCTCCTCCCCTTTCCCCCCTCTCCTCTCTCCCCTTTTCCCCCTCTCCTCCCTCCCCTTTCCCCCCTCCTCCCCCCCTTCCCCCTTCTCCTCTCCCTTTCCCCCCTCTCCCTCCCCCTTTCCCCCCTCCGCCCTCCCCTTTCCCCTCTCCTCTCTCCGCCTTTTCCTCCTCCTCCCTCCCCCTTTCCCCCTCTCTCCCCCCTTTCCCCTCCTCCTCCCCCCCCTCTCCCCTCTCCCCTCCTCCCCTTTCCCCCCCTCCTCCCTCCCCTTTCCCCCTCTCCTTCTCCCCCTTTTCCTCTCTCCCTCGCCTCCTTTTCCTCTCCTCCTCCCCCTTTCCTCTCCTCCCTCCCTTCTCCTCCCTCTCCCCTCTCCCCCCTTTCCCTCTCTCCCCCCTTTCTCCTCCCTCCCCTTTTCCCCCTCTCCTCTCTCCCCCTTTCCCCCTCTCCTCCCTCCCCCTTTTTCCCCTCTCCTCCCTCCCCCTTTCCCTCCCCCTCCTCCTCTCCTCGCTTTTTCCGCTCTCCTCCTCCCCCTTTTCCCCTTCCCCCCTCCCGCTTTCCCCCCTCTCCTCTCTCCCCCTTTTCCCCTCTTCCCTCCCCCTTTTCCCCTTCCCCCCCCTTTCCCCTACTCCCCCTTTCCTCTCCTCCCTCCCTTTCCCCCCTCTCTCCCTTCCCCCTCTCCCCCCCCCTTTTCCCCTCTCCTCCTCCCCCTTTCCCCCCCTCTCCTCTCTCCCCCTTTCCCCTCTCCCTCCCCCCTTTCCCTCTCCTCCCTCCCCTTTCCCCCCTCCTCCCTCCCCTTTTCCCCCTCCTCCTCCCCCTTTCCCCCCTCCTCCTCCCCCTTCCCCCTCTCCTTCTCCCTTTTCCCTCTCCTCCCTCCCCTTTTCCCCTCTTCTCCCCCCCTCCTCCTCCCCCTTTTCCCCTCTCCTCCCTCCCCTTTTCCCCTCTCCTCTCTCCCCATTTCCCCTCTCCTCTCTCCCCCTTTTCCCCTCTTCTCCCTCCCTTTCCCCTCTCCTCCCTCCCCTTTCCCCTCTCCTCTCTCCCGTTTTCCCTCTCCTCCCTCCCCCTTTTCCCTCTCCTCCCTCCCCCTTTCCCCCCTCCTCCCTCCCCTTTTCCCCTCTTCCTCCCCTTCCCCCTCTCCTCCTCCCCCTTTTCCCCTCTCTCTCCCCTCCCCTTTTCCCCTCTCCTCCCTCCCCCTTTCCCCCTCTCTCTCTCCCCTTTCCCCCCCTCCTCCCTCCCCCTTTCCCCCTCCTCCCTCCCCCTTTCCCCTCTCCTCCCTCCCCCTTTTCCCTCTCCTCCCTCCCCCTTTTCCCCCTCTCCTCCCTCCCCTTTCCCCTTCTCCTCCCTCTTTTCCCCCTCCTCCCTCCCCCTTTCCCCCTCTCCTCTCTCCCGCTTTCCCTTCCTCCCTCCCCCTTTTCCCCTCTCCTCCTCCCCTTTTCCCTTCTCCTCCTCCCCTCCCCTCCTCCCTCCCCTTTTTCCCTCTCCTCCCTCCCTCCCTTTCCCCCTCTCCTCTCTCCCCCTTTTCCCATCTCCTCCCCTTTCCCCTCTCCTCACCTCCCCCTTTCCCCCCTCTCCTCTCTCCCCCTTTCCCTCTCTTCTCCCCCTTTTCCCTCTCCTCCCTCCCTCCCCCTCTCCCCTTTCCCCTCTCCTCTCTTCTCCTTTTTCCCCCTTCTCTCCCCCTTTTCCCTCTCCTCCCTCCCCTTTCCCCTCTCCTTCTCCCCTTTCCCCTCTCCTCCCCCCTTTTCCCCCCTCCTCCCCCCTTCTTCCGCCCCCCTCTCCCTCCCCCTTTTCCCTCCCTTCCTCTCTCCTCCTTTTTCTCCTCTCCTCCCCCCTCCCCCTTTTCCCCCTCTCTCCCTCCCCCTTTCCCCCTCTCCTCTCTCCCGCTTTCCCCTCTCACTCCTCCCCCTTTTCCCTCTCCTCCTCCCCTTTTCCCTCTCCTCTCTCCCCCTTTTCCCCTCTCCCTCCCTCCCTCCTTTCCCCCTCTCCTCTCTCCCTTTCCCCCCTCTCCTCCTCCCTTTCCCCTTCCTCCCTCCCCCTCTCCCTCCCTACTCCTCCCCCTTTCCCTCCCTCACTCCTCCCCTCCTTTCCTCCTCTCCTCCTCCCTCCCCCCCCCCCCCTCTCCGCTTCCCATCTCCTCCTCCCTCCCCCTCCCTCTCCCCCTCTTTTCCCCCTCCCCCTCCTCTCCCCCTTTCCCCCCCTCCCTCCCCCCTTTTCCTCCCCCTTTCCCCCCCCCTCCCCCTCCCCTTCCCCTCCTCCCCCCCCTCCCTCCCTTTCCCCTGAAAGCATTCCCCCTCCCCTTTCACCCCCTCTCCCCACCTTTCCCCCCTCTCCTCCCTCCCCTTTTCCCCTCTCCCTCCCTCCCCTTTCTCCTCCCTCCTTTCCGCCCCTCCTCCTCCCCCTTTCCCCCCTCCTCCCCCTTTCCCCCTCTCCTCTCTCCCCCTTTCCCCCCTCCTCCCTCCCCCTTCCCCCCCCTCCTCCCCCCTTTCCCCCCCCCTCTCCTCCCTCCCCCTTTCCCCACCTTCTGTTCATGCTTGCACTAATTGCCTGCGTAAAAGTGACCTTGCTTTTTGTGCACGTCACGTACCTCTTCACACAGAGAAGTATGTGACCTTGATTCACTCTTTCCTCGCACTCGGCTGTACGGAGGGTGAGGTAATTCTGGTGTAATTCTCTAATTGATTTAATGGAGGTGGAGTTGATTTAGTTATTTCATAATAACAGAGGAGAGGCTGCCATGTCGTATTTTTCATAATGCGCCATGATGATTTTTTTTTTGTTCGTTGTTTCAATACACGCGCGATACACATGCCTACACGCATACACACGCACAAACACACGCACACAACTTTCTCTTTCTCTCTCTTTTTTTTTTTGTTTGCCTCTTTCTATTTTTTTTCCTTTTTCTCTTTTTCTCTTTTTTTTTTTTTTGTTTCCGTTTTCCACTTTTATCTTCGTTTTCTTCTTCTTCTTTTCCTTTTTTTCCCCCCTCCTCCCTCCCCTTTCCCCCCACCTCCCTCCCCATTCCCCCTCCTCTCCTCCCCTTTCCCCCCCTCCTCCTCCCCCTTTTCCCCTTTTCCTCCCTCCCTCCTCCCCCTTTTCCCCTTCTCCCTTCCCCCTTTCCTCCCTTCCCTCCCTCTCTCCCTTCCCTCCCCTCCTCCCTCCCTCCCCTTTCCCCTCCCTCTCCTCCCCTCCCCCTTTTCCCCCCCTCCTCCCCCCTTCCCCCTCTCCTCCCTCCCCCTTTCCCCACCTTCTGTTCATGCTTGCACTAATTGCCTGCGTAAAAGTGACCTTGCTTTTGTGCACGTCACGTACCTCTTCACACAGAGAAGTATGTGACCTTGATTCACTCTTTCCTCGCACTCGGCTGTACGGAGGGTGAGATAATTCTGATGTAATTCTCTAAGTGATTTAATGGAGTTGGAGACGATTTAGTTATTTCATAATAACAGAGGAGAGGCTGCCATGTCGTATTTTTTCATATGCGCCATGATGATTTTTTTTTTTTTTGTTCGTTGTTTCGATACACGCGCGCCGCGCACACATACCTACACGCATACACTACACGCACAAACACACGCACACGCTTTCTCTTTCTCTCTCTTTTTTTGTTTCTCTTTCTATTTTTTTCCATTTTCTTCTTTCTTTTTTTCTTTTTTTTTTTTTTTTTTTTTTCTCTTTCCCTCTTTTTTTGTTTCTGTTTTCACTTTTTGTTTCTGTTTTCCACCTTCTATCTTCGTTTTCTTCTTCTTCTTTTCCTTTTTTCTCTCTTTCTCTCTCTGTTTTGTTTCTGTTTTTCCTCTTCTATTTTCTTTTTCTCCTTTCTTTTCCTTTTCTTCTTTTCCTTTTTTCTTGTTATTTTCTTTTTTTCTCTCTTTTTCTCTCTGTTTTGTTTCTGTTTTTCCTCTTTCTATTTTCTTTTTCTCCTTTTTTTCCATTTCGTCTTTCCTTTTTCTTGTTATTTTCTTTTTTCTCTTTCTCTCTCTATTTTGTTTCTGTTTTTCCTCTTTCTATTTTCTTTTTCTTCTTCTCATTCCCTCTCCTTCTTCTTTCTTCTTCGTTTCTTTTTCTTCTTTTTTTATCTCTCAAGTCCTGCTCTCTCGTCCCTGTATGTCTTTTATTCTCTTCTTCTTCTTTTCTTTTCAATCTTTTTATTATCCTTATTCCTTCCTTGACTTGATGCCAAGTTGCTGCTTCTTCGTAACTTTTACTGTCTCTGAAGGGGTGTGTATGATTGGGGAAACAAAGATTTTTTTTGTTGTTTTTTTTGTTTTTCTCTTCTCCTTTCTTTCTTTCTTTTTTCTCGCTTGTCTTTTTCGTTGCCCCTTTCTCTTTCTACCCTTCTTTTGTTTGTTTGTTTTGTTTTTTCCTTTTCTCTTTCCCTTTCTTCTTTCTTTCTTTTTCTCGCTTTTTTTCCGTTGCCCCTTTCTCTTTCTACCCCTTCCTCTGCTTCTCTTTACCTCTCCCTTACTCAATCTCCCCTCCCCCTCCCCCGCTTTTCTTTCCCTCCCCCCTTCCTATATCTCATTCCCCTCCAACCTCCTTCCCCCTTCTCTCTCTCTCCCCTCCTCCTCTCCAACTCTTTCCCTCCCCCCTTCCTCTCCCTTTCTCCCCCCTTCCTCTCCCTTCCCCTCCCCCTTCTCTCTTCTCCCTCCCCCCTCCCCTCCCCCTTCTCTCTCCCTCCCCTCCCTCCCCAACCTCCTCTCCCCCTTCCTCTCCTCCCCCACCCACCCTCCACACCCCTCCCACCCTCCCACCCACCCACTCCACCCCTCAAATCTTCTCCCCCCACCCTCACCCCACGCCCACCCCTACCCCCCTTTTCCACGTAAGCCCCCCAGCGGCTCAGCACACACACACGCCTGTATTATGTCACTCACTCAGCTGCCAAAAAAAGCCCTTAGCCACACAAACAAAGACACTCGAAGTTGCTTTCTTTGTGGGCTTTCCTTATGTTGCAGTCTCTCTTCGTGGTGGTAGAGTTGTTTATTGTTTATTATTTGTTTGCTTATTTGTTTTTGTTTTATTTTTGTTTGTTTGTTTGTCAGCTTGTGTTTTTGTTAGTTTTTATGTTTTATCTGTTTTTTTTTACTAATAATGATTCGGATTTTTTTCTTCATTTGTTTATCTGTTTGCTTGTTTGTTTGTTTGCTTTCATCATTTAATAATTTATTTGTTTATTTATCAATATCTTCATTTATTATCTATTTATCATTCATTTACCTGTCTACTCCTTACTACTTTCTATGATGACAATGGTAGGAATTAAAAAATGTAGTAATTAATGATGATAAAGATTGATAATGATAATTGATAATATTGCTACTACTACTGATGATGTAAATGATAATGACAATTATTATGATAATGATAACGATGAGGATAATGATAAAGATAATGATATTATTGATAATCATGATAGTAATAATGAAATAATAATGTAATGATGAGGATACGATGATGATGTAACTAATATAATAATGATAATAATGATAATAAGTATGATGAATAAATAATGATCATAATGATAACAATAATGATAATAATGATGAGGATAATAGCAATAATGATAATGAGAATAACATTAATAGTAGTAAGCATATTAACGATAATAACAATGATAATGAAATGGTAATAGCAACGATAATAAAAATAGTATTAACAATGACAATGATAATGATGATTATAGTAATAGTAGTGATAACTGCAATAATGATTATAAGAAAAGGTAATGACAATAATCGTAATGATAATGGTAACAACAATAGAAATAGTAATGATAGTAATAATATTAATAGTAATAATGATGATAATATTAATGATAACAACAATGATAACAATAATAACAATAACAACCAAAATAATAATGATAATGAAAATTATAGTAATAATTAATATGATCATTATAATGATAAGATAATAAAACAATAATGAAATGATAAGATGATAATAAATGATCATAATGATAATGACGATGATGATAACAATAGTAATGAAAATGAAGATAACAATAATAATGATGATAATGATAGTAATGATAGTGATAATTATCATTTTTTTATTGTTATCATTATTATCATTGTAATGATAATAATAATGATAATAAGAATAACATTAATAATAACAATAATGATGATAATAATAATAGAAATATTAATGATAATAAAGACAATGATAATAATAATATAATGATAATAAGACATGATAATAATATAAAATATTAATGATAATAAAGACAATGATAAATATGATATACAATAACAGCACAACAATAATAACAATAATAGCTAATAATGATAATAAAATAATAACACAACACTTTCTCAATAACAACGAGTACAAAAAAACCACAAACAACACAACATCAACAAAAGAATCAAAGAAATATCAAACCCAGAAAAAGCCCCCCCACCCCCCACCCCAAAAAAATAATAATAATAATAAAAAATAAAAAAATAATACACAACACAATGATACTAACACAGTCTATTCTTAGCCTGCGTGAACACTGCACCCAAGTGTATTTATCCTTAGTATGGGCTGAGATTCTGTCCCTTTAGCTGCATGGTGGATCTTGGTTGGGTCTGGCGGGTACATAGGGAGAGGTGTGGAACGAAGATGGATAGATGGATAGGGGGGGTAGGGAGAGAGAGAGGGGGGAGGGGGGGAGAGGGGGAGGGAGGGAGGAGGGAGGGAGGAGGGAGGAGGGGAGAGAGAGAGAGAGAGGGGGAGGGAGGGAGGAGACGGGTAGCGAGAGAGAGAAGAGAGAGAGAGAGAGAGAGAGAGAGAGAGAGAGAGAGAGAGAGAGAGAGAGAGAGAGAGAGAGAGAGAGAGAGAGAGAGAGAGAGATGAGATAGACGAGAGAGAGAAAGAGAGAGTGAGAGAGAGAGAGAAAGAGACAGACAGATATACAGGCAGACAAACATACAAACAAACAAACAAAACAAAAAACAGACAGACACAACAAAAGAGAAGCAGACGAAAGCAAACACAAGCACATAACACGCACATAGTACAGGCTGGGCTCCAAAATGCACTGAAAGCGTCGCTTGCAGAAGTTACAGAGAACTATTGATCCCCGTGAACAGCTGTAGGCAGAAGGCTAGTAGGTCCTGGTGGATGCTCGGCCAAGCTGTCTGTCTTTTCTCGTCTCTTTCTTGGATAAGTTGGGAGAGATTTTTGTTATCTTTACGACTGTGATCTTGGTGTAGTGTAAGGATGTTTCGCTCTCTCTCTTTTTTGTCTTTGTCTGATTTGCTTCTCTTTGGCAGTGATATATGTTAATATGTATATGTGTATATATATATATATATATATATATAATATATATATATATATATATATATATATATATATATATATATATATATATATATAGAATATGCACATACACACACATATATAGATAGATAGATGAGTGTGTGATAGATAAATAGATAGACAGAGAGAGAGAAAGAGAGAGAGACAGAGACAGAGACATAGACACAGAGAGGCAGACAGACACAGACACAGAGACAGACAGAGAATGTACTCAAAATATTCTCCAGCTTCCCAACATCTCCATATCCCGTTCAGCCGCTCATTCCCGCTGCATCTTTGCGACACAAGCACGTGCTCTCATCACGTGACCGCGCACGCACGTCTGGTAGCACCGTGCTTCATTATAGAACAGCTGAAGCGGCTCTAAAACCCCGGCGCCAGCGTCTCGGGGCGTCAGTAGCTCGAGTGCCAGCGTGGAGTGCCAAGCTGCCGCCGCTCCTCGTTCTGGCCCGGTGCCAATATGAATCCTGCATAGGGGAGGATCTGAAAATCATTTCTATTTCACTTCATATTTTCTGATCTCGCTGAGTCGCCTGTCATTAGGTTAGTGACGAGTTGAAAGGAGGTTGAGGAGTGAAGTGGAGGAAGTGAGTTTCGTGGACTGACGTTGCGAAAAAAGGAGAATTCAAGGATTGAAAGATAGGGTTAAAAAAGAATAGAATTGGAGAATTCAAGGATTGAAAGATAGGGTTAAGAGAGGAGAATAGAATTGTGACGACAGAAAGGCAATTTTGGAGACGGTGACGTAACAGAAAGGTAAATCTTGAAGACCGACGTGACACAATATAGTGACGTCACACTCTCACTGAACTCTTACTGAAAGAGAGAAAATGTTACTAAAGTGACACAATAAGAGACATATTCAGACATATTCCCCTCGAAAGTGAATAGACAGATAAGTAAAAGTGTGAAAAGATAAGATTGTGATAACACAGAACAACTTATAAAAAATGGTGTGAAGTATGAAATGTTGAAGCGATAACTATCACTGTGTTTGATGTTGAAAATGTTTGGTTGAAAGAGACTTTGAAACAAAATCCAGACATCACTGGACATTAAACAGTATTTTACGTACGATATCGTGAGGTTTTAAAGAGATGAGTGAACCTAGAGGGAAAAAAAAAAAAAAAAAAAAAAAAAAAAAAAAAATATATATATATATATATATATATATATATATATATATATATATATATATATATATATATAATATATATATATATATATATATAACGTAAATACGTTACCTCTTTTTCGTATGGAATTGTTTGTTTGTTTGTATGTGTAATGTCTGTGTGTGTGTGTGTGTGTGTGTGTGTGTGTGTGTGTGTGTGTGTGTTTGTTTGCTTATGTTGTGTATGTGTGCATGTGTGCGTTTGTTTGTGTATGTATAGTAAATACAATGAGAACAATAATAAGGATTATAACTTAGAATTTGCCGTGACAGGTTTTTTGCGAGCAGCCAGATTACAGCTGATCTGTTTACTGAACTTAAGGAATGGCGGGGGATGACATCTCCTTTCGCTGCAAGATCTGAACGCCAGTCAGCTAGAGTGAGAGACGAGAACGCAGCCACTGCATCAGTCTGTGTGTGTTTGTTTGTTTGTGTGGTTGTGTGTGTTTGTTTGTTTATGTGTGTGTGTGTGTGTGTGTGTTTGTTTGCTTATGTGTGTGCGTGTATGTGTGTGTTTGTTTGTGTGTGTGTGTTGTTTGTTTATGTGTGTGCGTGTGTGTTTGTGTGTGTGTGTTTGTTTGCTTATGTGTGTGTGTGTGTTGTTGTGTGTGTGTTGTGTGTGGTGTGTTGGTGTGTGGTTGTGATTGCATCTATCACACCTATGCATTGTTATTCTCATTCCTAGTTGCCCTCATACCTCATTTTTATATTTATTTTTATATAAACCTTATACTGTTCTATATATATTTTTCTCTCTTTCTCTCTCTCTCTCTCTCTCTCTCTCTCTCTCTCTCCTCTCTCTCCTCTCTCTCTCTCTTCTCTCTCTCTCTCTGTTACATTCATCTCTCTCCTAAACATAATGAAATCCTTTCTAAACCATTTTTTCGCCCGAACACAGGATCTGCCGAAGCCGAAGTCAAGAAAAACAGCTGACGTCATGGCCTTCACTGACTTCGACTCCATTTTCGACCACATCGGTGGTTTCGGACGCTACCAGATGGTGAGGAGCGGGACACATGTATGCTGCGTCTGTGTTATATGGTGATGCGTGAATATGATACATAGGAGGCTTATGATACATATAAGAATGTTATAATAAGGATAAATAAGCGTTGTACAGACAGATACAGTTGATATCTATGCGTGATATATACGATAACTGAGCGAGGTCCATGATGATACATAGCTGCGGTAGATGATGGTGTGCCATCATCGTGAAGACACAAGTATGATTCGTATAAGAGATAAGAATTTATTTGGCACATGGATATAGAACCTTGGTATATAAAGATAAGTCTGAATCATCCTCTCTCTCTCTCTCTCTCTCTCTCTCTCTCTCTCTCTCTCTCTCTCTCTCTCTCTCTCTCTCTCTCTCTCTCTCTCTCTCTCTCTCTCTCTCTTTCATATCTCCATTTTTTTTTCTCTCTCAGCCAGACGTATATTCACATACATTCACACACGCACACAGACACATCCTCCCACACATACAGGCACACAGACACATCCTCAAACACACACACACACACACGCCGACAGAGATAGATATATGATACGAAGATAGACTACAGAAATTAGGACTTACTACTTTGGAAGAAAGAAGGAAAGGGAGAGAGAGATAATGCTGTTCAACTGTATTGCAGGAAGAGTGAAATTAGATAAAGTTGATTTTTTAAATCTTGAACACAAGAAGGACGAGAGGACACAGCAAAAATGATGAAAGTAAAAAGAGGTAATAAAGATGTCAAAATATTCAGC
>NW_020870197.1:144618-147118 GCF_003789085.1 Penaeus vannamei | reverse complement strand
TTCTCTCTATCTCTCATTCTCTTCCTCTCTCTTTCCAGATGTTATTTTGGATCAACTGCCTCATGAACACTTTCTTAGTCTTCGTGTACTTCGGCCAGTTCTTCATGACCTTGACCCCGCCTCACTGGTGCGCGCCGCCGCCTGACCTCGCCGGGCTCAACCTGACCTCGGACCAGGTCAAGAGCCTTACCATTCCGAGGGATCCACACACGGCGGAAGTACCTGGAGTGCGTCAGTACCAGTGGATTTCAAGGAGGTGAGGAGAGGTGGGAGGGGATGGGGTGGGTGGGGGGGGGGTTGAAAGTGGATTGGTTAGGGTGGGTGGAGGGGTATTAGCGTGGGTGGAGGTGTGGATAGTTATCGTGGATTGGTTGGAGGTGAAAGTGGATGTGGGAGGTGTGGTTGGGTTAGGTGGGTGGGAGGGGGGGATGAGGGTTGTGTAGTTAGGGTGGGTTGGAGGTGGATAGTTATGGTGGATGGATGTGGATAGTTATGATGTGGATAGTTATCATGGATGGATGTGGATAGTTATCAAGGATGGATGTGGATAGTTATCAAGGATGGATTTAATGAATAGTTATGAGTGGATAAATGTAGATAGTTAAATGAATGATGAGAGTATGTTAATTCTTAATGACCCACACACATCCACATCCACATATTTGAGCACATAAGCAATCATATTAGCGCAAAAATGACACGCACATACACAAAATTACACACAGGAGCGAACGTACATACAGACACACATTTGTGCAAAATCACACATGCTTTGGCGTTTATCAGATTTGCAAAAGAGGCCACTGACTGTTATATCAAGGTGTTGCTGTATAAAAAACAAAGATGTTATATAAAAGCGCTGACACGAATACAAAGATGTTGTTTGATTTAATTGTTCTTCTTTTTCTTTTTCTCTTCTTCTTCTTCTTATTCTTATCATTATTATTATTATATTATTATTTATTATATTATTATTATATTAGTAGTAGTATAGTAGTGTATTATCATTATCATTATTATTATCATTATTATTATCATCTATTATTATCATTATTATTATATTATCATCATCATTATTTGTCATTATTATTATTATTATCATTATCATTTATTATATTATTTATTATCATTATCATCATTCATTACTTATTATCATACATCATTCATTATTATCATTATATATTATCATTTCATCATCAACATCATTATTATCATAATTATTATATCATGTATCATTCATCATATCATTATCTCATTATTATTATTATTGGTATGTTGTTTATTGATTAATGTTGATTATATTATTATCACAAAATATCCACTAGTATTATCATTACTGATATTATTGCCAGATATCGCCATTGCAAATAAAACCGATATAAAATGTAATAAACAACTGCAGCGATTCCGTAAGAACAACCTAACAACGAACAACACACAACAACACAACAACAAAAAACAACACCATTATTATATCCTGTACTTTATATCTTTTGTTCACAGGTGGTTGAGAAGTAACACGCCAGCTGTGCCCGACCCAGCTGGCCTCCTCCAGCTTAGTCATGGCTGACCTACGATTACTCCCTCTACTATCCAACCAATTACGTCAGAGGTAGATAATTAGTAGAGTAAGTATTGTATGGTAACTTGGCTGACTCAAGGTTAGTTATAAGTTAATTAAGCTTAGAGGCAGAGTTAACGTTGAGTTTAGATGAGTAAGTTATGTATGGTAACTTGGTGACTCAGGTAGTTTAGTTGATAATAAGTTAGAAGTATAGTAACTTAGTTGTGAGTAAGTTATGTATTGGTAACTTGGTCAGACTCAGGGAGCTTAGTTGATAAGTTAGAAGTAAACTTGATTGGTAACTTGATGACTCAGGTAGCTTAGTTAATAAGTTAGAGGTAGAGTAACTTGATTGATAAGTTATGTATGGTAACTTGTGACTCAGGTAGTTTAGTTAATAAGTTAGAGGTAGAGTAACTTGACTGGTGAGTAAGTTATGTATGGTAACTTGATGTCTCAGGTAGCTTAGTTAATAAGTTAGAGATAACTTGGTCGACGGGTAAGTTAGAGGTAGAGTAACTTGGTCGATGAGTCTGAGTTAGTTAGAAGTATGGTAACTTGGTAAATGAGTAAGTTAGAGGCATGGTAGCTTAGTTAACAAGTTAGAGGTATGGTAACTTAGTTGATGAGTTAGAGATATAGTAACTTAGTCGATGAGTAAGTTGGAGGTATGGTAGCTTTGTTGACGAGTAAGTAAGAGGTGCGGTATCTTAGTGAATAAGTTAGAGAAAAAAGTATCTTGGTCGACGTGTAAGTTAGAGGTATGGTAACTTATTTGATGAGTTAGAAAAAAAAGTAACTTAGTCGATGAGTAAGTTGGAGGTATGGTAACATAATGACTACGTTAAAGGCATGGTAAAACTTAGTCAATGAGTAAGTTCGAAGTTAGGTAACTTAACTGCCGATTAAGTAATTAAGTTGATATAGATTTCATCC
>NW_020870197.1:131805-144518 GCF_003789085.1 Penaeus vannamei | reverse complement strand
ACCCAAAACCACTCCACCCCCCACTCCAACACCAAAAAGAAAAAAAAAAAAAAAAAAAAAAAAAAAAAAGAAAAAAAAAAAAAAAAAAAAAAAAAAAAAAAAAAAAAAAAAAAAAAAAAAAAAAAAAAAAAAAAAAAATCATTTACCACCCACAATCTGTATATCTCTCTTTCTCTTCCACCCCTTCCACCAAACCACACTCACCCCCCACCTCAACACCAAAAAAAAAAAAAAAAAAAAAAAAAAAAAAAAAAAAAAAAAAAAAAAAAAAAAAAAAAAGGAACAGAATTATAAACCATCCCACACCAATCTTATCTCTTTCTTCCCCCTCCCACCCAAAAACCACTCACCCCCCACTCCAACAACCAAAAAAAAAAAAAAAAAAAAAAAAATGGAAATCTTACCACCCACAAATTCTTATCATCTCTTTCTCCCCCTCCACCCAAAACCACTCCACCCCCCACTCCAACACCAAAAAAAAAAAAAAAAAAAAAAAAAAAATTATACCACCCCACAATTCTTATCTCTCTTTTCTCCCCTCCACCAAAACCACTCCACCCCCACTCCAACACCCAAAAAAAAAAAATAAAAAAAAAAAAAAGGAATTTATACCAACCCACCATCTTATCTCTCTTTTCTCCCCTCCACCCAAAACACAACTTTCCACCCCACTCCAACACCAAAAAAAAAAAAAAAAAAAAAAAAATCATACCAACCCACAATCTATCTCTCTTTTCTCCCCTCCACCCAAAAACACTTCCACCCCCACTCCAACACCAAAAAAAAAAAAAAAAAAAAAAAAAGAATTATACCAACCCACCAATTTCTTATCTCTCTTTCTCCCCTCTCACCCAAAACCACCCAACCCCCACTCCAACACCAAAAAAAAAAAAAAAAAAAAAAAATCATACCACCCCACAATCTTATCTCTCTTTCTCCCCTCCACCCAAAACCACTCCACTCCCCACTTCCAAAACAACCCCAAAAAGAAAAAAAAAATAAAAAAAATCATACCACCCACAATCTTATCTCTCTTTTCTTCCCCCTCCACCCCCACCCGACACCCCCCAAAAAAAATCATTACCACCAAATTTCTTATCTCTCTTTCTCCCCCTCCACCCAAAAAACACTCCACCCCCACCCCGAACACCCCCCCCAAAAAAAAAAATAAATAAATAAAAAACCACCCACATTCTATCTCTCTTTCTCCCCCTCCACCCAAAAACCACTCCACCCCCACTCCAACACAGTCCTGGAGATACGTTGTCGAGCAAGTACCGAACCATCATGGCCAATGTACCCATAATGATCTTCCTCACGGTCTGCCATGTTGTGCTCTTGCCCTGGCTAGCTGTCGCCCTTGGGCCAATGGAGGGTTCTTCACCTTCGCCATCGTACCTGCCGCAAAGCTGTCGTGTGTCACTTTTATATGGTGAGAAAAGGACGTGGGTGACTTATTTTTGTATTTTTTTTATTATTTGATTTTATTTGGGATGTATGGTGTGTGTGTGGGATGCATGGTGGTTGTGGTAGAGTGTTTGGTGGTGTGTTTGTCTGGATGTGGGTTGCTGGCGGTTATCTGTGATTTTGTATGTTTATTGTTTCTCTCTCTCTTTCTCCCTCTCTCTCTCTCTTTTATTTATTTCTTCATTGTCTGTTTTTACTATTTTTCTGTGTTGTGTTTGATTTTGTCGATTCTGCTTCTCTGCCTATTCTTTTAATCTGCTTGTCTTTTCTCCACAGTCATGTATCTCTATCGCTTCGTCTCTCTCGGATCATATATCATCATCTCTCATTCTCTCTCTACGGTCTTTCTCTTCTTTTTTCTCCTATCTCCTTCACTCGCTCTCTCTCTCTCTCATCTTCGACTCTCCGACCCTCTCTTGCGCGGTCAGCATCGCAGGCACGCCATCTGTTCTCTCTCTATCTCTCTCTCTCTTACTCATCTCTTGGAGTCTCATACCTCTCTTCTTCGATCTCTCTTTCCTCTCTCACTCACTTCTTCCATCTTCCCAATATCTATCTGTTAACATACATAAAAGATAAGTCTCCCTTATCTATCCTCCTTTGTTTATTCTCTTTCTTAATCAAGATTCTTGTGTCTCGGTATTGTATATTCATAGATCCTACTTGTTGTACTATTTTTTATTTCTCTTTTATTACGACTTACACACGACATAATCACACACACTGGTTGCTTATTCCTGGCAGTGCACATCATACACCACACACAACACACCTACAATATTTGGCTGGCTTCACACACACACGCTCTATGGCACACAAGTGTACACCACACACACAACCACAACTACACACACACAACACACACACACACACACAGCAGGGTTTCACAGCAACACACACGCACAACAAAACAACACAAACAACACACACACATTACACATCAATACCTTCCCCTCCCATCCCCGACTAACACAATAACTCAATAACACAAGATGAGGGCTTCGAAACACACAGGACCGACGGAACACGAACACACAAACACAAACACACGAACACGAACACAGACAAACCTACCTAACCATATGATGCACCCAAGCCCGCGTTCGAAAGCGTGCACCTCGACTTCAGACACTCACTCCTCGCCCTCCACAGGATCGTCCCTGAGTCAGCGAGATGGCTGTTGAGTCAAGGGAGAGTTGAAGACGCCGTCGCCATCCTCAAGAAAGCCGGGAGGGTCAACAAGAAGCCGCTTTCGGACGCAGGTCGTCGTGAGAGAGTTCAAGGGTAAGGGGGGGGGGGGGGAGGGGGAGGGGAGGGAAGGGGAGGGATGGGATGGGGGGAGGGAGGGAGGGAGGGAGAGGGAAGGGAGGCGAGGGAGAGATGTAAAGGGGAAAAGGGAGGGAGATAGAAAGGGGGAAAGGGAGGGAAAGGGAGGGAGAGGGAGGGAAGAAGAGGGAAAGGAGAGAGGGAGGGGAGAGGGGGAATGAGGGAAGGGGAGGGGAGGGAGGGAAAGAGAGGGAAGGGAGAGGGAGAGAGAGAAAAGGAAGGGAGGGGGAGGAGGAAGAAGAAGAGGGGTAGGGGAAAAGGAAAGGGAGGGAAGGAGAAGGGAGGATGAGGAGGGGAGGAGTTTCAAGGTAAGGGGGGGGGGAGTGAGTAAGGGGGGAAGGGGGAGAGGAGAGGTAGAAGAGGAAGGGACTGGGTGTGGGGAGAGGGAGGGAGAGAGATGGAGTTCAAGGAGGAAGAACAGAGGAGGGGGGAAAGGAGGGAGAGGTGAGATATAGAGGGGAGGTTCAACGGTAAGAACAGTGGAAGGGACTGTTTGCTTACGGTAATGTCAGGCGGGGGAGAGAGGGAGCGGGAGAAAAGAGAAGGGAGACGGGGGTGGGAAGAGGAGTTCAACGGTAATGGGAGGAGGGGAGGGGGAGATAGAGGGGGAATGGAGGGCGCAAGGAAGAAAAAAAGAAGAGGTTCAAGGAAGGAAGGTGGGATAGGGAAGGGGAGTTTACGAATTATAGGAGATAGACAGAGAGATTAGGACAAAGATGGAAATAGATATAGATAGATAGACATAAATGACAGAGGTAACAGATAAGATAATAAATAGATAGAAGATAAAAAGACAGAAAGAAAGAAAGAAAGATAGACATATAAAATGAGAGACGAGGAGAAAGAGAGGAGAGAGAGAGAGAAGAGCAGAGAGGAGGAGAGAGAGAGAGAGAGAGAGAGAGAGAGAGAAAGAGAAGAGAGGAGCGAGAGAGAAGACGAAAGAGAGAGCGACGAGAGATGGAGAGAGAGAGAGAGAGAGAGAGAGCCAGAGTAGAGAGATGAGAGAGAGAGAACAGCCAGACAGAGAAAGAGATGATAGACGAGAGCGAAAGAAAGGAAAAGTAGATGAAAAAACAATGTAAGAAATCAGACAGACAGACAAAAAAGCAAGACAGAGAACAAACAAGCTACATTATGTAAAGCAGAACAGACAGACAAAAAATACTTCCAAGGAATCTAACCAACCCTCCTTAGTCCCCCGCCACCCCACCATAGGCCTACGGATGGAAACAGGCCGAGAAGACGAGAAGAGGGAGGTCAACGTGACGGCCCTCCTCAAGACGCCTGTGCTGAGGCCGCCGCTTCCTCGTCCTCTGCCCTCAATGTGGTCGAGTGCTGGTGAGTGGGCTGTACAGTGGTGTGGAGGGTGAGTGTATGGTGAGGGTGGTGCGTGGATGAGTGGTTAGTGGTGAGGGTGGTGAGTGTATGGTGAGGGTGAGTGTGGGTGAGGTGAGTGTATGGTGAGGTAAGTGTGGTTGAGGGGTGAGTGCTAGTCGTGAGGTGGTGAGTGGCTGAGGGTGGTACGGAGTGGTGAGGGATGGTGAGTGTGATGAAAGCGTGAGTGGTGAGTGGTATGTGAGCGGTGGTGAGTTGTATGGGTGATGGGTGGAGTGTGGTGAGGGTTGAGTGTGGTGAGGTGTGAGTGTGAGTGTTAAGTGGTGATGGTGAGGGTGTGAGTGGTGAGTGTGATGAGGGGTGAGTGGTTGAGGGTGAGTGGTGAGTGGTGAGGGGTGAGTGGTGAGTGTGGTGAGGATGAGTGGTGAGTGTATGGTGGGGTGAGCGGTGGGTGAGGGTTGAGTGTATGGTGAGGGTGAGTGCAGTGGTGATGGTGAGTGTAGGTGATGGGTGGAGTGTGGTGAGTGGTGAGGGTGGGGATTTGGTGGTGAGTGTGAGTGGTGAGGGGTGGGGATTTGTGGTGGGTGAGTGTATGGTGAGTGGTGAGGGTGAGTGGTGAGTGTGGTGAAGTGTGAGTGGTGAGTGTATGGTGAGGGTGGTGAAGTGGTGAGGGTGAGTGTGAGAGGGTGGATGTGGTGAGTGTATGGTGAGGGTGGTGAGTGGTGAGTGTGGTGAGGGTGGTGTGGTGAGTGGTGAGGGTGGGGATTAAAGTGCTAATGAAATATCGGTTGATACTGGTAGTGATGATGATTAACATATCTAAGGATGATAATAATTATGATAATGGTGATGATAATGATGATTAAAATGGCTGATAACAAGAGCATACTGGTATCAATAGTAGTAGTGATAATGATTATAATGATAGTGATCATGATACTGATAATGATAATCATAATGATGACTGTGATGATGATGATGATGGTGATGATGGCTACTGAATGATCATGATATAATGCACTTTCTTTCTCCACAACACGTTTATCATCATGATAATTTTCACCATCAATATCATCATGAAAAACAATAATTAAAATACCTTCTCCTCTCCTCCCCCTTCCCCCCCTCTTCATCTCTCCTTCCTCTATCCCACCCTCTATTCCTCCACCTCCCTGTGTTCTTCCCTCCCTTCACTCTCCATCTCATCTCATCTCTCTCTCTCTCTCTCTGTCTCTGTCTCTGTCTCTTCTCTCTCTCTCTCCTCTCTCTCTCTCTTCTCTCTCTCTCTCTCTCTCTTCTCTCTCTCCTCTCTCTCTCTCTCTTATTCTCTCTCTCTCTCTCTCTCTCTCTCTCTCTCTCTCTCTCTCTCTCTCTCTCTGTCTGTCTGTCTCTGTCTCTCTCTCTCTCTCTCTCTCTCTCTCTCTCTTCTTTCTTCTGTCTGTGTCTCTCTCTCTCTCTCTCTTCTTTCTCTCCTACTCTCCCCTCTCCCACTCTCCTCCCTCCCTCTTCCTCCTTCTATCCTCCCCTCTATCCTCCCTCTCCCTAACCCCTCCCCCTCCCCCAACCCCCCTCAACCTCCTTCTCCCTTCAACCTCCTCTCACCCCCCTCTCCTCTCACCCCTCCCCCTCACCCCCCCCCCCACCCACCCACCCCTCCCACCCCTCAACCTCACCCCTTCACCACTCCCTCACGCCCACCACAGGATGGTCATCATCCTCGCCTACGACGCCCACATGCCGCAACACGGAGCACATAGGCCCCAATGTGTTCGCCCACCTTCACCCTCGCCGGCTTCGTGGAGCTCCGGCGGACTTCCTGACGATGGTGGCGGTGGAGAAGCTCGGCCGGAGGCACACGACGGGCGTGGACGCTGTGCTGGGCGGGGCGCTGTGCCTCGGGGTCGCTGCCGTGCCGCCGGGTGAGTTGGGGAGGGTGAAGGGGTGGGGGGGGAGGGGTTGGAGGGGAGGGGAGGGAGGGAGTGGAAGGGAGGGGGGGATAGGGGAGGGGTGGAAGAGGGAGGGGTGAGTGGGGAGGGGTGAGGGGAAGGGGATAGGGAAGGGGGAGGGAGTGGTGAGGGTAAAAGGGAGGGAGGGGGGAAAGGGGGTGTGAGGGGTGGATGAGGGAGGGGTGGGTGGGTGAGAGGGAAGGGGGAAGGGGAAAGGGTTAGGGGAGGGGTGGAAGATGTGGAGTGAGAGGGTGGGGTGGGGAAGTGAGGGGAAAGGGTGAGGGGAGATATGGTAGGGTGGGTGGTTGAGAGGGGAAGTGGGAGGGAGGGTGGAAGGGTGGGTGGGTGGATGAGGGGGATGGAGTGAGGGGAGAGTGATGAGGGGGAGAGGAGTGTATGGATGAGTGAGAAGGGAAGGAAAGAGGAGAGGAATGAGAGTGAAAGGGGAAGGGCAGGTGAGTGAGGATGAGAGGGGAGGAAGAGAGGGATGAGGGGAGAGGTGCAAGGGTGGATGAGTGTGAAAGGATGAGAAAAGAGAAAGTTTAGGATGCAAAAAGGATGATAGTCTCCGATGATCATTTTTGTTCCCTCTGGTGAGAGAGTGAGTGAGGGGAAAAGAGTGAAAAGGGAGAGAGAGAAGGAGAAGGTTTAGGGTGAATGAAAGACGAGAGGGATGGGAGAGAGGAGAGAGGACAGAGAGGAGGAGGATTTTAAAGGGTGAAACAGGGTGAACCTTGGTGTTGTATTGTATTCCCCCGGGGAAGGGTGAGAAGGGGGGTAGATGAGAGAGGGAGGGGAGAAAGGGAGGAGGGGATAAAGGTGGAAGAAGGAGGAAGAGATAGTGAGAAAAAGAGTTTATATACGAAAATGGAGGATAGAATGAAAGGGTGAGAGAAGAGATAAGAGATGAAAAAAGAGAGAGGACGAGACCTAAATAAAAACATGAATTAGGGGAAAAGAGAGAAGAAGAAGAAAAAAAAAAGATAGAAGAAATATAATAATAAGAAGAAGAAGAAAAAAAAGAAAAAGAAGAAGAAGAAGAAGGAGAAGAAGAAACGAAGAATAAGGAGAAGAGTGGAAGAAGGAGGAGGAGACACACGCCCACATAGAGAGGCCTGTGATGGGCCGTGTTGTTTGGTCTAGCCGCCCTTTCTCCAGCCGAGGTAGAGGGGGAAGGGGCAAGGGGGGAGAGCGGGGGGGGAGGGGCTAGGGGAGGGGCATGGGGGGAGGGACTGTAGGGTTGGAAAAGTATCAGATATCGCATAATTAACTCTTTTTTGTTTATTTTTTCTTCTTTTTTTCGTCGCTACTTCTCTCCTCGACTTCTTGACATTCTGCCCTCTTTTCTTCTTCTTCTTCTTTTTCTTCTTCTTCTTCTTATTATTATTATTATCATTGTTATCATTCATTATTATTATTATTATTAATATTATTATTATTTATCATTATTATCATTATTATTAGTATTATTCCTCCTCCTTCTCCTCATCATTCTCATTCTTCTCTTCCTCTTCCTCCTTTGCTCTATAATCTTGTTTCTTACACCTCCTTCTCATTCTTCTTCCTCTCCCTTCTTCTTTCTTCTCCTTTCTTCTTCTCCCATCTCTTTTTTTTCTCCTCCTCCCTTCCCCCTCCCCTCCTCTTCCTCCCCCTCCTCCTCCTCCTCCCTTTCCCCTCCTTCCTCCTCTCCTCCACCCCTCCTCCCCTCCTCCTCCCCTCCCCCTCCTCCTCTCCTCCCCCTCCTCCTCCTCCCCCTCCACATTCCTCTTTCACTCACCTTCCTTCTCCTCCCGCCTCCTTTTCTTTCCCTTCCCCCTCCCCTCCTCCACCCCTCCTCCCCCTCCCTCCTCCTCCTCCTCCCTTCCCATTCCTCTCTCACTCACATTCCTCCTCTCTCTCTCTCTCCCACAGACAACACACACGTCATCCTAGCGTTGGCAATTGCGGGCAGATTTCTCATCACGATGTCCATCAACGTGGGCCAACAGTACCCGATCGAGGTCCTGCCAACAGTGGCGCGGGGATCCGGGTCCGGGGCTATCCACACGCTCGGATATGGAGCGGCTTTCGTGTCTCCTTACGTGGTGTATTTGGTGAGTGGAGGGAAGTGGGTGTTGTGGGTATTTTGGGTGAAAGGGAGGGAGGAGTGGATGGAGTGGGTATTTTGGGTATTTGGGGTAAAAGGGAGGGAGGAAGTGGATGGAAGCGGGTGGGTATGGGAGTGGGTACTGTGGGTATTTTTAAAAGGTGCGTGGATGTGGATAGGAGGGAGTGGGTATTGTGGGTATTTTGGGTGAAAGGAGGGAGGAAGTGGATGGGAGTGGTGGGTATGGGAGTGGGTATTGTGGGTATTTGGGTAAAGGGTGTGTGGATGTGGATGGGAGGGAGTGGGTATTGTGGGTATTTTGGGTGGAAGGGGGGAAGTGAATGGAAGTGGGTATTTTGGGGTGAAAGGGTGTGAGGAAGTGGATGCGGGGTGTGGGTACTGTAGGTACGGTGAGGTAGTTTGAGTGGGTATTGTGAGTAAGAGGAAGTGGATATTGTGGGTATTATGAGTAAGAAGGAGTAGATATTGTGGGTAAGAATTTGCAGTTTCCTTTGTTTCTGTATCGTGAGTAATGAGTGAGTTAGAGTGGATCTTAAGTGAGTCAGTGATGAAGAATGAATTTGTGTGTGTTTTCCTTCATCAGTTCTCACTTTTATTCCGTTTTATCTCAACCATCCAATTCGCAACAAATTTACTCATAATCAATTTACTCACACCAAGTTACTCATAACTAATTCACTCACAACCAATTTACTCACAGCCAATTCACTCACAAACCAAGTTACTCATAACCAAACTCACAACCAATTTACTCACAACCAAGTTACTCACAACCAAGTTACAATCAATTTACTCACAAGTTACTTACTCATCACCAATTAAACTCACAACCAATTTACTCACAACCAATGTCCTCACAACCAAGTTACAATCAATTTACTCACAAGTTACTCACAACCAATTAACTCACAACCATTCAACTCGCAACAAATTTACTCACAACCAATGTACTCACAACCAAGTTACTCACAACCAATTTACTCACAAGTTACTCACAACCAAGGTACACATCACCAATTAACTCACAACCAATTTACTCACAACCAACTTACAACCAATTTACTCACAACCAACTTACAACCAATTTACTCACAACCAACTTACTCACAACCAATTTACTCACAACCAACTTCCTCACAACCAACTTTCTCACAACCAATTTACACACAACCAATTTACTCACAAGTTACTCACTCTCCACGGCATCCCGAATCCCAACCAAACTCCCTGACTCACCCATTCTCTCCCCGATGAGTCCTCGATGAGTGAGTCACGCACCGCAAGTGACTCACCATTATATGAGTCGGAATTATGGAGTTGTGAGTCGAAGTGTGCTCTGAGGACCCCGTCGCTGAGCCTTTGTGTCTACGGACAGAAAATCGATTCAAAAGCTTCTTTCGATTTTGTTGTTGTTGTTTTTTTGTCTATTTGTTTGATCATTTTTATTTTTGATGTTATTATTTTTTCTGTTTGTTTATGTTTATTTATTCTTTATTTTTTATTTTTTACTATTATTATCATAATTATTGCTTGTTTTTTTTCTTTGCTCTCTCTTATATTCTCCCTTTGTGAATATTTGTGTTTTTCTTTTTATGTCTTCCTCATCTTTATCTTCTACTCTTCTCGTTTTGTTGTTGTTGCTGTTGTTGTCTTTTTGACTTTGTTATCTTCTTTTTTTTCTTCTATTTTCCCTGTATGAATATATTGTGTTTTTCTTTTTATGTTGTCTTCCTCATCATCGTATCTTTTACTTTTTCTTCTCGTTTCTTTCTTTGTTATGTCCCATTTTTTCTTCTATTCTTCTTGCGTGAATGTTTTTTGTGATTTTCGTTGTGTTGTCCTCCTCATCTTTATCTTCTTCTCTTTTTTGTCTCTTTTGTTCTTTTTCTTCTCCCTTTCCTCTTCAGATTTTTGATCTTTTGATCTTTTCTTCATTTTTGTTCTCTTTCTCCTTTTTTCTTCTACGTCTCTCTATAGTTTCTTCATTGTCTTCTGTCCTCCTCCTCCTCCGTTTATTATCTATCGTTTTTCTCCTCATTTTGTTTTTCTCTTTCATCTTTCCTTTTTCTTCTCCTTTTTTCTGTTCTCCTTCTCCCCTTCCTCCTAGTTCTTTTTTCTTTCTTTTTTCGTCTTGTTATTATCATTATTATTCCCCTTCTTCTTCTTCTTGTTATTATTACCTTTATCATCTCCTCCTCCTCCATGACCTCCTTCCTCCGCCTCCTGCGGCATTTCCTTCTCCTTCTCAATTTATTCCTTTCCTTTCTATTTCTCCTTCTCCTCCTCTTGCTCCTTCTATTTCTTCGCCTCCTCTTCTTCCTTTCCTTCGCTTCCTCCTCCTCTTCCTCCTCCCTTTTTCATCACTTCTTCTCCTTCATCTTTTTCTTCTCCTCCTCTTCCTCCTTTCTTCTTATCTTTTCTTACTTCATTTCTTCCAAGACCTTGCCGAAAGCCCCCGTGTCCGAAACGCTTCTTTATATTCAAAATAATTACCATTTACTGACCTGTCAAAGTGTCCGTCTGCTTATCAGTCACCATCAGTTTCTCAAAGACATTTTCACCTTGATAAGAATAGATGAATTGATTGAAGAAGTTGAGTAGATAGATAGATAATGAGGGATTTCGGTCGTTGTCGTATCGATTTGAATTTTTTTTTAAATGTACTTGATTCTTCCTTTAATCATTTTGTTGTTTGTTTGTTTCTTCTCCTATTTTCTTATTACTTAATTTAATCTTATTTTTATTATTTTTTTTTTCATTGTTTCATATTTGATTTAATTTGGTTTTGATTGTTTAGGTTATATCTCCCTCTTCCGTTTTCTTTCGCTCTCGTCTCCGTTTTCTATACCTTAAATTTAAGTTGATGGCCGTTATTTTATCATCTTATGATTGTTGTCAACAAATTGATTTTCTGTTACAACTAAAATCACGAAATTTGCAAGTAAAGTACACCCGACCTCAGACACAAAATTGAAATCCACAAAAAAGAGAAAAAGAAAAAAACGCGGGAACACAAAATTGATTTCCACAAAAAAAGAAAAGAAAATAAAACGCGGGAAACCTTGATGACGTCACTGCCCCTAGCGCGAAATTTGAATTAAAAAATGTGTCATTCCAGTCTTGGAGTATTATAATCAAAATCGAAACTTACTTGGTGCTTTGTTAAGATATTCTCTGATGAATATAAATCTAATCCAACTCTCCTTTCAAAGGTTATTGTCTTTGATTCATAACTATCATTATGATTCGTTATATCATTATCATGTTATCATAACTGCCTTTGCTGTTGTTGTCCGTTTCTTTATCATCATTATCGCTATTAATTGAATTATCATCATCATAATGATTTTTTTTTTTTTTTATTTCTATTCTAAATATTTATTCATTCATTTATTTATTCATTCATTCTTGCAACATCCCTTCTCCTTATATTCCCATTATTCTACTTATCTCCTTCTCCTTATGACCCTTTTACTTGCCTTATCTCCTTCTCCGTATGTTCCTTTTATTCGCCTTATCTCCTTCTCCGTATGTCTCTTATATTCGCCTTATCTCCTTCTCCGTATGTCCCTTTTATTCGCCCTATCTCCATCTCCTTATGTCCCTTTTATTCGCCCTATCTCCTTCTCCTTATGTCCCTTTTATTCGCCCTATCTCCTTCTCCGTATGTCCCTTTTATTCGCCTTATCTCCTCTCCCTCCTTCCGCCCGCAGTCCAAGTTCGGCCACTTCCTCCCGTACACCATCCTGGGCGTGGTGACCGTCGTGGGCGGCCTCGTGTGCGTCCTCCTGCCGGAGACGCTGGACCAGAAGCTGCCGGACAGCCTGGAGGACGGGGAGGCCTTCTTCGCGGGCCAAGGCTGCTGCTACAACCCCTGCGCCAGGTGGGTGGGGGAGGGGAAGGAGAGGGGAGGGGGGCCAGGGTGCGCTACAACCCCTGCGCCAGGTGGGTGGGGGGGGGAAGGAGAGGGGGGGGCCAAGGCTGCTGCTACAACCCCTGCGCCAGGTGGTGGGGGAGGGGTGGAGGAGGGAGGGGGAAGGAGGGGGGAGGCCTTCTTCGCGGGGCCAAGGCTGCTGCTACAACCCTGCGCCAGGTGGGTGGGGGAGGGGGTGGAGGAGGGAGGGGAAGGAGGACGGGGAGGCCTTCTTCGCGGGCCAAGGCTGCTGCTACAACCCCTGCGCCAGGTGGTGGGGGAGGGGGTGAAGGGGGATGGAGGAGGAGGGAGGGGGGCCAAGGCTGCTGCTACAACCCCTGCGCCAGGCGGGTGGGGGAGGGAAGGGGGGGGGCAAGGGTGCTGCTACAACCCCTGCGCCAGGTGGGTGGGGAGGGGGCGAAGGGGGAGGGGGGGAAGGAAGGAGGGAGGGAAAGGGGGAGAAGGGGGAAGAGGGAGGGGGGGTGGGGAAAGAGGGAGGGAGGGGAAGGGGGGCCAAGGCTGCTGCTACAAACCCCTGCGCCAGGTGGGTGGGGGAGGGGGGGAAGGAAGGGGGGAGGGGGAAGGAAGGAGGGGGGAGGGGGGATCAGGGCTGCTGCTA
>NW_020870197.1:126909-128065 GCF_003789085.1 Penaeus vannamei | reverse complement strand
ATTATGATGATATAAATACTTACTATGCACTACCACAAATGTTGATACTGTATCCGATTATTTTTATTGATATAGTATTTCATATTTTTATTTTATTAATTGTTGTAGTGATATTAATATTCATATTATTTAATGGCTGTAATTAATGTCGTTGTATTATCATCATACACACATATTCATGTACGTTATATTGATATGAACGTCTGTGTGTGTATAAATATGCGTGTGTGTACGGTTATATGTGTACTGTGACTATATATACACATACGTCCATACGTGCTTTGATCCAAGTGTACATGTATGTATACCTTTGTTTACATATTTGTGTCTGTGCTCTGTTATACTTAACGCAAGGTCTTTGTAAGTATCGACCTTGTATTGTATGTGCGTGGATGTACAATGTGTGTGCGTGTGTGTGTATAGTGCGTCTTTACGTAAAATACCTTTGCATACTGTATGGAGAAGTTGAGGGTTTAATCGAAAGTACATTCTTATCCGGTGCTCATCCGGGGACAAGAGAAGAAGGAGAGAGAGGGCGGAGGGAAAAGAAGAAGGAGAGAGGGAGATGAGAGGAAAGAGGGGGAGGGGAAAGAAGAGAGAGAGAGGAAGGAGAAAGAGATGGACAAGAGAAGAAGGAGAGAGAGGAGGGGGAAAGAGGAGAGAGGAGAGAGAAAAAGGGAAAGAGAGGGAGGGAGATGGAGGGAAAGGGATGGAGAGGGAGGGAGAAAAGGAGAAAGAGAGGGGGAGGGAGAGGAGAGAGGTGGGGAGAAAAGGAGAGGAGGAGAAAGGGAGGGAGAGAAGAAGGAGAGAGGGAGGGAGATTGGAGGGAAAGGGAGGAAGAAAAGGAGAAAGAGAGGGGGAGGGAGGGAAGGAAATGGAGGGAGGAGAGAGGAGATAGAGAGAGAGAGAAGAGGGGGGAGAGAGTGGGAGGAGAGAAAGATGTGAGAGTGAGGGAGAAAAGGAGGAAGTGGGGAGAGAGAGAGAGGAGGGAGGAGAGAAAAGAGAGAGAGGAAGGGAGAAAAAAAGGGATGGAAGGAGAGAAAGGGAGAAAGGAAGAAAGAGAGAAAGGGAGGGAAGGACGAGAGAGAGGAGAGGTGAGACAAACATAATGACAAATAGAGATAGACAAACAAAGGAGAAGACAAGTGCAGAATGG
>NW_020870197.1:114409-116909 GCF_003789085.1 Penaeus vannamei | reverse complement strand
TCTCTCTCTTTCTCTCCTCTCCATCTCTCATCTCCTCTCTCTCTCTCTCTCGTCTCTCTCTCTCTTCGATCTCTCATTTCTCTCTCTCTCCTTTCTCTTATCTCTTTCTCTCGTCTCCTCTCTCTCTCTCTCATCTTCCTCTCGTCTCTCTCTCTCTCTCTCTCTCTTTCATTCACCTCTGCGTACCTCTCCTCTCCTTCACTTCACTCTCTCTGTTCTCATGTGCTGGTTTCTCTCGATTCTCCTCCTATCTCGTCATTCTCCTCTTTAATCCCCTTCACATTTCTCCCTTCACTCCTCCCCTCCCTTCTCGCTCTGCCCCCACCCAGGGTTTCACAACACATGTCTCGACCTGGGAGACACACTTACTCACTTCTCCCCACAGACCTTATGAGTTTGACCTGCTCACCCGCTCGCACACACTGAGACCTCCCCACCCATCCCTATACTTACACCAGTCCCAGTCCCCACGCCACAGCACACAATCTATTCGAAGCCTCAACCCATGCCACCCTCAACCACACGCACACTCCCCACCCTCAACACCGATCGCACTCGTCAACGCGGTTTCTGGCTACAACACGATAGTATAAGAGATGATAGCATCATTACACGATGGTTGATCACGTGACACAACGCCAACTGCGGGGCTCTGTCCCTCCTGCTACCGTTCTCTGTATCGCGCTTTTTGCCGCCGGGCCTCTCAGTTGGCCGTAAAATGGCGTAGCGACGGGGCCATCAATAACATCCTCTTTTAATGTGTTAAATGTTATGCGCTACTCCATGTTATTCCGATGTTCTCGATGCCTTCGTTCTTATTAAACATGCTGCGACATGTAGGATTTTTTTTTTTTTTTTTTTTTTTTTTCCTAATTCAATTCCCATCACACGGCTGCCTGTTTCATTTTTTTCCCCTCTGTATTTTTTTCCTCTCTTCTTTTTTTTCCCTCTCTCTTTTTTTTTCTCTCTGGCGGACGTGATGTGAAATTAGGTTCTAATATTGGGCGTTAGAATTACGAATGTTATTTCTCTGTGTCCTCTGTCTCTTTCTTTCTCTTTCTCTGTCCTCTGTTTCTGTCTCTCTGTCCTCTGTCTCTCTCTCTCTCTCTCGTCTCTCTCGCTCTCTCTCCTCTCCTCTCTTCTCTCTCCTCTCGCTCTCTCTCTCTATCTCGTCCTCTCATCTCATCTTCTCTCTCTCTCTCATCTTCTTCTCCTCTCTCTCTCGTCTCATTCTTTTTCTCTCTGTGCGCCATCTGTCTCTCTCCCATCCCTCCCTCCTCCTTCCCATCCCTCCCCCCTCTCTCCTTCCCTCTCCTCCCTCCTCTCCTCCCCCCTCCTCCTCCCCTCCCCTCTTCCTCTCCATCCCCCTCTCCCCTCTCCCCTCTCTTCTCCCTCTCTTTTCCCTCTCTTCGTCCCGGCTTCTCCTCCGGCTCTTCATCTCCCTCGTCCAAAGGCGCCGTTCAAAAAAAAAAAAAAAGAAAAAAAAAGTGAAAAGCGAAAAGATAAAAAAAAAAAGGAAAAAGATTATCAAAGAGCAAACAAACGAAACGGACATGGAAAACGCTTGACCTGATTTGAAAGTTAAAATAGAGATAAAGAGAAAGAAGGAGGGAGGGGGGGGGAGATGGGAAGAGGGAGGGGGGGAAGATGGAAGGAGGGTGGGAAAGGGAGGGTGGGGGAAGATGGAGGGAAAGAAGGAAGGGAAGGGAAGGGTGGGGTGGGGGGAAGATGGGAAAGAGGGAGGGAGGGAGGGAGGATAGCAAAGGTAGGGAGGGAAAGAGGGAGTGTGGGGAGGGGGGTAGGGGAAAGAGGGAGAGAGGGGAGGGGTGTCGAAAGATGGAAAGAGGGAAAGGAGGGGTGGACCGAGGGAGGGAAAGAGTTGAAGATAGTGGGGGCAGAAAAAGAGGATAGGAGGAGTATGGGAAGGAGGGAAGGAGAAAGAGAAAAATAGAGAGAGAGAAAAGAGAAAGAAAGAAAGAAAGAGAAGAAAGAGAGAGAAGAGAGAGAGAGAGAGAGAAAAGGAGGAGAGAGAGAGAGAAGAGAGAGAAGAGAGAGAGAAGAGAGGAAAGAGAAAGAGAGAGAGGAGAGAGAGAGAAAGAGAAAGAAAAGAGAAACAAGAGAGAGAAAAGAGCAAGAGGCGGCTTGGGCCCGGCACCCCGCTCGCCCATCCCGCTCTCCAAAGAAGCCGGATTTACACTCAGACCGGTGATCAAGGAGCCGGGCTGGAATAGTGCAGGTAAATGATTCGTTATTGGGGATTGAAAAGCGATCTTTTCCGGGGTGTGGGGAGGGGAGGGGGAGGGGAAGGGAGAAGGTAGGGGAGGCCGTGGGGGGAAGGGGGGAGGAGTGGGGGAGGGCGGTGGGGGAAGAGGGAAAAAGGAAGAAGGAGGTGGAAGGGGAAGAGGGGGGAGGAGGAGGAGGGGAGGGGAGGATATCACTTCGGCGAAGCGTGTAGTGTAAATGTGTACACTATGTGCGGTCGGAATATACAGATCATAAC
>NW_020870197.1:100212-103363 GCF_003789085.1 Penaeus vannamei | reverse complement strand
TATATATTAGATTATATAATATATAGTAATATGTATATTATGGTTATATATATATACAGTAATATAAACATGATAATATGAATATAATGGATGGGTGAATTAGAATTCGGAGAGTAATAAAGATGAGAGGGAAGTAGGGTAAAGGGTGGATGTGCGCTGGAGGGGGGGGGAGAGAGGAGAAGACAAGAGAAGAGGGAAGGGTGGGAGGGAGAAGGCGGAGGGGGAGGGGGAGGCGGGTGGGGAGGGGGAGGGGAGGGGAGGTATGTAAGTGGGAAATACCGAAGCGAAGCGACAAAAGGCGGAAGTTTCGCACGTAAAAGGCTAGGTTGCTGCCTTTCTCCTCTCTCTTCCTCTCTGCTGCTATCTCTCTCTCTCTTCTCTCTCCTTCTCTCTCTCTCTCTCTCCTCGTCTTCTCTCGTCTCTCTCTCTCGTCTCGCTATCTCTCTCTTCTCGTCTCTCTCTCTCTCTCGTCTCTCTCTCTGGCTCTCTCTCTCTCTCCTCTCTTCTTCTCTCCTCTCTCCTCTCTCTTCTCGCTATCTCTCTCTCTCTCATCTCTTCTCTCTCTCTCTCTCTCTCTCTCTCTCTCTCTCTCTCTCTCATCTCTCTCTCTCTCTCTCTCTCTCTCTCTCTCTCTCTCTCTCTCTCTTCGTATCTCTCTCTCTCTCTGCTATTTCTCTCTCTGTCTCTCTCTCTCTCTCTCTCACTCTTCTTCTGTCTTCTCTCTCTTCTCAATCTCTCTCTCTCTCTCTCTTCTCTCTCTCTCAAATCGTCTCATCTCTCTCTCTCTCTCTCTCTCTCTCTCTCTCTCTCTCTCTCTCTCCTCTCTCTGCTTCTCTCCCTCTCTCCCCCACCCCTCCACCCACCACCGCCCCCTTCCTTTTCCCTTGTTGCCACAGCACAGGTGGAATCATTCGTCTTTGTCGGTCAGTGACTCCTCGTACCTTCCTTGTGGACCCCCCCCCCCCCCCCTTTGGCCGGTTCCTCCCTACCCTCCACCACCCTCCCCTATTTTCCTGTCTTCCCCTCCCCCCCCCCCCACACAACACTCCCACTCCCACTCGCACACATTGCTTTTACACTGAGTTCCTCCACCAGGAAATGGGAAGAAGGTGTGTGTGTCGTGTGTTGTTGTGTGTTTTGTGTCGTCGTTATTGTGCTTGCGTTTAGTTGGTTGTTGTGTGGAGGGGAGGGAGGGGCGGAGGAGGCGCCATTCCTCTCCTCTACTTTCCCTCTCTCTACTCTCTCTCTGATTCTTTCCATTCTCGTTACTCTTATTTTTCTTTTTCTCTCACTCTTTTGCTGTCTGCCTGACTCTCCTCTCTCCCTCTCTCTCTCTCTATGTCTATCATCTATCTATCTATCTATATATCGAATATGATATCTTATATCTATCTAATCGTATCAAATTATCTATCTATCATCTATCTATCTATCTATCTTATATAATATATATATATAGTATATATAATATATATAATAATATATGAAATATATATATATGATATTATATATTTTATATCCCTTCTCTCCTCCATTCTCTCTTCCTCTCTCTCTTCTCTTCTCTCTCTCTCTACTCTTCTCTCTCTCTCTTCTCTCGGTATCTGATCTATCTATCATCTATCTATCTAAATGCTGACCAGCCTACCTTATCTATCTTCTATTCTAATCTATCTATGCTATTCTATCTATCTATGCTATCTATCTACCTACCTACCTATCTATCGTATCTATCTACTATTCTATTCTATCTATCTACTATCTATCTATCTATCTGTCTATCTACCTACCTATTCTATCTTATCTATCTATCTATCTATCTATCTATCCTATCTATTCTATCTATCGTATCCTTATCTATCTATCTTTCCCCATCTCCATCCAGTATGAATTCACAATGGCCTGAATAGCTGAACTGAACCTCGCTCAAAAATTGACTGTGGATTTGAACCCGGGAATGCATTTTCTCCGGAAATTATATTTGTTTTGTGTTCGGAAAAAAAAAAATAATAATGAACAGTACAATGCAGTATTCAGAGCGAGTTTTAGAATATCATCTGGCAGAAGATAATGAGAAAGAGTGAAATAGATTATGATAAGGATAATAATGATAATAACAACACATCATAACAATTATGATAGAGCAACAATGGTTGTGATAGTAATAAGTAGTATGTATGGCCAATGATAACACTGATAATGATGATTAATATAAGCAATAATGATGAAAATAATAATTAATCTAGTAGGTAGTAACAAAAAAAGGAATGATGATAGGTTAAAAATAAACAATATTGATAACAATAATAGTTAATGGATGATTAATTAATAAATAACAAAATGATAATAATATAAATACATGTGATAGTATGTAGTAATGATGAAAAAATAGAATTGATAATAACGGACTATACAGAGTGACAATGATAATATAATGATGATAACTATTATGATGATAATGATATCTAATGTATAATGATAATAAACAATAATAGGATGATGCTGAGATCAATGGATAATAATGATGATTGATGCTTAACAACTGTAATTACAACAATAATGATAATTACTAATACTAAAGATAGTGTAGTAATATAGTGTAATAGATAATAGAGGAGAGAGAGAGAGAGAGAGTAGAGAGAGAGAGAGAGAGAGAGAGGAGGAAGAGGGAGAGAGGAGGAGGGGAGGGAGGGAGGGAAAGCGAGTATAAGAGAGAGAGAGAGAGAGAGAGAGAGAGAGGAGAAGAGAGAGAGAGAAGAGAGAGAGAGATAGAGAGAGAGAGAGAGAGAGAGAGAGAGAGAGGAGAGAGGGGGGGGAGAGGGAGAGAGGGAGAGAGAGAGAGAGAGAGAGAGAGAGAGAGAGAGAGAGACAGACAGACAGACAGACAGACAGACAGACAGAGTAAAAGAGAAAGAGAGAGTCAGACAGACAAGGAGAAACCTCCATCAGTAAATCAAGAAAGAAATCAAATAAATGGAAGAAAAGGCAAGTAAAAAAAATAGATAAAAACTGAGCAATAAGTAAATGAAGTAAACAGATAAAATGTGGAACAAATAGCAAAGAGTGAAACAAAGAGAATTAAGATGAAAAAGATGGGGAGGACAAGAAAAAATAAAAAGCACTGAAATTAACTCAACGCAAAAAAAAATAAACA
>NW_020870197.1:87712-92712 GCF_003789085.1 Penaeus vannamei | reverse complement strand
ATGATAATAATAATAATAATAATAATAATAATGATAATAATAATAATAAAAAGCATTTACCAAGTCACAAACAAGCAAACAACTCACGCATTTCCACCCTTACTTATCCAATACTCCCCCTTCCCCCCCCTCTCCGCCCCCCCCTCTCCATCCCTTACCCTCCCCCCCCTTATTTACGCCCTCACTCCCGCTGCGTAAAGGCAAATGAGGCCGGGGATTACGCATTTATGGAAAGATGGAGATGAGGATGAGGGAGAATGAGGAGAAGGAGGGATAGAATGAAGGAGAAGGAGGGATAGAATGAAGGAGAAGGAGGGATAGAATGAAGGAGAAGGAGGGATTTGAGAGAAGAGGATAGAATGAGGGATAGAATGAGGAAGGGATAGAATGAAGGAGAAGGAGGGATATAATGAAGGAGATAGGAAGGATAGAATGAGGATGGAAGAGAGAGGAATGAATGAGGAAGAAGGAGAGATAGAATGGGAAAGAAGCGAGGGATAGAATGAGGGAGAAGAGGGATAGAATGAAGGGGAGAAGGAGGGATAGAATGAAGGAGGAAGGGGGGTATAAGAAGGAGAAGGAGGATTGATGAGGGAGAGAGAGGGATAGAATGAGGAGAAGGAGGGATATAGAATGAGGGAGAAGGAGGGATAGAATGAAGGAGAAGGAGGGATAGAATGAAGGGAAGAGTAGAATAGATGAGAGGAGAAAGGAGAGGGGATAGAATGAGGGAGAAGGAGGTGAGGGATAGAATGAGGGGGAGATAGAATGACGCCCAGAGAGAAGAGGGATAGAAATGAGGGAGGAAGGAGGGATAGAATTCCAGGAGAAAGAGGGATAGAATGAGGGAGAAGGAGGTATGAAGAATGAGGGAGAAGGAGGATAGAATGAGGAGAATGAGGAGAAGAGGGATAGAATGGAAGGAGAAGGAGGCATAGAATAGGGAATAGAATGAGGGAGAAGGAGGGATAGAATGAGGGAGAAAGCGGATAGAAATGAGGAGAAGGAGGAAGAATGAGGGAGAAGGAGGGATAGATAGAATGAGGGAGAAGGAGGGATAGAATGAGGGATAGAAGAAAGAAGGAGGGATAGAATGAAGGAGAAGGAGGGATATAATGAAGGAGAAGGAAGGATAGAATGAGGGAGAGAGAGGGATAGAATGAAGAATGAAGGAGAAGGAGGGATAGAATGGAGGAGAAGGAGGGATAGAATGAGGGAGAAGGAGGGATAGAATGAAGGAGACAAGAGGGATAGAATGAAGGAGAAAGAGGGATAGAATGAGGGAAGAAAGAGGGATAGAATGAAGGAGAAAGAGGATAGAATGAAGGCAAGAAGAGGGATAGAATGAAGGAGAAAGAGGGATAGAATGAGGGAGAAAGAGGAATAGAATGAAAGAGAAAGAGGGATAGAATGAAGGAGAAAAGGGTAGAATGAGGGGAGAAGGAGGGATAGAATGAGGGAGAAAGAGGGATTAGAATGAAGGAGAATGATAGAATGAGCGGAGAAGGAGGATGAGTGAAGGAGAAAGAGGATAGAATAGGGAGAAAGAGGGATGAAGAGAAAGGAGGGATAGAATAAGAGAAGGAGAAAGAGGGATAGAATGAGGAGAAAAGAGGGATAGGATGGGAGAAAGAGGAATAGAATGAAGGAGAAAGAGGGATAGAATGAAGGAGAAAGAGGGATAGAATGAAGGACAAGATGGATAGAAATGAAGGAAAAGATGGATAGATGAAGGAGAAAGAGGATAGAATTGAAGGAGAAAGAGAGATAGAATGAAAGAGAAAGAGGGATAGAATTGAAGGAGAAAGAGGGATAGAGAAGGGAGAAAAGAGGATAGAATGAAGGAGAAGGAGGGATAGAATGAAGGAGGAGGGGTAGAATGGGGGAGAAAAGAAGCTTGGACAGGAGGAGTGAGGGGATAAAGGCAGGGAAGGAGGAAGAAAAGAAGGAGAAGGGATATATAGTTGAAAGGGAAGGAGGAAGGGAAAGGAGAAGAAGAAGAAGAATAGGAGAGTTGAAAGAAGGGAGAGAAAATGAGAAGGAAGGAGGTAAGGAGGAGGGGAGAAGGAGAGAAAAAAGGAAGGAGAAAGAGAGAAGATAGTGAGACAGGAAGACAGAAAAAAGAGAGAGGGAAGAGAAGGAGAAAAGAGAATACACAGAGAAAGAAAAAAAACTCAAAAAAAACAATGCGAGAAGAAACCAGACGATAGGGAGAGGAGGAGAAGGAAGAGAGGAGAGGAGAGAGATCGCGAAAGGTTAGAAAACAGAGGTAGGAAAGAAAGAGAAGGAGAAGGGGGGGGGAGGGGGGCATGAAGCGTGGCTAGAGAGGGTAGGGGAGAAGAGGGGGGAGGAGGGGGGAGGGGGCGTGAAGGAGGAGGAGCGGGGAGAGAGGGGCGTGAAGCTACCATAGCCTCGGGCGCTTGTACTACAGTAGTGACCTCGCGTGGCCTGAGGCGGTGGTGGCGGCTGTAAACACGAAGAGGGAAGGACGAGAGAGAAAGAGAAAGAGGGAGAAAGCGTAGATGGATGATGGAGATGAGAGGAGAGATTGGTGATGGAGGTAATGACGATGATGGTGTTGATTATGGTGATGGTGATGGGTATGGTGATAGTATGGTGGTAGTGATCATGATGACAACTGTGATGAGAATGTTAACAGTTGTGAATAATAAGAATAAGAATGACAACAATAATGAAATAACAATCATAGTAATAATAATGATAATAACAATAACAATGACAATAATAATCATGATAATGTTAATATAAGTAATGATAATGATAATGATAATAGTAAATTGTTGATGATGATAACAATAATAGTAATAATAACAATCACAAATTTATAACAGTGATAACAACAATGATAATGATAATGATCTTTTATTGTTGTCATCATTATCATCACTATCATTATTACTAGTTTAGTATCATTAGTTATTATTATGATTATCCTCACTACTATTATCATTATCATCATTATTACTTTTATCGTAGTCGTATTAACAGTATTCATAATAGCACACACAAAAGTCAAACACAATACACGACGGGATGAGAAACAGTAATAAATCAAAATAGATAGATTAGATACATGGATGAATAGACAGACAGATAGATAGATATGAAGAACCATCCACGCGAAATAAAACCCACAGTGCTTCGCAAATAGGAAAATTTCTGAGTCACGTGGCCTCCCCTCCCTCCCCTCCCTCCCTCTCCCTCCCCTCCCCTCCCTCCCTCCCTCTCCCTCCCTCCCTCCCCTCCCCCCCCTCCTCTCCTCCCTCTCCCCTCCCTCCTCCCTCCCTCCCTCTCTCACCCCTTCACCCTACCCCACCCCCTCCCTCAGGTAAGGATAGAGACACGCCCTCACACTCTCCTCTTTCTATCTGTCTATCTATCTGTATTTATTTATCTATATGGCTATGTATCTGTCTGTGTGTTGTCTGTCTGTTTATCTGTCTCGTCTGTTTCTCTCTCTCTCTCTCTCTCTCTCTCTCTCTCTCTCCTTGTTTATATATGTCTGCCCTGTCTATTTTAATATCTATTCATCAATCTGACCATCTATTCTCTCTCCCTCCCTCTCCTATTTCAACCTGCCAACCTCTTCCCCCCTCCCTTCCATTTCCACCCTCCCCCCCTCCTTTCTCTCTAACTCCTTTCCTGCCTATATTCCACCACACTTTATCCCTCCCTCCACCCATACCCCAGCCTCATCCTACCCCCCCCTCTCCACAGCCTCCACTCCCCATCCCCACTCCCACTCCCACAACACTCTCCCTCCCCCGCACCGCACCATCTCCACACCCCATCTTCCCCTCTCTCACCCCCTCCACACCCCCACCTTTTCCCCCTCTCCCAACAACCGCCCCACCCTTCCCCCTCTCCCACAACCCCCCCACTCCCTTTCCCCTCCTCCCACCAACCCCCACCCCCTCCCACACCCCACCCTTCCCCCTCTCCCCACCCCCCCCCTCCTCCCACAACCCCCCCCGACCCCACTCCCCCCTTCCTTCCCCCTCCCACAACCCCACCCCACCCCTTCCCCCTCCCCTCTCCCACAACCACCCCCACCCCACCCACCCCCTTCTCCCCCTCTCCACACAACCCCCCCCTTCCCCCCTCTCCCCCCACAACCCACCACCCCTTCCCCCTTCCCCCCCCCCTCTCCCACAACCCCCACCCCACCCCTCCCTCCCCTCCCACAACCCCCCACCCATCCCCTTCCCCCTTCCCCCTCTCCCACACACACCCCCCCACCCCCTCCCCACCCCTCCCCACAACCCCCCCCCCACCTATACAAACGATCGCCCAAACCATCTATTTTCCATTAAACGCCTTAATTATCTTATAACCTTGTGTGTAATTAATACCATCAATTTTATGACCGTTCCTTGACCTTGGCGGGAAATTAGGGTTAACGATTCTTCATTATTTCAAACGATTTATTTTTTGTGTGTTTTTTGGGATTATTTTAATGATAGATTTGGCTTCGGTTGTTTCGTCGTGTGTAAGGCGTGTTGTTAAGGTTCTGTTTGGTTGTTTGGTTCGTTATTGGTTGTTGTTCTAGTTATTGTTCGTTTGTTGTTCGGTTGTTTATTTAGGTTGTTCGGTTGTTTATTGGGTTGTTTGGTTGGTTGTTCGGTTGTTTTGTTTGGTTGTGTTCGGTTCGTTGTTTGGTTGGTTGATTGACTTGTTCGGTTGTTTGTTTGGTTTGTTTTTGTTTGGTTGTTGTTCGGTTTTTTTAGCGTGGTTTTCGGTTGATTGTGTTTCGTGGTGGGTTTATTAGTTGTTTGGTTGCTGATTGTGTGTTCGGTTGTTTGTTTTGGTTTTGTAGGTTGGGTTTAGGTTGTTTGGTTGGCTGCAGTTGTCTGGTTGTTCGGTTGTTTATGTGTTTGTTTGGTTGTTCGGTTCGTTATTTTTTTGTCTGTTTATTGTTCGTTTGTTTGGTTGTTCCGTTCGTGTTCGGTTGTTTATTAGTTGTTTGTTCTTGTTTATGT
>NW_020870197.1:75212-82712 GCF_003789085.1 Penaeus vannamei | reverse complement strand
TTATTATTATTATCATTATCATTACTATTATCATTATTATCATTATCATTAATATTATTTATTATTATTATCATTATCATGAATTATTATTATTAACTATTATCATTATCATGATTATTATTATTATTATCATTGTCATTATCATTACTATCGTTATTGTTCTTATCATCATTATTACTATTATTTATATTATTATTATTATCATTATCATTGTTACTAGTATTATAATGAATATAATAATCATTTCATCATTTTATCATTACATTTATCATTGTTATTACTATCTGTATCACTGTTATCATGATCATCCTCATTATATCTTTCATTAACAATATTATCATTATGTCATTGACATCATTACTATTGTTGCTATTGTTATGGATATTATCGTTATCATCATCATTACTATCATTATCATTATCATCATTTCATCATTATAAATTGTTATCATTATTATTATCATCATTTTTTAATTAGCATTGTTATTGTCGTCATGATTGTCATTACTAGTATTATCATTATTATTTTAATCATTAAAGGATTATTATAGTTCTTATTTATCATACTATTTATTCATTATTATTTGTTATTAGTTGTTGGTTATTATTTATCATATATTACCACCATCACCATAATCATTTTTTTATTGTCATTATTTTAGAGAGAGAGAGAGAGAGAGAGAGAGAGAGAGAGAGAGAGAGAGAGAGAGACAGAGAGAGAGACAGAGAGAGAGAGAGAGACAGAGAGAGACAGACAGACAGAGAGAGACAGAGACAGAGAGAGAGAGAGAGAGAGAGAGAGAGACAGACAGACAGACAGACAGAGACAGGAGAAAGAGAGAAGAGAGAGAGACAGAGACAGACAGAGAAAGAGAAAGACAGAGAGACAGAGACAAGACAGACAGACAGAGAAGACCTAAAAAACAACAAAACCCTCACTCCGCCAACCCTCGCCCCAACCCAAGAGCAGCCCCTCGCCGACCTGGCCCCTTCCCTCGCCTGACCTCTCCCCACCCAGGGCACGTGGAGGAGAGGTCAGGCGGGGGGGGGGAGGGGTCAGGCAGCCGGATGTCGGGACGGAAGGAGGCAGATAACGATAATCTCCCGATAGACTTAAGGACCGTGTCGCCGCCCAGTAGATCACTTGTTTATGGACTGGTAATGCGGCTGAGACACTGTTCACGCGTCTGCCATTTGCATTTCCCGGCTTGCATTGGGCATGTCGAGGCGTAAGCGGCATGCTGAAGGGGAGATAGCGGGTTTGGGCGAGGAAGAGGTGGGTCTTTCCTGAAGGTGTGGGAAGGGAGGGAGGGAAGGAGACGGGAAGGGAGGGAGGGAATGGGATGGGGGAAAGGGGGGAGGGAGGGAAGGGAGGGTGAAAGGTGGAAGGAAGGGACGGGAGGGAGGGAGGGAAGGAGGGAAGGGATGGGAAGGAGGAGGGGGGTGAAAGGTGGAGGAAGGGAGAGGGAGAGGAAGGATGGAGAGGGAAGGAGGTGGTGAAGGTGGAGATGGAGAGGGAGGGAAAAGAAGGGAAGAGGAGAGGAAGAGAAGAAGGAAGGGTAATGAGGGGATGAAAGGGGAGGAAGGGAGAGGAAGAGGAGGATGGAGAGGAGGAGGAGGAGGAGAAAGGTGGAGAGAGGGAGAGGGATAGGAAGGAGGGAGGACTGAAGGTGGAGGAAGGGAGAAGAGAGAGAGGACTGAAAAGGGAGGAAAAGGAGAAGGGAAGGAGGGAGGAGAAAGTGGAGGGTAGGAGAGGGAGGGAAGGAATGTGGGTGGTCAAGGAGGGGGGAAGACAGTGGAGAAAGGGAGAGGGAGAGAGGGAAGGGAAAAAGGTGAAATAAGGGAGAAGGAGGAGAAAGAGGAGATGAGAGGTGAGGAGGGAGAATGAGAGAAGGAAGGGAAAGGTATTAAAAGAATAGTGAAGGGGGAGGAAGGAAGGGGAAGGAAAGAGAAAAGAGGAGGAGGGAAGTGAAAGACGTGGAGATAAGAGGATGTAGAAATTAAAAGGAAGATGAAAAGATAATTGAAAAAAGGGGAAAGAGAAGGAAGAAGAGGGAGAGGAAAGGAGGAGGAAGGGAAGGGAAAATTAAGAGAAAAGATGGGAGCGAGAAAAAGGAAGAACAAGAGAGAGGGAGAGAAAGAGCGAGGAGGGGGGAAAGAACTAACAAAAGGGAGAGATGAAGAAGAATCGAAGGAAAGAGGGAGAGGGAGAGGCCGAGCAAACGTGGGAGAGAAATTTAAGAAAGCGACAGCTGTAAAAAAAAAGGAAAATGAAGGGAGATTCGAGAGAAAGGAGCAGAGGAAGAATGTAAGAGGAGGACAAGAAGAGGAGGGAGGAAATAGAAGGAGAAGGTGAAAAGAGTAAAACAGAAAAGGGAGATTAGGGCAAAGAGATATAAGTTAAAGAGAATGAAAGGGAGAAATTAGATAAATAAAGAGGAATGAGAGGGAACGAGTGAAGAACGAAAATGAAGACGAAACTGAAGAAGAGTAAAGAGGGAATGAGGAAAGAGAGAAAAGAGGAAAGCGGGAATTTGAGATAGACGAGGGAAAGGGAATAATAAGAGAGAAAAATAAGAAGGAAAGAGGAGAGAAGAGGAAATGGGAAGAAAAGGCATGAAGACGAATAAGAGAAAGAAAAAAAGAAAATGAAAAACAAAAGTGAGAGAATGGAGAGGAATTGAAGGAAGAATGGGAAATGGAGGGAAGAGAAAGAAAAGGAAGGTGTGAAGGATAAGGAAAGGGGCGGGGGGGGGGGGGGGGATTCAATACGCCAAGGATTGGAATCGGATTTTGGGAGAATGAAGGACAAGAAGAAAATGTCGTGTTTTCTGTCTCTCTCTCTCTCTGTATTCTATCTATCTATCTATCTATCTATCTATCTATTTTATCTACCCCTCCATCTCTCTATCACCCTATCTATCGATCATACTCTCTCTCTCTCTCTCCTCATTCTCATTCTCTCTCTTTCTCATTTTCTCTCCCCCTCTCTCTCTTTCTCATACTCTCTTTCTTTCTTTCTCTTCTCTCTCTCTCTCTCTCCCTCCTACTCCTCCCTCCCTCTCCCTCTCCTCCCCTTCTCTCCTCTTTCCTCCTCCCTCTCTCTCCCTTTCCTCCTTCCTCCCTTCTCTCTCCCTTTCTCCTCCTCCCTCTCTCTCCCTCCCTCCCTCTCTCTCCCTCCCTCCTCCCTCCCTCTCCTCCCTCCCTCCTCCTCTCCCTCCCTCTCCTCTCCTCTCTCCCTCTCCTCCTCTCCTTCTCTTCTTCCTTCTGCTTTCTCTCTCCCTCCCTCCCTCTTCTCTCTCTCCTCCTCCTTCCCTCTCTCTATCCTCCTTCCCTCCTTCCTCTCCTCTCTCATCCCCCTCCTCCCTCCTCTCTCTCTCTCGTCCCTCCCCTCCCTCCCTCTCCCTCCTCTCCTCCCTCCTCCTCCTCCTCCTCCTTCCTCCCTCTCCCTCCCTCCTCTCCCCTCCCTCCCTCCTCCCCTCCCTCTCCTCCCTCTCTCCTTCTCCTCCCTCTCCTCATCCTTCCCTCCTCCCTCCTCTTCTCCTCTCCCTCTTCCTTCCTCTCCTCCCTCCTCCCTTCCCTCCCTCTCTCTCTCTCCTCCTCCTCTCCTCTCTCCCTCTCCCTCTCTCTCTCCCTCTCCCTCCTCTCTCTCTCTCTCCCCCCCTCCTCTCTCCTCTCCCTCTTCTCCTCCTTCTGTCTCTCTGTCTCTTCTGTCTCCCTCTCCCTCTCTTCTCTCTCTCTCTCTCCCTCTCCCTCCCTCCCTCTCTCTCTCCCTCCTCTCTCTCTCTCTCTCCTCTCTCTCTCTCTCTCTCCCTCCTCCTCTCTCTCCCTCCCTCCCTCTCTCTCCTTCCTCCCTCCTCTCTCTCCTCTCTCTCTTCCTCTCCTCCTTCCCTCCTCCCACCTCTCCCTCCTCCCCCCACCCTCTCCTCCTCCCTCCACCCTCTCCTCTCCTCCACCTCTCCCCTCCCTCCTTCCTCCTCTCTCCCTCTCCCTCCCCTCCCTCCTTCCCTCCCTCTCTCCTCTCCCTCCCTCCTCCCTCCTCCCTCCTCCCTCTCTCCTCTCTCCTCTCCTCCCTCCCTCTCCCTCCCTCCCTCCCTCCCTCCTCTCCCTCCCTCCCTCCTCCCTCTCCTCCCTCCTCCCTCCCTCTCCCTCCTCCCTCCTCCCTCTCTCTCTCCCTCCTCCCTCTCCTCTCTCCCTCCCTCTCCCTCTGCCTCTCCTCTCTCCCTCTTCCCATTCCCTCCCTCCTCTCCCTCCCTCCTCTCCTCCCTCCTCTCCCTCTCCTCCCTTCCCTCTCCCTCTCCTCCCAGCTCCCTCTCCCTCCTCCTCCTCTCCTCTCCCTCCTCCCTCCCCTCCTCCTCCCTTCTCTCCCTCCCTCCTCTCCTCTCCCTCTCCCTCCCCCCTCCTCTCTCTCCCTCTCCCTCCCTCTCCCTCCCTCCCTCTCCCTCTCCCTCTCCTCCCTCGCTCTCCCCTCCTCCTCCTCCCCTCCTCTCCTCCCTCCCTCTCCTCTCCCTCCCCTCTCCCTCCCTCCTTCTCCCTCCCTCCCTCTCCCTCCCCTCCCTCCTCCCTCTCTCCCTCCCTCTCCCTCTCTCTCTCCTCCCTCCCTCTCCCTCCCTCCTTCCCTTCCTTTTTCCCCCCCTCCCTCCCTCCCTCTCTCCCTCCCTCCCTCCCTCCCTCCTCTCTCCCTCTCTTCTCTCTCTCTCTGTGGAAACAATATTCATCCAGGATTTCCCTCTTCCGCGTGTACAGATTACAAGAACGAGAACGTTTATAGCACAAACACTTACCAGGGAACAAAGCATGGGTTTTGGCCAAGACCTTCAGGTTTTCCCGAGAAGAAAGCTTGCTAAGAGTTGATATTTGCTTGTTGAGGAGCTTGGTTATGTTTTCTCTGTCTCTCTGTCTCTCTGTCCTGTCTTCTGTCTCTTTCTCTTTCTTTTCTTTATCTTTCTCTTCTTTCTCTCTCTTTCTTTCACTTTCTCTCTCTCTCTTAATCTCTCTCTAATACTATCTTTCTATCATTCTTTGTCTCTCTCTCTCTCTCTCTTCTCTCTCTCTCTCTCTCTCTCTCTCTCTCTCTCTCTCTCTCTCTCTCTCTCTCTCTTTCTCTTCTCCCTGAAAAGGATTTGATAATGAAGGAAATAGCAAATGTATATTTTGATCGATTTAAAAATGTAGAGACTGAAGTCAGAGAGAGAAGAGAGAAGAGAGAAGAGAGAGGAGAGAGAGAGAGAGAGAGAGAGAGAGAGAGAGAGAGAGAGAGAGAGAGAGAGAGAGAGAGAGAGAGAGAGAGAGAGAGAGAGAGAGAGAAGAAGAGAGAGAGAGGACAGACAGACAGAGAAGAGAGAACAGAAGACAGACAGACAGACAGAAACGAAGGGAGGGGGGTCGGATAGAGTGAAAGAAGGAAATCCCGACGAATATAATGACAATCACCAGGCTATGACCCGGATTTAAACCTCGATGGCGACAGCATGTACCACGTTCCTCGCACGTCCACCTACAGGTCCTTCCCTTCCCTCCTTCCCTCCTTTCACCCCTCCACACCCCCTCCTGGGCCGGAATCCCAGGATCCGGGACGAAAAGATTCCGGCCATCCTGAGACCAACCCTTTTCTCAGACGGTCTGGCATCCCCGTACCGGTTGTTGTTGTCTCTTGTTGACACGGGTTTGCGACGCGGATGTAAGGCGAGGGCGCGGGCCTCTTCCTCCCCCACGGTATTCAGGAATGGATTGCTCATGCAATTTTTTTTTTTTTTTTTTTTTTTGCTTTTTTTGTTGTTGTTGGTCTTGTTCTTGCTGATGGTGGTGGTGCTTTTGGTTGTTGGTGGTGTTTGTTTGCTTGTTTATTGTCTTTTGTTGACACGGATTTGCGACGCGGATGTAAGGCGAGGGCGCGGGCCTCTTCCCCCACGGTATTCAGGAATGGGTTGCTCGTGCAGTGTTTTTGTTGTTGTTGTTGTTGTTGTTGTTTTTGTTCTAGTTGCCGTTGTTGTTGGTGGTGGTGGTATTGCTGTTGTTTGTTTGTTTGTTTGTTTTTGTTCTTGCTCAGTCGGTGGTTAAAGATGGTAATTTAGGAAAATCACCATCTTTAATCCACCGACTCAACAACGACAGCAATCATTATTATTGTTGTTGTCGTTATTAATACTATTGTCATTATAATTTGTGCTTATGATATTACTACTACAACTACTACTGCTACTTCTACTACTATTTCTACTGCTACTAACGATGATAATAATAATGATAATAATAATATTAGTAACAACATATATCATAATGATGATAATAACAATACTAATGCTAATGATAACAGTAATTATGATAATGAGGATCATGATCATGATAATAATAATGATAATAACAATTATAATAATGATAATGAGAAGGATGGAGATGATTATAATCATCGTTATCATTGTCATCATTATCATTATGGTGATGATAGCAATAACAATATCAATAATAATAACAACAATAATTATTGTAATAGTAATAATAATGGTAGTTATAATGATTATAGTAATAACAATAACAATAATAGTAGTAGTAATAATGATAATAATAACAATGATAATGATAACAATGATAGTCATAATGATGTTTATTATATCTGTAATGATTATAACAATAATAATAGTAACAACGATAATGATGATAACAATGATATTTATAATGATGATAGTAATAATAATGATAATAATAACAGTAATAATTATAATAATCATAACAATGATAATGATGACGAAGTTGATGGCAGTGATAATGATAATGATAATAATTATGATGACAACAATAATGATAATGACATTAATGATACTAAAAATGATAATAATTATGATATTACTAATTATCATAATACTAATGATAATAAGAATAAACAATAAAATGATTGCAAGATAATGATAACAATAATGATGATGATCATGATATTATTAATATAATAATAATAATAATAATAATAATAATAATAATAATAACAATGACAATAACAACAATAATGACAGTAAAGATATCAATGATAATGATGACATTAATTTTGATATAATTATGAATAGATGATAACAGAATAGGAAAAATATTGATCTCTCTCTCTATCTATCTATCTCCTTCCTTTTCTCTCTCTTTCTCTCTTTATTTCTTTCTAACCCCCGCCCTCTCTCTCTCTCTATCTATATATCTATCTATCTATCTCCTTCCCCTTCTCTCTCTTTCTCTCTTATTTCTTTCTACCCTCCCCCCCACTCTCTTTCTCTCTCTCTCCTCTCTCTCTCTCTCTCTCTCTCTCTCCTCCTCTCTCTCTCTCTCCTCTCTCTCTCTCTCTCTCTCTCTCTCCTCTCTCTTTCTCTCTCTCTCTCTCTCTTCTTCTCTCTCTTTCTCTCTCTCTCTCTCTGTCTCTCCTTCTTCCTCTCCCATCTCCTTCGCCTCTCTATCTATCTTCCCCTATCCTCCTTCTCTTTCCCGCCACCCCCACTCCTATCCACTTAACCCCAACACCACT
>NW_020870197.1:65212-70212 GCF_003789085.1 Penaeus vannamei | reverse complement strand
GAAGAAAGAGGAGGTTAGGTAACCTTCTCTACGTCTTCTAATAGCAAATAAAAAAGTGATGATAATGATGATGATGATAAGAAAAAGAATGATGATAATGATACAACAATAATAATGTAATGACAATAAAGCAATGTTAATACTGATAATAATGTTGATAATAACAATAACAATATTAACGAAAACAAAACGATAAAAAATTAAACAATTCATATAATAATAAAATACGTATACGACCAATCACTAATACTAAGGTAATGTAACTACAACAACTACAAATATAATATAATATAATAATATTAATAATAAATAACAATAAACAACAAAGCAATAAAAGCAATTGTAATACAAAAATATGATAATAATAGTAATAATCATAACCATATCATAACAATAACAGTTATACTAATGATAATAACAATAAATAAAAATAACAATATGATGATAATAATAAAATAATAATAATAATAATAATAATAATAATAATAATAATAATAATAATAATAATAATAACAATAATAATAAAATAATAAAATATTAATATTATTATTATTATTAATAGCATGATGATAAAAAACAATAACAAAAAGAAGAAGAAGTGATAACAAATAACAACAACAAAACAACAATAACAATCATAACAAAGAACAAATAATAATAAATAATTCCAAATAATAAAATAAAATAATACCAGAACAAACAAAGAAACAAACAGCCCTGGAAATCCCGACATCCAGCGCCATCAGCCCCGGGATGGGCGTGCTCGAAGAAACTTATTAGGGAAGTGACACGAGGGAAGAAAAAACGGAGGAATACCTGCCGTGGCGAACAAGAGGGAGGGACAAGGGAGGAGAGGAAAATAAATAAAAATAGATGTGTAAAAGGGGAATGTAAAAGAGAGGGATGGGAGGGATGGGAGGGGAGGGTGGGAGGGGGGGATGGGAGAGGAGGGGGAAGGAGAGGGGGAGGAGGGAGGAGAGAGAGGAGAGGAGAGAGAAGAGAGAGAGAGAGAGAGAGAGAGAGAGAGAGAGAGAGAGAGAGAGAGAGAGAGAGAGAGAGAGAGAGAGAGAGAGAGAGAGAGAGAGAGAGAGAAGAGAGAAGAGAAAGAAAGAAAGAGAGAGGGGCAAACACAGACAGTGAGAGGGAGAGAGAGAGAGGAAGAAAGTTGTTCAAGGTTTCTCAAGCGAAATACTGACGCCCACACATTGGAAAGTTCCACATGCTGAAACTACGCAGAAAATCATTACGTGTGTATGCGTTACATTTTTGAATACAATGTGCGTGTGCTGTGTGTGCGTGCGTGCTTGCGTGTGTGTGTGTGTGTGTGTGTGTGTGTGTGTGTGTGTGTGTGTGTGTGTGTGTGTGTGTGTGTGTGTGTGTGTGTGTGTGTGTGTGTGTGTGTGTGTGTGTGTGTGTGGTGTGTGTGTGTGTGTGTGGTGTGGTGTGGTGTGTGTGGTGTGTGTGCGTGTGTGTGTGTGTGTGTGTGTGTGTGCGCTGTGTGTGTGTGATCCCTCTATCTACCCACCAGAAGCGATAAGCGACTCAGCGACGTAGACAGACAAAGACGAAAGCCAAACCGCGGCTGTTGCGAGCGTCAGCGTTCGTCACTTCGGGCGCAGAAACATGGCTCCTGAATACCCATGACCCGATCATAATCAAGGTCACGCAGGAAAAATACTTACTCTCGCATGACTTCCGGTGTGTAGCGGTGGCATTTCCGGTCGTCGGAGAGTAGAAATCGTAACGGCGAGGCAAGCGAAGTGTCATCACTCCTAATTTCACAACAAAGATGAGTCGCGTTTCCACCTTTTTTTTTCGTTTCTTCCCTGTAAACAACCTGTGGCGCCGCCATCTTGAATCGCGAGAGAAACACAAGAGATAATTTCGTTGATTCTAGGATCTCTCGCCGATCACGAACCATCGAACGAATATCAGCCAATAAAACCTCTCATCAAAAGAAATACAAAAACGTATGAGATTCGTAAAACAAAAAAGATACAAGACGAAACGCAAGAGACGGTGTACCCAATTTGTAACCCCGTACAAAAAGTGTGACGACGAAAAAAAAAAAAAAAAAAAAAAAACATACACAACACGCTCACCTGTAAAGAAAACGGGATTCACTCTAACAGGTGTACCAAGAACAATCATCTCATTATCCGAAAACACCGCCGTTCGGGCAAGGCTGACACTACAAGCATTTCCTCTCTCCCGACCGTCTGAAGCCGACCGTGGTATATACGCTGCGGGCTTACGGTCGGTTTGTCGGCGAGTCGGTTTTAATATTCAGAAAATGTTCTCGCGCTGATCGGCGGCGGCGCCAGGTGAGGCCATTTTTTTCTTCTTGTTTTTCGTTCTCCAAATCCTGGGGAGAAATAGGTTACACGTTTTTATGCTGTAAATGCAGAGAGAAAGAAGAGGAGATGGATGGATGGATGATAAGGAAAGAAAAATAGCGAGAGAGAGTGAGAAAGATAAAGGAAGAAACGATTGTAATACTCGAACAATGTAGGAAAAATTCTGAATACGTGGTTGCGTAAATAACAGATTGCTTCTGAGAAATAGGAAGAAATACACTGAAATGGACGACAAACGGATGTCGCAGTGATGTTGTGTATGAGTAAATGTATCTGTGTAAGGAGCGCGCGTTGTGTGTATGTGTGTTTGTGTTTGTGGTGTGTGTGTGTGTGCTGGAGTGTGCGTGTGTGTTTTGGAGTGTGTGTGTATTTGTATGTGTGTGTGTGTGTGTGTGTGTGTGTTGGAGTGTGTGTGTGTGTGTGTGTGTTGGTGTGTGTGTGTGTGTGTGTGTGTGTGTGTGTGTGTGTGTGTGTGTGTGTGTGTGTGTGTGTGTGTGTGTGTGTGTTGTGTGTGTGTGTGTGTGTGTGTGTGTGTATTGAAGTGTATGTGCTTGTTTTGCTTCTGTATCATGCACCAAAGTGTGTCCCGCGCATGTGCGTCGTACCGCCCACCCGGACCCGCACACAAAGGCGGACACGCGAGACGAAGCGGCTCGAGGCCCCGAAAGCGCCCACGACCCGCGCGCCTCGACCGGGAAGCAGCGCTGCCTCGACGCGCATTACCGCATATAAAACTCCCGCTCGAGTACTCAGTCGCGGTAATACTTGAGGAGCAGGAGCAGGACCCCGCCCCCCCCCCCCCCCCCGCGCTCCGAGCATTAAACCCCCGCCATGACGCGTAATTGGGACTCTAATTGCCGGGAAAATCGGCATTAAGAATCTAAACCACGTGGTATTCCTTGGTCAAATTGTGCATTAAATGGTAATAGAATGTAATTTCCTCTTTACCCACAATCTCCTCTTCCCCCTATCTCTTTCTTCTTCCTCCTCTTTTTTTTCCGTCTTTATTTTCTTCTCTCGTCTAGTATCCTGTTCATTCGAGTTCTTTTGGTCGCATTTATCATTTCGCAACGAATTGGGGGGAGGGGCTGGGGTTGGGGGAAGGGGGGGGGAAGGTACGGAATGGGCACACGAGCAAGGAAAAGAAGAACAAGATTCACGAGACGAAATTCTTCCCCCAAAAGGGACCCAAGACGGATTATGAAAAACCCATTCTTTTTCCCTGTCTTTCACAGAGCTCCTCCCTCCCCCCCCCACCCCCACCGTGCATTTTACACCGAAGAAAAAAGGAGGCTGAGGGGGGAGGGGGAATAAAATCTTAAAGGGGGAGGGAGGGGAAAATAAAATCTTAAAGGGGGGAGGGAGGGGAGAAATGCCCAAGAAGAAAAAGGAAGGGGGTGGGGATAAATAAAATCTTGAAGGGGGAGGGAGAGGGGAAAAAAGATCTTAAAAAGGGGAGGGGAGAAATAAAATCTTAAAGGGGGAGGAGAGAAAATACCCAAGAAGAAAAAGGAGGGGGGTGGGGTAAATAAAATCTCTAAAGGGGGAGGGAGGGGGAGAAATAAGAAGGGAAAAAGGAGGGGGTGGGGGGAAATAAATCTTGAAGGGGGAGGGAGAGGGGAAAAAAGATCTTAAAAGGGGAGGGGGGAGGAGGGAGAAATCAAGAAAAAAAGGAGGGGGGTGGGGAAAATAAAATCTTAAAGGGGAGGGAGGGGGAGAAATGACCAAGAAAAAAAGGAGGGGTGGGGGAAATAAAATCTTGAAGGGGGGGAGGGGTAGATCTTAAAGGGGAGAGGAAGGGAAAAAAAAAATCTTAAAGGGGGGAGGGAGGAGGGAGGAAATGCCCAAGAAGAAAAAGAGGGTGGGGGAAAATAAAATCTTAACGGGGGAGGGAAGGGAAATAATATCTTAAAGGGGAGAGGAAGGGAAGAAAAAAAAATCTTAAAGGGGGGAGGGAGGGGAGAAAGCCCAAGAAGAAAAGGAGGGGGGTGGGGGAAATAAAATACTTATAACGGAGGGAGGGAGAGGGAAATAATATCTAAAAAGGGGGAGAGGAAGGGAGCAGAAAAAATCTTAAAGGGGAGGGAGGGGGAGAAAATGCCCAAGAAAGAAAAAAGAAGGGGTAGTGGGGGTAAATAAAATTTTTAAAGGGGGATGAGGGGTAAATAAAACCTTTAAAGGGGGAATGGAGGTAAATAAAAATCTTAAAGGAGGGAGAAAGGGGAAGAAAAAAAATCTTAAAAGGGGGAGGGAGGGAGAATGCCCAAGAAGAAAAAAGAAGGGGGTGGGGGTAAATAAAATCTAAAGAGGGGAGGGAAGGGTAAATAAAATTTTAAAGGGGGGGATGGAGAGAGAAATAAGATCTTAAAGGGGGGGTAGGGTGGAGGGAGGGGGGGAATCAAACCTTAACAACAACAACACGAGCAACATCTGGGGTTGGGACAACCTGTTGCCTCGTCGGGAGCAACATCGTTTACAGTTTCGCCGGTGTAAAAGTAGGAAGCAAATCAACCCTTTTGATTCCTGGAAGCGCCGGTGCGGTCGACGAGAACTCGTCCGGTGTCCCTGTGTGCGATGGTGTGTGTGTGTGTGCGTGTTGTGTGTGTTGAGTGCGCTGTGTGTGTGCAGTGTGATGTATGTGTG
>NW_020870197.1:52712-55212 GCF_003789085.1 Penaeus vannamei | reverse complement strand
GACGAGTCCGTTGTACGAGTGGCCGGTTACGAGCCGGTTTAGGGGGCCAGATGTGCGGCGCGGGTTGTGGTGTATGTCCCCCTGTATTTCTGTTGTAATAACCATGTAACTCCCTTGTATTTCCTTGTATGTATTTGTAGGTCTCTTGTAAATGCTTGTAGGACACTTGTAGATCCCTTTTATTTTTTGTAGTTTGCTTTGTACTTACTTTTAAGGTTTTTGTATTTCACTTGTAATTCCCTTGTATTTCTTGTAGATTTACTTGTACTTATTTTTTTGGTCCTTGTATTTCACATGCAGTTTCCTCGTATTTCTTGTAGTTTCCCTTGTACTTACTTTTAAGGATTTTGTATTTCACTTGTAGTTCCCTTGTATTTCTTGTAGATTTACTTGTACTTATTTTTTTGGTCCTTGTATTCACATGTTAGTTCCTTGTATTTCTTGTAGTTTCCCTTGTATTTACTTTTAAGGCCTATGTAGTGCACATGTAATTTCCTTGTATTTCTTGTAGTTTAACTTGTGCTTACTTTTAGGTCCTTGTATTTCACATGTAGTTCCCTTGTATTTCTTGTAGTTTCTCTAGTATTCACTTGAAGATCCTTGTATTTCACATGTAGTTTCCCTTGTATTTCTTGTAGTTTAACTTGTACTTATTTTTTGGTCCTTGTATTTCACATGTAGTTCCCTTGTATTTCTTGCAGTTTGCCTTAAGGTCCAATTTCACATGTAGTTACTTTCTATTTACTTATAGTTCACTTGTAATTCACTTGTAACTTGTAGGTCCCTTGTACAGCAGGTTTAGTTCCCCTGAAAAGACATATATTTCCTACGTACTTCACTTAAATTTCCCTTATATCCTATTTGTATTATATCTTTTTATTTACAGTTATCTTGTATTCACTTGTAGCTCCCATGTTTCTTGTGATTCCCTTGTAAATTTCTTGTATTTTCTTTGCATTTCACTTGTACATTCCCCTGTTTTCATATGCGTTCTCTGACAGTGATATTTCATATCATAGATATTAAAAATATTGTGCACTGTCTATGTATTATCATTATTGCCCTTATGCTTATCATTCTCAACATTAATAGTGTTATTAGTTACAGTTCCCTTCACTGTTGCTTTCATTGTCATTAATATTAGTAGCATGATCATCTTGACCACTAATAATAATTTCAACATTATCAAGAGTGCAGTCGCCGTCGTTGTTATAACCATCATCATCACCATCACATCAATCACCATCACCATCATCACATCATCATCATCATCATTATCATCATTATCATCATCATCATTATCATCATCTTCACCATCACATCATCATCTTCATCATCTTCATCATCATCATCATATTAGCATCATTCTAATCATTCATCATCATTATCCATCAATCCATCATCATTATCATCATCATCATTATCATTTTCATCATTATCATCATCATCATCATCTAATCGAAATCATTCATCGTCACATCACCATAATTATTATCATCATCACCATCATCATTATCTTTACATATTTTATATCACATCATCATCATCATCATCATCATCATCACCATCCTCTTTTTCCTCACTGTAAAACGGAATTAAGTGGCAAGTTGGCAGACAAAGTGGCTTAGTTTCAATATCTTTGGAGAAAAGATTTTGACTCAAGTATCTCCACTTTTTTCTTCTTCTTCTCCTTTTCTTTTTCTTTTTCTTTTTTTTTTTTCTTTTCTTCAGACCGAACCAGTGGCGCACCAAACCCCCCTCCCCCCCCACTAGCCCACCATCCAACCCTAAAAGCCCCCCATTTACTATCTTTCTCCTCCTGACCCACCTAGCCCACTTCCTTAGCCCACACTAGCCCACCTTTCCATCCCAATAGCCCACCCCCCCCCCCCACCCCCCCCCCCCCCCCCCCCCGCCCTATTCTCCGTGTCAAACAGACGTAAGTGGTAGAGTAAATTCCCAGACAAAGTGAGTCGGTCTCAAGATGGTCTAAGTGGTAGGGAAATTGGCCCAAACATCTCCATCTGATCTTCTTTTTCCTTCAGATTGAATTAGTGTATCTTGAGACATCCCTCCCCTCCTTCCTCCCCCACCCTTCCTCCTCCTCCTCTCAAGCAAGGCACACATCCCCTCTCCTCTTCTTCTTCTTCTCTCCTCCTCCCTCCTCCTCTCAAACCACCCTCCCTCCCCCTCTCCTTTCTCAAAAGCCACCCACCCACCCCCCTCCTCCTCCTCCTCTCCCTCTCAAACCCCCCCTCCTCCATCTCCTCCTCCTCCTTTCAAACAAGCCACCCACCTCCTCCTCCACCTCCTCCTCTCAAACAAGCCACCCCCCCCCATCCCCACCACTCCCTAGCCCCCTATCCCCCCCCCCCCTCTAACTCTACTCTATGTACACACACATCATCTTGCTTGTTGATCGTAGCCAATTAAAGAATTGTACGCCTTTCCGGATATGAAAGTCTTTTTAAGGGGAAGGAGGAGTGCGCCCTGTTTGTAT
>NW_020870197.1:42712-50212 GCF_003789085.1 Penaeus vannamei | reverse complement strand
GAGGAGATGGAGAGGTGCGTTTGGCGTGGAGGTAGAATAGGGAAATTTGATTCTTATTGCTTGTTCATTGTGGGGAAAAAATTGCTTACTCTGTCTTTGAAGAGTGAGAGAGAGGAAGAACGAGATTGAGAGAGAGAGACAGTAATAACGAGATTAAAAGAGAAAGAGAGAGAGAGTAAGAACGAGAGTAAAAAAGGAGAGAGAAGAAAGAGGAGAGTAGTAGAGAGGAGAGAAGAGAGAGAGAGAGCAAGTAAGAAGAAAGTAAGAGAAAGAGAGAGAAAGAAAAGGGAGAAAAGAGAAAGAGAGAGGCAGACAGACAGACAGAGACAGAAACAGACAAACATCCAGTCACCCACCAGACAAACAAACAACCAAAACATACAAACATCACACAGACCTCCCACCCAGCTGACCTAACCCCCCCCCCATCTCTCACTTGACCTCCCTCACCCCCCCATTCCCCCCCATTTCCTCTCCCCCTACCCCCCCTAGCCATAGCCTCCTCCCCCCCCCCCCCGCTCAGCCTCACAACAGCGTAGCCTCAGACTCACAGACTCCGGGCGACAGATAAGAAGGAAATCTGCCTTGGACGGCGGCGAGGTCAGGCTGACGAGAAAGGGGTTCTGGTGGCCGAGGTTATGGAAGTTCATGGATTATTCAGTTTGGTGTTATTATATAATATGTATATATATATTAGTATATTTTGGTTGGTTTGTGATTGGTTTGGTTTAGTTATTGGTTTGGTTTGGTTATATGGTATTAGGTAATAGTTTAAGTTAGGTTAAAGGTTAGTGTATTAGGTTTATGGTTTGGTTGGTTTGGTTTTGGTTTTGGATTAGGTTAGGTTAGTTATATATGAGTTAGAGTTATATATAGTTAGATGTTTAGGTTATTTAGTTATTTAGGTGTTTGGTATAGTATTAGTTTTGGATGAGGTAATATGTTTATGGTTGTGTAGTTGTTGTGGTGTTAGGGTGTTGTGTGTAGGTGGTTGTGTGTGTGTGAGTGTGTGTGTGGTGTGTGTGTGTGTGTGTGTGTCACTGTGGTTTAAAATCAACAACCAAGGACATTAAGACAGCGTCTCTGGTTACTTGTGATTTTTGTGTTCTACTGACCTTGGTCTTCCTCCGGACGGTCTTGGTGAGTTGGCCTATGGCGTGCAACCTCATGAGCATGTTTAAGGCGATTCTCAGGACAACTCTGAGATTCAAGCCGGATTCCGAGAGTCAATAAGAACTTTTTGGATTTTGCGCTATAATGTTGACTCCTCGAGGAACTCTGGTCTATGGATAATACGGTTCTAGTTCTACGGGTGAACTAGCGTTTTCAGGATGTAGTAGGTTCTCGCGTTTTCGAGTTGGATAGTCTCCTTTTTCAGAGTGTTGGGTTAAGACGTTCTCGCATGTGAGGATTTTCGTCGTCATTAGGTAGTTCCTCGATGGTGTGTTGGTTAATAGTCTTCCTTCAAGGGAACGTGCTCTCAAGGAAACTCCTCGAGGAATCCTCTAAGGGAGTACTCCTCAAGGAAACTTCCTCAAGGAACCCTCAAGAACTCTCGAGGAAAACTGCCTTGCATAGGGAACTCTCCAGTTCATAGGTTAGGGTATACTCTCTCCTCGAAGTGTGTGGATACTCCTTCGAGGAAACTCCTCAAGGAACTCCTCATTATATAGGAGTATCTCCTCATAGGAAGGATTTCCTTTTCGTAGGATGCGATACTCTAGCTTCGGGTACCCTCAAGAACTCTCGTGGTTCAAGGAAACTGCGTTCTTGAGCGTATATGGTTTGGCTTTCTCAAGGAACTATTGCTGCTCTCTCATGAGAGCTTCTTGCGTCAAGGAACTCCTCAAGGAACTCCTCAAGGAACTCCTCAAGGAGACTAACCTCCTCAAGGAACTAACTCCTCAAGGAACTCCCAAGGAACTCTCAAGGAACTCTCCTCAATACTCCTCAAGGAACTCCTCAAGGAACTCCTCGAGGACTCATCCCGAGTGACTCTGACTTGACTTCGACGCGAGGATGGCAGGGAGGGGGGGGAATATAGAAGGTGAGTGGAGGTGTTTTTTATTGTTCAAATAGAAAAGGATGTAGGTTGTGGGTTTTGGTTTGGGGGGTGTATTTTTGTGTGTATATTTTGGAGGGTCATGTTTTCTTATTGATGCAACATCCGCCTACGGAATGACTGATGCGCCGCGTCTTTGCACGGAGAGCTGCGCATGTCAAAATGGTTCGTGGCAATCAGCTGGGTAGGAAAGATCGTAAATGTGGTTGAACATCATGAGGTAGAGTGATGATGTAAAGCATATCGAATAGAACTTCGAATGTCTCTGACTATGGTGTGGTTGGGTGTGTGACGGTCGAGGTTGGATTCACGATAGGATTATAGACGTGTCGATGTAAGAGAGTGGATATTGAGATATAGGATGTGCGGTGATTGAGTAGGTGGTCATGCATCTCACTGCTGGAAATCAGAACGCACACACACACACCACATACACACACACTGGTATCGGTGTAACACGGATTAACGAGCTACACATAGGCGACTATATTAAAGGCTCAGGATCACAGGTTAGCGATATTCAGTCTACACACACTGCGTTCATTCGGACATCTTACGTCTTGTATGGTTAAACAGCGATTAGGTCATAAGCGATTACTAGCGTCTCTAGTTAAAGGACTATCACGTTTGCGATTCTGGCGTGTGGTCATCACACACACTGACACACACACGTGCGCGTTTAGTTGGATCATTGTTCACGAGTTCAGCGTATAACACAGCACATCAGATTAGCGTTACACACACACCATATTCACTGATTCCTGCGTACATCATCGCACTATTGGTTTAGCGCTACTACACATTGTATGGTTTTGTGTAGGTTTAGTGATTAGGTTGATTTGGTGAGTTATGAGTTTGGTTATGTTTAGGTTAAAGTTATACTTATAGTATAAGTTTAGGTTAGTGTTATGAGGTTTGTAGTTATGGTTGGTTTGTGTTTATGTATAATATTGGTGTTGTTAGGTATTTGTATTTTTGGTCTCTTAGGAGTAGTTGGATTTGCAGTGTGCGATGTTGAGTTAGAGGTTTGTACTATAGGTCGTGTAGGTTGATGACAAACAAAAAAGACAAGATAGTGATGGCGATTGGATACTCTGAACAGACTAGGAGTTAAGGAGCTAATAGGTCATAAGCAAAGCTATAACAAAGAACCAAGAGTTATTCAGAAGAGATCCTATGCAAGCTTTAAGGCAATGAATTGTTCGAGTATTGGGTTTGGATTTTGTGTGAGGTTAGAGTAGTAAGGTAAGTGAAGGTTAGGTAATATAAGGTAACTAGGAGCGTAACCGACGAGATGTGTAGGATTAGTTTGGGAGAGTTTGGGGTTTGCGTGTATGGCGGTTTGCGGTGTAGGGTATAGAACGAGGGCAGCCACTCGTTGCGTTATAGGTATGGAGGCGTTTGAGGTTCTAGGCGCTATGTGGATTCTCGGCGCTCATTGGTTTGGTGGTTTGGTAGTTGAGGCTAGGTGTGTCGGTGATAGGTGTTAGATGATGTGTGTATGGGTATGTGGGGTTTCTTGTCTCGTGGTGGGTGGAATTAGGGTAGAGGGTGTGAGAGGGTGTATGGTTGAATATAAAGTTAGGGTTTAGTTAGGGTTGGAGGAGGTTTGGTTGGTGATGGTGTTGGTGAGGTTGATGGGCGGATGGTTGTAGGGAGTCGAGGAAGGAGGAAGGAAAGGAGTGGAGGAGAGGGAGGTAAGGGTGTATGGTTAGGTATGAGGAGTGGGATGAGGTTAGTAGGTGAGGTTAGGTAGGTTTGGTTGTGTTGGTTGTGGGTTTGTTTGGTATGTGGTTGGGCAGTGGTTTTGGTTAGGTTTGGTTTGTTATGGTGGTTTTGGTGATTGTGGTGTAGAGTTATGTTGTAGCGTTTGTGATTTATGAGGGTTTGGTTTTGGTTTGGTTGTTGGGTTTGGGTATAGGTGTAGGGTAGGGTAGGAGGTGAAGGAGTGTAGGCGTTAGATCTAGTGTAATGGAAAGGAAGGCGAGGTGAGATTGGGCGATGGGTTAGTTGTGTTGGTGTTTGGTTGTTTGGGTTTGGTTGCGATTTGGTAGAGGTGAGGGATAAGGTGTGTTAAGAGGGTGATAAGGTTTGTGAGTGTCGTAGGATTAGGTATAGGGGTTTAGAGGTTGGGTTGTAGTGTTATGGTTGGTTAGTTGAGAGGTTGCGGATATAGTTTGGTGTTGGTTTTGGTTTTGTATGAGTTAGGTTAGGTTAGGGTAGGATTTTGAGGTTGGTTATGTTCGTGTTTAGGTGCTTGGTTTGGTTTGGTTTGGTGATTAGTAGGGTGTTGGTTTGATGTGTTTGGTTTTGTTGTTGTTTAGTTTGAGGAGTAGGATTGGTGATGTAGTGTGTTTTGTGCTCGATAGTGTTAGGGTGGTGAGGTAGAGTGTTAGAGAGTTTGGTATTGGGTTAGGTAGGGAGTGGCTAGAGAGGTTAGTGGTTAGCGTGGTTAGTGTATGTGGTTGTGGGGCGATTTGGTAAGGATATGGAGGTGTAGATAGAGGGGGCTTTAGGGTGTTTGCAGGTGATGGAGAGGGGTGGGGAGGGAGGAGTAGAAGGAGTGAGAAGGAAAGGTATGCGAGGGTAAAAGAGGAGGATTAGGCGAAGGAGGTGGGTAAATTGAGGAGAAGTTTTTAATGAAGGAAGGATGGAAGGGATGGGGTTTCCTCTACGTCTACTGGATTGATCGTTTCTCCTCCATCCGTGTGAGGGTTGTAAATGAGGGTGTAAGAGAAGAGAGAAGACGTCCAGAAGAACCCAAACGAAGAAATCCACACATGAGAGACAAGGAGGGCCTAAAGCCTAACCTAACGTAACAGGGCTAATAGACACAACCAGGTAGGCCAAGAACAGAAAAGCGAAAAAGCAGAGATGGAGCAGGACGGACGAGGGGGCAAGAAAGTGAACCGCCACAGAGGAGGAAGTGACAAAAGGAGGCAAAAGTGTGAGAGAGAGAGGGAGACCAGGAGGAAGGAAAAAATGACAAAAAAAGGACTAGACTTAAAATCCGGCTTGACTGACATCTTTCTCAAAGACGTGAATTTTCTCAGGAATTCCTCTTTGTCCTTTTTTCTCTTATTTTCTTTCTCTTCTCTTTTTTCTTTTTTTTTCCTTCTTTTTTTCTAGAGTATGAGACTAAAGGAAGGATCAGCATCTTAATTCTCTAGAAAACAGAAAAAAATAAGATGCACAGAATAAGAAATATAATATAAATAAAAAAAGTAATTATGATATTTTTTGATACTGTTATTAATATTAGTAATGGCGTCTTATGCTTTACGTAAACATTCTAAAAGAATAAGTAAATTATTATATAAATAACCACGCAAATGAAAAGGGAAAGAGAGAGAAGGGAGGAGAGAGAGTGAGATGAGAGAGAGAGAGAGAGAGAGAGAGAGAGAGAGAGAGAGAGAGAGAGAGAGAGAGAGAGAGAGAGGGAGAGAGAGAGAGAGAGAGAGAAATAAAGAGAACAAAACACATTGGCTCATTCCTTCTAAAAATATATAATGATGATCATGATAACAAATTTCGACAATGATAATGATGATGATGTTGATAATAATAATATGGAAATAAGATAATGATGATAATGATAATGATAATAAATACAACGATAATAAGATACCTTATGCACCTAACTACTACTAAAATTGATAATGATAATGATAAATGATGATGACTAACAATTAATTAATAATGTTAATATAATAATAATAACAATAATATAATAATGATAAAGCATTGTAATAATAATATAATAATGATAATAAATAAGATAAATAATATAAATAATGTATATAATATAATAATAATAATAATAATGACAGAAAATATATAATAGTGATAATAATGATATCAACAACAGCAAAACAATAACCAAAACAAGGTGAACAATAACATTAAAAAAGATCGAAAAGAGACAGAGAGGAGAGAGAAAAAAAAACTAGATCTTCACCCCGTCCCCACCCGCACCGAAACCCTATCACACGGACAACAGACACGCAATTGTTCGGTCTTTGTTTACGTTTGGCCATCCCCCCTCCACCCCCCCCCCCCACTCAGCCCCCCACGCCGCTCGTCACAGGTAAGGGCTGTCCTTGGCGTCGACACCTAATTTGTTCGACGGTGGGTGACGAGGAAGGAGGAGAGGGTGGGAGTGGTGGGAGTGGGTGAAGGAGGAGAGGCAAGGAGTTGGGAGAGGGCGAGGGGAAGAAGAGGAGTTGGGTGAAGGAGGAGAGGAAGGAGTGGTGGGAGAGGGGAGAGAGGGATGGGAGGGGGGTGGAGAGGGAAGGAGTGGGTAGAGAGGGAACGGAAGTGGGAGGAAGTGAGTAGGAGTTAGGGGGAGGAGAGTTGGTGGGGAAGGGCAAGGGGAAGAAGAGAGGGTGGGAGAGGGAAGTGGGAGGGAAGGAGTGGGTGGGAGGGGGACAGGGAAGGAGTAGGAGGGAAGGGAGGGAGTGAGTAGGAGTTGAGGGGAGGAGAGTTGATGGGAAAGGGCGAGAGGAAGAGAGGGGGTGGGAGAGAGAAGGAGTGGGTGGGAGAGGGAAGGGGAGAAGAGTTGGTGAGAGAGGGCGAGGGGAAGAGAGGGGGTGGGAGAGGGAAGGAGAGGGTGGGAGAAGGTGGGAAGGGGCGACGGGGAGAGAGGGCGAGGGGATGGGAGAGGGAAGGAGAGAGAAGGAGTAAGGATGGGAAAGGAGAGGGATGAAGGGGAGAGTGAGGAGAATAAGGAGGTGGGTGGAGGGGAGAGGGAGAGAGGGAAGAAGGGAAGAAGATGTAGGGAGAGAGTAGGAAAATAAAGGATAGGGAGGGAAGAGGGGTAGACAAAGCATGAAAGAAAGGAAGAAAGGAGAAGGAGGGAAGTGTAGGAAGGCCGAAAGGAATGAAAAAGAAGAAAGGAATAAAAAAGAGAGATGGAGGGAGGAACTAGAGGTAAGGGGGAAGAATAGAAAAGGAAAGAAAAGGCGTAGGAAAGGAAGGAAGGTGGAATTAAGGAAGAAAAACCTGGAGTAGAAGAGGGGAAGGGAAGGAGAAAGAAATGGGGGAGAAAAACGGGAGGTCAAAAAGAGACTCCAAAAGGAGAGGGAGTGAAGAGGAAACGTGAGATAAAAAAGAACCGAACGGAAGGAAGTGGGCGAGGGAAAGAAAAAGAAGCAAAAGCGAAAAAAGAAAGAGGGGATGGGCGAGAGAGAGGAGAGAGAGAGAGAGAGTAGAGAGAGAGAGAGAGAGAGAGGAGAGAGAGAAGAGAGAGAGAGAGAGAGAGAGAGGAGAGAGAGAGAGAGAGAGAGAGAGAGAGAGCAGAGAGAGAGAGGAGACAGGGGAGAGAGAGGGAGAGAGAGGGGGGTGGCGAGAAAGGGAGAGAAAGATGAGTAGAGAGGGCAAGAAAGGGTGAGAAAGAGAAAGATGAGAGGAGAGAGAGAGAGAGGAGAGGAGAGAGAGAG
>NW_020870197.1:14783-39858 GCF_003789085.1 Penaeus vannamei | reverse complement strand
TCCTTCACGCTGTTTTTTTGTTTAGTTTTTTGTTTGTTTGTTTGTTTTTTTTGTTGTTGTTTGTTTTTCATCATGACGTTCCTTCCCTGAAGCTAAATCCTCGCCAATTCTTTCCCTCCTCAGAACGTCCACACTCGAAGACGTCTGTGAGAGGGCCGCTTCTTTCTCCTCGCTCGTCTTGAGAAACTTCGATTCTTGAGCGTCGGAGAAGGTCTTGCGAAAAACAGCTCCGGGCGAGAGTGTGACCACTGCTGCCTCCGTCTTGTTTATATTCTCAGCCTCCGTGAAGGTGGAGCAAATAGACTCGACAGTTGGTAGGAGGGAGATTAGAGAAAGAGAGAGAGAGAGATAGATAGATAGAGAGAGAGAAGAGAGAGAAAGAGGAGAGAGAGAGCGAGAGAGAGAGAAGAGAGAGAGAGAAGAGAGAAAGAGAGAGAGAGAGAGAGAGAGAGAGAGAGAGAGAGAGAGCTAGAGAGAGAGAGAGAGAGAGAGATAGAGAGAGAGAGAGAGAGAGAGAGAGCGAGAGAGAGCGATAGAGGGAGAGAGAGAGAAAGAGAGATTCTAAGATCTGGTGAAGGTCTGCCGTCTGTGAGGGACCTTCATGGATCTTTATATCAGTAACGGTAAGTGTAGATATCAACTTCACCGTGTTTACTTTATAAATTTCTTTTACTATCGTCATTTAATCCATTTTCCGTAATATCTATACCTCCATAGGGTTATAAAATCAGCAAAGCGTATTTCATGTATTTCTGACGAAGATATATTCGAAACCGATCAAATACATCTCTTGTCTTGTGATGATATTCATTCTCATTCATACCTTTCTACATTCGCCGTGTTTATTAAACGTCAGGGGAGAAAATCTTCAAACAAGGAGGATTCTTGTCTTTTTTACATTTTTCCTGCCCTACGAATGCCTTTTTCATAGTCTTATAGCACCAAGACAGACTAATATCTCACTGAACAAAACCGAGACGAGAGTTAACAAGACTATAGACGTTATAAAATGACGTTTACAAAAATGCTAGTGTGAGCAGTACTTACAGGTGCTGTCACACTAGGCACTTTTTAGCCATGCAATTTTTTACGAGCCAATTTTCTGAAATCTTGTCCATGTTTTAAGCGAATTGGTCGATTTTTTCCAGTCAGACGATAATGATCGCTTTCTATCTGAAAACCTTTCCGTCAACTTTTTTCAGCCAAGCATAGTTTAGAATCAAGAGACATATTCAAGAATGTTTGGTATCTATGTTAAAATAAAATTGGTCAAAAAAATGACGGAAAAAGTGTTGTTGTGAAAGCAGCTTTAATGGCACCAAGACAGACGAGAATCTCAACTGAACAAAATCAAGAACGAGAGTTAACAAGACGTCCTAAACACACGCCTTGTCCCTCCCCCTCGCAGCCTCATCCTCCATCGCCCTCACGTCCAGGAATCTACTGAAAGCCGACGAAGGAAAGTCGTAAAATATATATATATATATACCAGCAGTGATGCAGCAGAGACAGCGCCGTTGGTGCCGCATCATGTCGTTCCGATGACGCGAGGGCCCCGGGGTTGAGTGACGGTGTCAGGACGTCCTAAAAGCACGCGCCGGCGCCCCCTGCAGGTCTATAACCTCGCGACAATACTGCAGACGCGCCCTTCCTCCTTCTACGGCCTCGGAGTATCCGTCTCCTCGCCCCCCTCCCCCCCTCGCCGCCCCTCACCCTGCGCCCGCCCCTTCACCACCCCCCACCTCCCCTCGCCCCCTCGCCCCGGTCGGTAAAAGATGGCGGGTAGATGGCGCTGAGTGACGCGCAAATCCAGATACTGCGGAGGGTCTGTGTCCGTCGACGATGCTCGTGGGCGCCGCTTTTTTGGACCGGTGGGGCTTGCGGGGGCGGCTTGCGGAGGCCGTGGCGTGCGGGCGTTCAGGGCATTAATTTTCAACACAGGAAAGGATGCGTGGAATGGTCCTGCAGCTCTGTCTGTTTGTCCTGTTGTCTGTCCCTGTCCTGTCTTTCCTCTTTCTCTCTCTCTCTCGTCCCTCTTCCTCTCTCTCTCTCTCTTCTCTATCTATCTATCTGCTCTCTTCTTCTCACTCTCTCTGTCTCTGTCTCTGTCTCTCCTCATCTCTCTCTCTCTCTCTCTCTCCAAGCTCTCTCTCTCTCTTCTCTGCTCGTCTCTCTCGCTCCTCATCTCAATCTCTCTCCTCCCCCTCCCACTCCTTGCCGCTCGTCTCCCTCCTCTCTCCTCTCTCTCTCCTGGCTCTCCCTCCCTAGCCTCCTCCGCTCCGCTCCCTCCTCTTTTCTTCTTTCTGCTCCCTCATACCCTCACTCGCTATGTCCTTCCTCGTTGAAGTTGTCCCAGGAAGAAATGGTCTGTGAATACTAGCGACACTGAACCTCGAATATATATAGATTCATAATAACAGTCTTAACGTGCTGTCACACATAGCACTTTTTCCGTGGCAATTTTTTGAGCAATTCTAATTTAATATAAGATACAAAAGATTCGTCAATATTAGCTCTTAGGATTTGACTGTATTGGCTGAAGACGTTGAGCGGAATAAGGTTATCAGTATCGGAAACGATCATTATCGTCTGAGCTGAAAATCGGTGACAATTTCGCTCCAAAATGAATAAATGAAAATAAGTGATAGTGTGACAGCACCTGTAAGGTGCTATCACACTATCACTTGTTCTAAGTTATTTTTTTTGCGTTTCAAGATGAACTTTCAGCGTGTGAAAATCGACTGGGAGGGCGTTCCGTTTGCAAAACCGATGACTTGGCGGAGAGCTCTCAAATTCAGGACGAAACGCAAAATTGACGGAAAAAGTGATAGTTGTGATAGGGCCTTTTAAAGTTGCTGTACACTAAGCACATCTTCCGCAATATTTTTTTAAGCAATTTTTACTGAAATATGTGTCCCAATGTTTAAAGCGATTTTGGTCGATTTTCCGGTCAGACGATAATGATCGTTTCCGTCTGAAAACCTATCCGTCACTTTTTCAGCCAAGCATAATCAAATCAAGAGTTATATTCGAGAATGTCTGTATTTCTAAAGTCTTTCTCAAGGACTAACATCACATCAAGTTTAATTCCTCTATGCACTAATCATGCCAAGATTTAATCCCTTTATCCTGCCCCGGATCCCTGACGCTTACCGTATTCTCCTCCTCTCCTCCTTGGACACGAAGGGAGACAAGTGTCCCAAGAGGGGGATGAAGGGGATAATGGAAGGAATAGGGGGGGGGGGGGTAGTAGAGACGAAGAGGGGGAGGGGGGGGGCGTGTGACTTTAATGGCTGCGTGACAGTTGACAGCCTAAACACCTAATGACCCTATTAACAAAGCTAATTAGTGTTGTCGAATTAGCGGATGTTAGAGAAGGCCGGTGAAGACCTTAGATAATTATGGTTTAATGGCAGCATAGGAGTTATGTCCTATATATATGTACGTGGCTCTTAAGGCTTTGCATATGTGAATATTGCAAAGGCGCTCGAGTGTGCTGTTGACAGACATGCGTTATTAGTATATAGTGTGAATGTGTGTGTGTGAGAGAGAGAGAGAGAGAGAGAGAGAGAGAGAGAAGAGAGAGAGAGAATGAGATAGAGAGAGAGAGAGAGATTTAGATTGGAGTTTAGTTTAATTCCATTTGTTACAATGGGATTATTCTTTGCTTTGACATACTTGTCTGTTTTACGAGAGAGAGAGAGAGAGAGAGAGAGAGAGAGGAGGAGAGAGAGAGAGAGAGTGAGTGAGAGAGAGAGAGAGAGTGTGTGTGTGTGAGAGAGAAGAGAGTGTGTGTGTGTATGTGTATCTGTGTCTGTATGTGTGTGTCTATGTAAGTATGAGTTTTTATTCGCAGATATTCATGTATTCATATATATGGACATACATAGGTTTATGTGCATTTGTATATATACATCATTTGGTTGGATAAATGGATGAATGGATAGAGAATGGATTAGTGGATTAAAGAATGGATAGATGGATGTCATGGATATATATGTCTGTGTATACAGTTTCTATGCTTCTATAAATTGTATGCATATGTCATTAGCATACAGCATGAATATGTGTGTGTGTGTGTGTATCTGTATGTGGATGTGTGTGCGTGAATGTGGATGTAATCATATTATGTAAACAAACTGATATATATTCATACATTTCATTATAAAAATTGAATCTCAGTGACAAAAACACATATCCACTTTCATAACCCTTTAGTGATTTACGTACAAAGAGAAATTACAAAGCATGAGCATAAATACAGGTATGCAAATTACAGGTGGATTATGCAGGATATTCGCTTGTTGTTATTTGCTGTTTGTCTTTCTTATCTATCAATCTCTTTTTTTTATCTTGCATGTTGATTGTGAGTTGCAAGAAGTGGAGCTCAATCTGTCGCGATTTTAGAAATCTATTTGATTGGGCGATTTCGAAGGATTTGCCCGCGATTTGTATTCATGAGGATTACACAAAGATATCAAATTCAAGGATTATGCCATAGACGAATGGAGAAAACGTACATATTTTGATAAACAAGGAATGCTATCGAACATATGATAATGTATCACATAATACGATTATACGTATACTTGATATGTATCATATTTACAACACTCAGAAATCGGTGAAATCGAGATAATAAGCAGATACAGTCAAGCAGGAGCAGAGAGAAGAGTAATCCTTGGCAAGCAGACCAAGCAGACACAGTCAAGCAGAAGCAGTAAGCTGAGTAATCATTAGCAGGCAAAACGAGCAGACACAGCCAAGCAGGAGCAGTGTGTAGAGTAATCTTTGGCAAGCAGACCAAGCAGACACAGCCAAGCAGAAAGCAGATCAATCCTTAGCAAGCAGACCAAGCAGACACAGCCAAGCAGGAGCAGAAGACAGAAGATACCACAACAAGCAAATCCTTACCAAGCAGACACAAGCAGATACCACAAGCAGAGTAATCCTTACCAGCAGCAAGGCAGTTGATACCACAAGCAGAGTAATCCTTACCAAGCAGACACAAGCAGTTGATATCACAAGCAGAGTAAATCCTTACCAAGCAGACACAAGCAGCAGAGAGAAGCAGGGACTCTGGGGGGGGGGGGGTTAGAGAGGGCTCAGCAAACAGCGCTATCCCTCATCAGCTGATTGACTGACACGGTTGACTGAGTGACTGAGTGACTGACTGTGCGGTTCCTATTGCTGTTGCCTCCTCTTGGTCTTCTTTATTTTGCTTGTTCTTTGATTTTTTTTTTTTTTTTCTACTTCGTCTTCTTCATTTTTTTCCTTATTGTTCTTCGTCTTCTTTATTTCTTTCTTTTTTATTATTTTTTTGTGTATTTCTTCTTTTGTCCTTTTTGTATTTTTTTCTTTTTCTTTTTTCTTCTTTTTTTCTTTCTTTCTTCTTTTTCTTCCTCTTCTTCGTTTTTCTTCTTTTCTTTCTCTTCGTCTTCGTCTTCCTTTTTTTACCAAAGGTTCTTTTTGATAATCTATCGTACCCATTTTTCTCCTTTATTTCTTCGTTCTCGGTTTCCATTTTATCTTCCTCTTTCACTTCCTCTTCTTCTCTATTCTCCTCCTCTTTCACTTGCTTTTCCTCTTCTTCTCTCTTATTCCTCCTCTTCTTTCACCTACCCTTGTTCCTCTTCTCATTCTCATTCTCTTCTTCATCTGCTCTTTTCCTCTCTCTCCCATTCTCTTTGTGTTCCACCTTTGCCTTTTCCTCTTCTTCGCTTTCTCTTCTTCTTCCTCTTTCTCCTTCTTTCCTTTCCAATTCTTTTTTTTCTTCTCAATTACCCTTTTGTTCTTTTTTCCTTTTCCTCCTCATTTCTTCTTACTCATCCTTTTCATCTTCTTTTCCATTTCTTACCCTTCTTTTCTTTCCCTTTCTCCTCCTCCATTTTTATTTACGTTTCGTATATCTTGATTGTTTTATCGTTTTATCACGTTTGGTTAATTATAAAGATTCACTGGATTTTTTTTCAGAAAATAATGGACAGTATTTCATTTAATAATCTTTTAATAGATATATACATGTATATATGTGTGGTTTGTGTGTGTGTGTGTGTGTGTGTGTGTGTTTGTGTGTGTTGTGTGGTGTGTTGGTGCGTGCGTGTTGTGTGTGTGTGTGTGTGTGTGTGTGTGTGTGTGTGTGTGTGTGTGTGTGTGTGTGTGTGTGTGTGTGTGTGTGTGTGTGTGTGTGTGTGTGTGTGTGTGTGGCTATGTGTGTGTATGTGTGTGTGTGTTTCCAGAAATCTAGATCGATGATGTTTTAAAAAGCCTGAAAAAAGTCAAAATTTCCATTGCTTTTCACATCTGACCTTTGGCTTTTAAATATAAACACAATTATAGTTGATGGACTGAAATTCCTTTTTTTTTTAGTTAATGTCTATCTTCATTCTAGAACTGGATAATGGAGAAGCTTATTAAATCAAATAGATATATTTGTAATTCAAAATTAATATTACTTATAGAGAGAGAGAGAGAGAGAGAGAGAGAGAGAGAGAGAGAGAGAGAGAGAGAGAGAGAGAGAGAGAGAGAGAGAGAGAGAGAGAGAGGAGAGAGAGGGAGAGAGAGCACAGAAGGAGAGAGAGAGGGAGGAGAAGATGAGAAGAGAGAGAGAGAGAGAAGGGAAGGAGAAGAGAGAAAGGGAAGGTAACAGAGAATCAACGACGACAAACATAGAGACAGAGAGTAATGAAAAAAAGATAAGAGAAACAGCCACAAATTCAAAATCAAATATTATGCATTGGCACACAACACATTATATCTATCTAGATGTAATCTATTATTATCTATCTATCTATGTATCTATCAGTCTGTTTATTTATGCTTTACCAACCTATCCATCATCGTTAAAATAATATATCGATAAAATGAATGATAGACATACAGACGTAGATAGTCAGATGAAGATAGAGATGAACAGATAGAGAGATATAAAGGTAGATAAATAGTTAGGTAAATGGATAGATATAATGGGTTATATTATAACGTAGATATTGAAAACATTAACAGAATCGAAAAAGTAATGAATAACTTATGTAATATATTTTTTTACACGAGACGTGATTTTAGAATAAGAAAGAAAGATTTAAATTAATAACAAGAGAGAGAGAGGGAGAGGAAGGAGAGAATGTGAGAGAAGAGAGAGAGAGAGAGAGAGAGAGAGAAGAGAAAGAGAGAGAGAGAGAGAGAGGGAGAGAGAGAGAGAGAGAGAGACAGCGGAGAGGAGAGAGAGAGATGGAGAGAGAGAAGAGAACACCGACAGACAAACAGAAGACAGACAGAGACAGAGACGAGACAGAGAGAGAGAAAAAGATAAAATCTCGTGAGAAAAATAGCAGTGAAGAGATCGTGATTAAGAAGACAGACGTTAAATAATTTACAAGATCTGACAGGAATACGATCATTGAAAAAGCATGTTGGGGAAATTAAGACAGAAACATGCGGGTATCTCAAAAAAAAATCTCTTAATCGAGTTAAATGTAACGTGTTCTCAATTTTTTTCCCTCTTTTTCCGAATATTTAAATTGCTTTCAAAATCATAACCACAAATAATATTTAAAAAATATCCATCAACCGCTTTATCGAAGTATCATGAGAAATTCTTACTAAGACAGTAAAAAAGGACAGAATATATATCCCCCCATCTCTCATGACCTATATCTCTCTGACAACCTGAAGCCGTAAGGGTCACGATCACCCAATCAAACATAGGAAACTGACTCTTAATAGCAGAAATATCGTGGGAGGTTATCACTATTCAAGAAAATGCTCTACAGATTTCATTCAATGCCATTCATTAGCTAGCAAATCTACCTTGTGGGTATTCAACGTATAAATCAATTCATATACATTTATACAAGAGTAAGTGAGTGGACATTCAACTTTCTATATTCATATGATTGAAATATAGAAAGAGAAAGAGTGAGAGAGGGAGAGAGAGAGAGAGAAGAGAGGAGGAGGAGAGAGAGAAAGGGAGGGAGGGAGTAGAGACAAGAGAGAGAGAGAGAGGGAGGAAGAAGAAAGGAGAGAGATAGAGAAAAAGAGATAGAGGAGAGAGAGAGAGAGAGAGAAGAGAGGGAGGGGAGAGAGAGAAGAGAGAGAGAGAGAGAGAGAGAGAGAGGAGAGAAGAGAGAGAGAGAGAAGAGAGAGAGAGAGAGAGAGAGAGAGAGAGGGAGAGGGAGAAAGAGAGAGAGAGAGAGAGAGAGAGAGAGAGAGAGAGAGAGAGAGAGAGAGAGAGAGAGAGGGAGAAGGAGAGAGAGAGAAGAGAAAGAGGGGGGAAGAGGGAGGGAGGGGAGGGGAGAGAGAGAAGAGAGAGAGAGAGAGAGTGCAGATCGCTTTCTATATTTCATATAAGTATTTTATGGTAGTTGTGCCACTTCTAAATCAATCTCGAAATTTATCGGGATATCAGAATGTAACATTAATTAATTAAGTGACATGACTTGTTTTCATATAGAGTTCAAGGTCTTGCTTCGAAGTTGTTATTGACTCTGGTGTTGTTTTGTGTGTTTGTATGTGTGCGTGTGTGTGTGTGTGTGTGTCTGTGTGTGTGTGTGTGTGTGTGTGTGTGTGTGTGTGTGTGTGTGTGTGTGTGTTGTTCGTATGCATATGCGTCTGTTTATCATGTAAATGCATATATCAAAGAATTCATAAAGTCCCTTTGAATAACATTTTGAAATAATTTTCGCCATAATGTATTCCTTAAGCGAATTACAATTTGCATATAAATTTGGAGTGTTTGAAAGTGAATTAGAACAGAAGGATTTAAATAAGTACATTAGGTTTCTAGTCTGCTACAAAAAAAAATGGAGAATTTCGAAAGGGAAAAAAATGTTCTCTGATGAATAAAGTATTTTCAATTCAATTTTAAAAGAGAACCGGATATCACCTACTATTGGTTGTTTCTTAAAGATAATTATCATGATGATAGTAAAAATAAATGCATAAATGAATGAATAGGTATTGATAATAATAGTAAGAAGAACAATGATAATAGTAATAGTAGTAATTATAATAGTAATAATGATAATGAAATAATGAAAATGATAATAGTAATGGATAAGTATATAATCAATAGATATGCAAATAAGATCAAACAAACAAACAAATAAGTAAACACAACACCCCCTAAAAAAAAAAAAAAAAAAAAAAAAAAACAGCAACAAACATATATTTCAAACAAATAAACAAATAAATAAAACACAGCGACACGCACACACCACCAACCCACAACACAAAAAAAATACGGCCCATACAAAAAAAAAAAAAAAATAAATAAAAAAAAAGGATAGCAACAAAAAAATATTTATATAAAAACGCAACCCATCCATCACAATTATACAGAAAAAAAAAAAAAACGTTTTCCCTTTCCGCAAAAACAGCGATCCAAGGCATCCCTATGCGCCGTGTATGTACCTCTGACATCAAGACATCAATCACACTTACCTGTCACGAAGAGAAAAACGTTTCATAAGTCGGACTTCTACGTTATCTATGTAAACAAGGCGGTACTATCTTGTGTATTGGGGGGGGGGGGATACGATCCACTCGCTGAGGTATGGATAGAAGTGGATAGGTTTTGTGGATGAATGGATGGTTGGAGTGAAAGGAATAGGTGGGAGACAGAGAGCGATAAATTGCTGTGTTCGTATCAGTGAGGGAGACACAGAAAGATAGAAATAAAGAGAAAAAATCGTACTTATATATAATTCATATACAAATGTGTTTACATATACTATATATAATATATATATATAATATATATATATATATATATATTAATATATATATATATATATATATATATATATATACACGTACATACGAACATAAATCCTTACATCCATACAAAAAAATATACACATCATACATACATACAGGCAGACTGACAGACAAACACATAAATACACACATGAATAAATACAGACTGCACTATACTGTCCATATAAACACACGCATAATACACAGATACACACACAAAAATAGATTATATGAATATATAAACACATACCAACTCACGCATGCATACAACACTCAACAACAGATCATAACTGTTCCACAAGCTCCATAACTCCCTTACCCTACCCCCTCCCTCAATCCCCCTACCCTACCCCCTCCCTTAACCCTCCTTCTCTCCCCTGCGGCCCTTTATAACGATCTCCCTCTTAAAAAGGACACACTAACATCTCCTGATTTTATGAGTATGAGTTGGCTCTTTGCGAGAAGAAGGCAGACGGGTAGACGAACATATAAACACACTCTGTGATATTACTAGGGTAGGGAGAGGGAGGGAGAGGGAGAGGGGAAGGGGGATAGGAGAGGGAGGGAGAAGGGGGAGGGAGGGAAAGGGAGAGGGAAGGGGAAGAGAAAGGGAAGGGAAGGGAGAGGGGAAGGGGAAGGAAGGAAGGAGAGGGAATGGGAGAAGGGGGAGGGAGGAAGGAGAGAAGGAGAAGGAGAGGGAATGGGGAAGGGAGAGGGAGGGCTAGGAGAGGGAATGAGAAGAAGGGGGAGGGAGGGGAAGGGAGAAGGGAGGGATAGGAGAGGGGAAGGAAAAGGAGAGGGGATGGAGAAGGGAGAGGGAAGGGCAGGGAGAAGGAGAGGAAATGGGGAAGGGAGGGCAGGGAGAGGGGAGAGGGGAAATAAAAGGAGAAGGGAAGGGAGAAAGAGATAAGATGAGAGGGTAGGGAAAGAGGGTCAGAGAGAGAGAGGGGGGAGGGGAAGGGAGGCTGGGAGAGGAGAGGGATGGGAGGAGATGGACAGGGAGAAGGAAGGGTAAAAAGAGGGGAGAAGCGAGAAATGACAGAAAAAGTAATATATGGGAGAAGTAACACAGAGACGCATTGGATGACAGCTGTGACATACAGTCGGCTTACGAGAGAGAGAGAGAGCTAGATAGAAATGGAGAAGGAAAGGGAAAAGAGGAGAGAGAGAGAGCTAGACAGAGAGAGAGAGAAGGGAGAGGAGAGAGAGAGAGAAGAGAAGAGAGAGAGAGAGAGAGAGAGAGAGAGAGAGGAGAGAGAGAGAGAGAGAGAGAGAGAGAGAGAGAGAGAGAGAGAGAGAGGAGAGAGAGAGAAAGAGAGAGAGAGAGGGAAGGGAGGGAAGAGAGAGAGAGAAGAGAGAGAGAGAGAGAGATCGAACATAAAAAAAACATAGCGAAAGAGAGAGAGAGATCAAAATAAAAAAGGCATAGCAAAAGAAACATACAGACAGGCAGACAGACAAAGTGAGTATGTATTGTGTGTATGCACGTGAGAGAGAGTGAGAGAGAGAGAGAGAGAGAGAGAGAGAGAGAGAGAGAGAGAGAGAGAGAGAGAGAGAGAGAGAGAGAGAGAGAGAGAGAGAGAGAGAGAAGAGAGAGAGAGAGAGAGTGTGATGTGTGTGTGTGTGTGTGTGTGTGTGTGTGTGTGTGTGTGTGTGTGTGTGGTGTGTGTGCGTGTGTGTGTGTGTGTGTGTGTGTGTGTGTGTGTTGTGGTGTTGTGTGTGTTGTGTGTGTGTGTGGTGTGTGGTGCGTGTGTGGTGGGTGTGTGTGTGTGCGTGTGTGTGTGTGCGTGTTTTCTTCATATTCACTTACCCAAGAACAAATACAAACCTCATTTAGTATCAAATACTCTTCTGTCGTGTTTATTTTCATAGACGTAAAAAAAACAAGGATAAAAACAAGCATAAACCGCAATAAACTTAATATCAAAGAGAAAAAAAGAAGAAAAACAGTCGGCTTCATCAAAACACAACCAAAACCCCGTTATAAAAACAACCAAAACAAGTTGTAGAATTCCAATATCCCTTCCTTTTTAAACTCTCCCCCTACCCCCCCTATTCCCCTAACCCCTACTCCCCTACCCCTACTCCCCTACCCCCTACCCCCCCCTACCCCTAAGACCCACCCCACCCACACCCCATTCGAGACCCCCCTCCCTCCCCCCACCCAGGCCCCAATTGCAGACCCCACTCCCTCCCCCACCCAGCCACCAGATGGAGACCCCCCTCCCTCCCTCCCCCCACCCATCCCCCAATTGGAGACTCCCCCCTCCCTCCCCCCCACCCACCACACCTCCCCGTAGAAACCCCCAAGCTGCTCATATTTTGGCGTCGGCCTCGAGGGAAAATATTTGGCCAGAGAAGACGAAAGTGGGGAGAGGGAAAGAGGGGAAGAGGGGAAGAAAGGGGAATAGGGGAAAGGGGTTGGGGATGTTGGTGAGGAAGAAAATGGGGAAGGAGGGGAAGAAAGGGGGGAATAGGGAAAGGGGTTGAAGGATGTGCGAGAGGAAGGGGTGGGGAAAATGGGGAAGAAGCAAGGACGAGAAGAGAGTGGGGATGGGAGGAGTGAAGAGAAGAGGAGAGGATGGGGGGGATAGGGTGAAAAGTTGGGGAGGAACGTAGTTTGGGGGAAAGAGGTTAATGATTGGGAGAGGAGAGGGTGGTGGGGAATGGGGAGAAGCGAGGAAGAGACGAAAGTGGGGATGGGGAGGGGGGGAGAAGATGGGGAGGCGAGGGTGTTGGGAACGAGAGAAAAAATGGGGATAGGGGGAGGGAATCAAACCAAAAATGGGGAGAAATAAAGAGTGGGGAATGAGGTGAATTTTTGGAAAGAAAGAGAAATGGAGAGATAGAAAAGAAAAATAAGAGAGAAAAAACAGGACGAATGAATCGAAAAAAACAAAAAAAAAAAAATACTACGAGACAGACAAGAGACGAACGAGAAACGAGAAAAGGGGAATAAAGTGACGAATGAGGAGAGGAGAGAGCAGAATGAGGAATGAGGCAATGGCCGAGGAGACGAGATGAGGACACGGGAGAAGAGAATCATATTGAAGCGTCACTGATTGCGTAACAGACTCGGCAAACACACTTTGTAATATTACCCGGGGAACGGAAGCGAGGAGGGTGGTGATGTGGGATGAGTGGTTGGTGGTGATGGTGGCTGGCAGGAGTGGTGATGTGTGTGGTGACGGTGTGAGGAGTGGTGATGTGGTGATGAGTGGTGGTGATGGTGTGGCAGGAGTGGGTGAGAGTGGGTGGCAGTGGGAGTGGTGATGTTGGTGATGAGTGGTGGTGCTGGTGCTGGCGGAGTGGTGATGTGGGAACGGAAGCTGGAGGAGTGGTGATGGGTGGTGGTGGTGACTGGCAGGAAGTGGTGAGTGGTGATGAGTGGTGGTGATGGTGCTGGCAGGAGTGGGTGATGTGGTGATGGTTGGGTGGTGATGGTGGGCAAGGATGTGAGTTGGTTGGGGTGATGGGTGCTGGCAGGAGGGTGATGTGTGGATGATGGTGCTGGGCAGGAGTGGTGATGTGGTGTGGTGATGGTGCTGGCCAGGAGTGGTGGTGGTTAATGGTGCTGGCTGAGTGGTGATGGTGGTGGTGGATGGTGCTGGTGGCAGGAGTGGTGATGTGGTGGTGGTGGTGCTGCAGGAGTGGTGATGTGGTGGTGGTGAGGGGGCTGGCAGAGTGGTGATGTGGTGGGTGATGGTGCTGGCAGGAGTGGTGATGTGTGATTGGTGCTGGCAGGAGTGGTGATGTGGTGGGTGTGATGGGCAAGGAGTGGTGATGTGGTGGTGGTGAATGGTTGCTGGCAGGAGTGGTGACGCTGGGAACGGAAGTGAGGAGTGGTGGTGGTGGTGATGGTGCTGGCAGGAGTGGTGATGTGGTGGTGGTGATGGTGCTGGCAGGAGTGGTGACGCTGGGAACGGAAGTGAGGAGTGGTGATGTGGTGGTGGTGATGGTGCTGGCATGAGTGTGACGCTGGGAACGGGAGTGAGGAGTGGTGAGATGGTGCTGGTGAGGAGTTGGTGATGTGGTGGTGGTGATGGTGCTGGCGGGAGTGGTGACGCTGGGAACGGGAGTGAGGAGTGGTGGAGGAGTGGTGGTGGTGGTGTGGTGCTGGCGGGAGTGGTGACGGCGGATGTGGTGATGGGTGGTGGTGCTGGCAGGAAGTGGTGACGCCGCTGGGAACGGAAGTGAGGAGTGTGATGTGGTGATGAGTGGTGGTGGCAGAGTGGTGACGCTGGGCGGGAAGTGAGGAATGGGTGAGGAGTGGTGATGTGGTGGTGGTGATGGTGCTGGCAGGAGTGGTGACGCTGGGAACGGAAGTGAGGAGTGGTGATGTGGTGGTGGTGATGGTGCTGGCAGGAGTGGTGACGCCTGGAAGTGAGGATGGTGAAGTGAGGAGTGGTGATGTGGTGGGTGATGGTGCTGGCAGGAGTGGTGACGCTGGGAACGGAAGTGAGGAGTGGTGATTGGTGGATTGATGGTGGTGATGGTGCTGGCAGGAGTGGTGACGCTGGGAAACGGAAGTGAGGAGTGGTGATGTGGTGGGTGGTGATGTGCTGGCAGGAGTGGTGGAGCTGGGAACGGAAGAGGAGTGGTGATGAAGTGAGGAGTGTGATGAGTGGTGGTGGTGATGGTGCTGGCAGGAGTGGTGACGCTGGGAATGTGGAAGATGTGAGGAGTGGTGATGTGGTGGTGGTGATGGTGGCTGGGGAGTGGTGACGCTGGACGGAAGTGAGGAGTGGTGGATGTGGTGGTGGTGAGCGGGAGTGGTGACGCTGGGAACGGAAGTGGAGGAGTGGTGAATGGGTGGGTGGTGGTGATGGTGCTGGCGGGAGTGGTGACGCTGGGAACGGAAGTGAGGAGTGGTGAGTGGTGGTGGTGTGGTGCTGGCAGGAGTGGTGACGCTGAGGAATGGTGGAGTAGTGGTGATGTGGTGGTGGTGATGTGGTGCTGGCAGGAGTGGTGACGCTGGGAACGGAAGTGAGGAGTGGTGATGTGGTGGTGGTGATGGTGCTGGCAGGAGTGGTGACGCTGGGAACGGGAGTGAGAAGGATGTCAAGTGAGGAGTGGTGATGTGGTTGGTGGTGATGGTGCGGCGGGAGTGGTGACGCTGGGAACGGAAGTGAGGAGTGGTGATGTGGTGAGGAGTGGTGATGTGGTGGTGGTGATGGTGCTGGCAGGAGTGGTGACGCTGAGGAATGGTGAAGTGAGGAGTGGTGATGTGGTGGTGGTGATGGTGCTGGCGGGAGTGGTGACGCTGGGAATGGAAGTGAGGAATGGTGTCAAGTGAGGAGTGGTGATGTGGTGGTGGTGATGGTACTGGCAGGAGTGGTGACGCTGGGGAATGGAAGTGAGGAGTGAGTGGTGATGTGGTGTGGTGATGGTGCTGGCGGAGTGGTGACGCTGGGAACGGAGTGAGGTGGTGATGTCAAGTGAGGAGTGGTGATGTGGTGGTGGTGATGGTGGTGGCAGGAGTGGTGACGCTGGGAACGGAAGTGAGGAGTGGTGATGAGTGGTGGTGATGGTGCTGGCAGGAGTGGTGACGCTGGGAACGGGAGTGGTTAAAGCAGTAGTAGCGGTGGTGGTGGTGGCAGTGTGGTACTAGTTGTTATGGCAGTAGTTGTAGGAGTAGTAGTAGTAGCAGTAGTTGTAGTTGTTGTAAAAGTAGTAGCAGTAGTAGCTGTTGTTGTTGTAGAAGTAGTAGTAGTGGTAGTTCTTGTTGTAGAAGTAGTAGTAGTAGAAGTAGTGATGTTGTTGTTGTGAAGTAGTAGTAGTGGTAGTTCTTGTTGTAGAAGTAGTAGTAGTGGTAGTTCTTGTTGTAGAAGTAGTAGTAGTAGTAGTTGATAGTTGTTGTTGTAGAAGTAGTAGTAGTGGTAGTTCTTGTTGTAGAAGTAGTAGTAGTAGAAGTAGTGATAGTTGTTGTTGTAGAAGTAGTAGTAGTGGTAGTTCTTGTTGTAGAAGTAGTAGTAGTAGAAGTAGTGAGAGTAGAGTAGTAGTGTGGTAGTGTTGTAGAAGTAGTAGTAGTAGTAATAGTTGTTAGTAGTAGTTGTAGAAGTAGTTGTAGCAGTAGTAAAAGTTGTTGTTATAGAAGCAGTAGTATTAGTAGCAGTAGTAATAGTAGTAGTAGTAGCAATTGAAGAAGTAATAGTAGTGGTAACAGAAGCAGTAGTAGTGGTAATAAAGAAAAGAGTTTCGACACCGCCAACGTCAAACAAACCCAGCGCCCGCCGATGACATAGAAAAAAAAGAAAAAGAAAAAACTGTTTAATTGTGAAGCCAGAGTGCAACAAGCGTGTCTCATAGTTAGTTGCTGACAGCGAAGTAGACATAGCAACCGGTTGGCAGTGCACCTGGGAGCTGTCATAGGCATCTCAGACTACACAGCTAAGATAGCAATAAAAGAAGGAGAAGGAGAAAAAGAAGAAGAAAAAGGAAAATAAGAAGAAAGAGAAGGACAAGAGGAGGAGGAGGAGAAGAGAAAGAAGAAGAAGAAGAAGAAGAAGAAAAGAAGAAGAAGGAGAAGGAGAGGAAGAAGGAAAGAAGAAGAAGGAGAAGAAGAAAAGAAGAAGGAGAAGAAAAGATCTTCGATAATTGAGCCTCGTGCACAGATTCAAACGCCGGTGAACCTTCTTCATGACACCAATCCCTGGTATTATCCGGTTGTGTCACGGTCTGAGAAAGCCAAAGGGGACATCCTCATTCTACTCCCTCGAAACGTCGCCACTAAAGAGACAGAGAAACATCATGTGATTATTATTTAAGAGGGCTGGGCACGTTTGAGAGGAGTGGGCAAACTAGAGCAAGGGGTATGGGGAAACTAGCTCAGGGACATTATCAACAGTGGAAGCAGCAGTAGTAGTTGTAGTGGTAGTGGTAGTATAGTAGTAGTAGCATTAGTAGTAGTTGTTATTGTTGTTGTTGCTGAAGAAGTAATTGTAATAGTAGTGGTAGCAGAAGCAGTAGTAGTACTATTAACAGTAACAATAGTAGTAGTAGTAGTTGTAACAGTTTTTACGACATATTGTCCGCCAGAATGCTACGTGTAAAAGTGAATCTAGTGAAAAGCAGGGAACCATCACCAGCAACAGGTAAGACAAGATGATAATTGAAAGGTTCTAAACTTCATCAACCTCAGAAAATACGACAGGTGCCCACGTCTATATTTTCCGTAGATTTTCTTTTCTGTACATTTTCATTGACTGTCATCTTGCGTCTAACGTCTAATGTGTTTTCTATGACTGCGTTAATGTGACTCACATTCCAGAAATTCTATCTGTATTCATAATACAAAATGCTTTCTCAATTTACCATGCATGATAGGCCAGGAAACAATTGAAAAATAGCATATAATACACCCATATTAAACCCCTTAGTTTCTATAGCACAGAATACACCCATATTAATATCCTCAGTTTCTATTCTGCATAATAATTTCCTTGACTCAAAATTCGCAGTTGCGTTAAAAAAGGTAAATTTCACAGCCTTTTGAATGTGTCGATTTGTTATTGTCATTTGTTTCCCGAAATATCAGACGAAACTCCTACAAGAGTCGAACAGGAAACAAAACCATACAACAAGCTAACAACCCTAATGATGAACAGAATATAAAACCACCAGTCTTAACAAGCAGCGATTCATAGATGCTAAAACCCTTTGCTGTGGTTTTAGCCAGTGGAAGATTTCGCAAGCTTCCTCTCACGTCGACCAAGCAAAGAGAAAAGAAATCCTTTTGGTTTCTGCTCGAACACGATGTAATTCGAGATTCTCCAAGATATTTGTCACGGCGACAAAGGGAATCCAACTCTATTGATAATGGATGTCGACAGCTTCGCCTATCAATGGTCTTTATCCATTTACATGTTTATCTATCTATTCATTTATCTATCTGTCTGTCTGTCTGTCTACCTACCTACTTACCTACTAACCTATCTAGCTATCTATCCATCCATCCATCCATATATCTGTCCACCTACGTATCTATCTGTCTATCTATATATCTACCTACCTATTCATCTATCCATCCATCCATTTATCTATCCATCTATATGTCTACCTACCTATATTCTATACCTACCTACCTATCTATCTATCTACCCATTCATCTACAAAATTAGTTGTTAGATTCTGGACGCGTCGACAGGGAAGGGACAAAAAAAACATGATAATTGACGTTCTTTTCGGAGATGCATTAACATGGAGACAAAGAGGGTTGTAATTATATTAACAGATGGCGGCGATAAAGTAGCAATATTGGCAGTGTTACCAGTTGTTGTACTAGTGGTAGTAGTGATGGAAGTTGTACTAGCAGTAGTAATAGTAGTAGTTATCGTGGTGATGGAAGTAATAGTAGTAGTAGTAGTGATGGAAGTAATAGTAGCAGTTGTAGTGGTAGTAGCAGTGATGATGGAAGTAAAAGAAGTGGTAGTAGTAGTAGTGATGGAAGTAATAGTAGTAGTAGTAGTAGTGAAAGTGATAGTAGTAGCAATAGTAACAATAATAGGGTTGTAGTAACAGTAGTAGTAGTAGTAGAAAAGTAGTAATAGCGGGGTTGGTGTTCGTAGTAATAGTATTAATAGTAATAATAGTGACAGAAATACTAGTAAGAGTTGTACTAGTGATATAGATCAAAAATGATAGTAGCAGAAATAGCAACTGTAACGATAGTCGTAGAAATGGAGTCAGCAGTAGCAGTAGTATAAATAGTAGTAGTAGTAATAGTAATAGTTGTAGTAGTAATAGTAGTAGTGGCTGAAGGAGAGGCACAGGTGGTAATATGGTGATAGAGCTATTACAAAGAGAGTTAAATGGATTAATTCATCTTTTGATCTCCGTGATATTTCATTAAGGTGCATTTTACGTCACTGCTCCAACTTTTGTTTTTGCTCTCGCTCTCTATCTCTCTCTCTCCTCTCATCTCTCTCTCTCTCTCTCTCTCTCTCTCTCTCTCTCTCTCTCTCTCTCTCTCTCTCTCGTCTTTCTCTCTCTCTTCGTCTCTCTCTCTCTTCTCTCGTCTCTCTCTCATCTCTCTCTCTCTCATCTCGTCCATCTCGTCATCTCGTTTCCCTTCCTTTCTCGTTCTCTTTACACCGTCTTCCTATCGACTCTTATCTATCCTACCTCTTTCTCTCACTCTTTCTCTCATTCCTCTCCCTCCTCTTCTTTCTTTCTCTTCAAATGCTTCCCACGGTCTCCCTCTCTCTCGTCTCCTTCTTCCTCCTCGCTCTTCGTTCCGCGCCCAATGTCCTTTGTCGTCTATTTGGCCTTTTCGCTCTCTCCTCTTGTATACGACAATTGCTTTTCTTGCCTCCTCTCTATCTCCCTCCGTCTCTCATCTCTACTTTCTCTCCAATCTCTCTCCATCTCTCTCTCGTCTCTCTCTTATCTATCTATCCTTATCTATTCGTATCTATCTATCATCTCTCCTCTGCTCCTGCTCTCTCTCTTATTAGACTCGCTGCTTTTCTCCTCTCTCATTCATCCTCTCGCTTCTCTTCTCTCCTTCTCCTCTCCCGTCTCCTCTCTTCTCTCGGCCCTCTCTTTTCTCCTCATCCCATCCGCCCATCCTCATCGCGTACCTCACTCCGTCGGCCTCTCCGCTCTCGTCGTCTCTCCTCTTCAATTATTACACTTCTGCTTTTCTCTCCTCTCCTCCGTCTCTCTCTCTCTCTTCTCGCTCTCTCCTCTCCTCTCCCGTCTCCGCTCTTACTCGCTATTCTAGGAATCTATCTAAGTCTATCTATCCTTCTATCGTCTATCTGCTATCTCCTATCTCTCTCTCTCTCTCTCTCTCTCTCTCTCTGTATCCCTCTGTCTCGTCGCTCCGTCTCTCTGTCTCCTCTCCTCTCCTCCTCTCTCTTTAAAAACACTTAATTGAATTTCAGTAAAATCATAATCAGGTAAAGTTTTTTTTTTTTTTTAAATACGACCACAGGGAAACAAAACAAAAAACGAAGTAAATGTTCAAAATCATATTCATTATCAAATTAATTTCCATAAAGAGTATATGACAGAAAAAGTGGGAGAAAGGATTTTTTTTCAGTGATCTCTCTCTCGCCTGTCGTCGTCTGCTCTCTCTCCTCCTCAGTCTCTCTCTCATCTCCTCACTTCTCTCTCTCTGCTCGCGATCTCTCTCTCTCTCCTCTCTCTTCCTCTCTCCTTCCTCAAAACACTTTTATTTCATTTCAGTTAATCAGTCAGTTTTTTTGAAAAAAAAGATACGACAGGGAAAAAAACAAAAAAACGAAGTAAATTTTCAAATCATATTCATTATCAATTATTTCCATAAAAAGTATATGACAGAAGAAGTGGCAGAAAAAAGGTTTTTTCAATTATCAGATTCACAACTGAAATATTTTAAAGGCGGAGAAGAAAATATTACTGAATTTAAAAGTCTGGGTGACGGACAGAAAAAAGAGAGAAAAGGGAGATAGTAAAAAATACATAGAATTAATAAAAAAAAGAAAAAAAAGGGTTAGAGAATAAAAACCGAGATAAAGAAAAAAACTGAGAAAACAGGGAGAGTAAAATATTTTTTTTTTTCAAATCAGGGGTACAGAGTAAAAATAAAAACATAGTACGAATAATGGCAATGAATACAGGGAGAACAGGCAGAATAACAATAAAAGATAACAATAAGAAGACACAAAAATAACAAAAAAGAAATAACAATAACAAAAATAATAGAAAACGGGAAGACAGACAAGCGAAAGAAAATGGTATGACGTAGAGTGCACTTTAGGGGGAAACTAAAGAAAACCTAGAAGACAGAGATGTGGTAAGACAAGAGCCCACAACCTAAGCCTAAGGAGGGGAAGAATGAAACACAATCACTTGGGGGAAACTTCTAGACGCAAGACGAGAGGAGAATGAAGGCTGTTAAGAAAGGAAAAGGGGGAAGTTGTAGTGTTCCTTTGGCTTCGTGTTCAATTAAAGTTGATATGAAGTGATACTGGGAGAAGGCAAGGTTTGTTCTGCCTTGTTTGTTTGTCCATTAACTCGCTCCGTAACAGGGTGGCGTTCTAGACTAACTGTCTTTGTGTCTGTTTCGAAATTACAGTTTATTACAGTTAGGGAAATTTGATATGAGCATGGCAGGCTGGCTTTAATGTGTTAGATGAGTGTTTATGAGTTGCTTTCACTTTATCATATGTTGGTCAGAGCACCTCGGGAGAGAGAGCCGGGAAAATGTGTAAAGAAAAAGCATATATTGGTAATACGCGTATATTTGCGTTTGTTTATATGTGTGTCTGTGTGTGCATGCTTGTATGAATGTATTTATATGTGCGTATATATGTATGTGTGTGTGTGTGTGTGTGCATGTATGTATTTGTGTGGTGTGTGTTGTGTGTGCATGTATGTGTGTGTGTGTATGTGCATGTATGTATGTATGTGCGTGTCTGTGTGCATAAGTTTTTTTTTCTCGAAGAGACCAGAGTAAACTATTTTCTTTTTCCTTGATTTTCCCTTCCTTCATAAGCATAGATATCTGATTAAATAAGCCAAACTGTAAACACACTATCGACTACCTCTCCCGCCTTGAGAAGTTTTCCATGAATAGAAATTACTAATACATGTGCTGGTCTGTACTCGACGAGCATAAGGCATTACATTATCCATTGTTAAGGTTTGCAGGCGGTTTATCAAGTAATTTCGGTCTAAATTCCAAAATAAAGAATGTTTTCAATTGTTAACAGGCAGTAATGTGTCGATGTCATACGAAAATCAATCATTATTTTCTACATGGAAACATCATAATTCTTGATAAACTGAAGATTATGTTCTAGAAATTCGCTCTTTACTTTTTTATTCAGTTATACATAGATAGATATATAGATGCATACATACATATATACATACATACACACATAGATTGGATATACAGATAGATTAGATAAGCAGATGGATAGATAAATAGACATGTTAGATAGACAAATGAAGTTAGATTAGATAGATGGATAAAATAGATAGGTAGATTAGATAGATAGATAGACACGTTAGATAGGCAAATAGAGACAGATTAGATAAATGGATAAATCAAATAGTCAGATAGATAAATAGATAGACAGCTAGATAGACAGACAGGCAGACAGACAAATAAATGGATAAACTCCCCTCACACAAACACACACGACCACCTAAGAGCCATCCCCAATCGCCCACTCGCACGCCAACAAAAGGCCACCACGAACATAAAGACACCAACACCATCAAGACACAAACAGCCGTTAATAGACAAGACACCAGCCTAAGAGAGCACAACACCTACCTCTAAAGACACACACAACACACCACTAGAAGAGACACAAACACAACCCTCTAAAAGAGCAGACCAACACCGCCAACATTCGCCGAGCCACCGGACAAGACCACACGATAGAGACACCACGCAGGAGCCACCTAAAGACAACACAAACCAAGAATCCCCTAAACAACAACACTGACTAGCGACGAAGACACCATATCATATCATACAGACACGAACACGCCAGCCATAAAGAGACAAAAACAAGCACCACCTAGCCAGAGCACAACAGCCACCTTAAAGACACAACACCCCTAAAGACACACAACACCAAGTACCTAAAAGACACAACACCACCTAAAGACACAACACCTCCTAAAGACACAACCAAACCACCCTAAAGACAACACACCACCTAAAAGACACACACCACCGTTACAGAACGAAACAAACCACCGAGTAAAGACAAGCAGAACACACCTAAAAACAAGCAGCAGACCAACGCCTATAAGACACAACACCACTTTAAAAGACACAACACCACCCTAAAGACAACAACACCACCTCCGACAAAGTCACACAACACCACAGATGTGGGTAAGCACATACGAAGTAGTGGGCGTCTGATGACGTCGTCAGGGCAGTGATCATCCTGTAAAGTTAAAGGGATGGCATGAACCGGAGCTTCAGCCCAGCAAGCCCGAAAACGACTGATATCACAGGAACAGTAGGTTTAAGGTGACGCCTAGCCGTTCACGACGGGCGATGGACAGGGTCTCAGAACGAAACACAAACTGTTCGACCGGCACGACCTATAGTGACGGAGACACGAACAACCACCGGTAAGACTATGCGCCGCAAGCAACACACCTAAAGACACAACACTTCCACCTAGACCACAAGCACACCTAAGCACAACACCACACTGAAGACGAAGATATGGACATAAACCATGACCGACCTAAAGAACAAGCAACACCGGTGATCATAGACCGCGAGGAGTCGAGACCCCTAAAGACACAACACCTACCTAAAGACACAGCCTACACACACACCCCCTAAAGACACCAGAACAAACACCACCGTAAAGACAAACGACACCAACTATAGGACAACGAACCACAAACCCTCTAGACACCACCCGTAAAGAAACAGCAAACGACCCCGTACAAAAAGGACCACAACCACCTAAGACAAACAGTCAGTCCACAGCATAGAGGAGACACCAAGACCCCACTAAAGCCACAGCCACCAACGCTAAAGACTGCACGAACGACCACTCACTATAAAGACACGAGGCACCACCCTTTGCTAAAGACACACACCATCCTTAAGAGGACAAGCTAGCAGCACCACCCTAGAGAACAATACAGAGCACCTGTTACCCTAAATTCGGACACAACTACCCACCGAGTAAGACACGACACGCGACCTAAAGGACAACGACACCACCTAAAGACCAAGCACACCGTAAAGACACAACACACCTAAAGACACGACACCACTAAAGACACAACACACCTAAAGCAACACAACTACCACCCTAAAGACACAACACACCTAAACGACAACAACACAGCCTAAAGACATAACACCCCTACAGACACAACACCACCCTAAAGACACAACACAGCCAAGACACATACACACCATAAAGAACAGACCACCTGCACCCACCTAAACGACTACCACTTAAATACAACTACCACCACCGTAAAGGACACGAACACCGCACCTAGAAAGACACAACACCACCTAGACACATCACCCAAAGACACAACACACACCTAAAGACACGACACACCTAAAAGACACAACACCACCTAAAGCACACAACACCACCTAAAGACACAACACACCTAAAACACAACAACACCACCTAAAGACACTAAAGACACCACCTAAAGACACAACACCACCTAAAGACACAACACCACCTAAAGAGGACTAAAGACAACCAACCACCACCTAAAGACACGACACCAACTAAAAGACACAACACCACCTTAAAACGCAAACACACCTAAAGACATCAACAGCCACCTAAAGACACACACGCACCTAAAGACACAGAACCTAGACACAACACCACCCATTAAACAGCACACACATTACTAAGATGACGAAAACTAGCACACACATAGACACGCGTATACCTAAAGACACGACCTAAAGACACAACACCACCCTAAAGACACACAACCACTCATAAAGAACACAACACCATCTAAAGACAACAACACACCTAAAGGACAACCAAGACACACCACCACCTAAAGACACAACGCTCAAAGACGCACACTAAAGAGCACAACACCAAGCCTATACAGACCACAACACCACCTAAAGACACAACACCACCTAAAGACAATACGCACACACGCCCTAGACACCACCGTAAAACACTACGAGCCACCTAAAGACACCACCTAACGACACAACACCCTAAGACACGACGACAACCCCACCCTAAAGACACACCACCACATAGGACAACCACACCACCGTAAAGACCACAGAACCACCTAAGACGACAACCAGACCACCACCCCGATATAGCACACCGACCATAAAGACACAACTCCCTAAAAGACACAACACCACCCATCCCGAACACGGCAACCCTGTGTCACAAGACAACAACAATCCACCTAAAGCAACACACACCCTAAAAGACACGAACAGCACCTAAAGACACACAATCCACTCTGCCCCCCCCCCCGCACCGCTAAAAGACAAACGCACCACCAAAGACACAAAACACAGCACCTAAAAGGACACGACACACCTAAAACGTACACCAGACAGAACCGCACGGTGAAAGGACATCCAGACCGAGCTACGAAGACGCAACACCACCTAAAGACACAAACACCCTAAAGACACAGACACACCCTAACAGAACACCACACCACCTAAAGCACAACACCACCTAAAGACACAACACGACCTAAAGACCGACGACAGACCAACCTAAAGACACAACACCACTAAAGACCGACCCGACCGTAAAACACGAACACCACGCCTAAACGACAGACAACACCACGCCGTTACAGACACAACACCACT
>NW_020870197.1:0-2500 GCF_003789085.1 Penaeus vannamei | reverse complement strand
TTAAATATCTCTCTCTCTCTCTTTCTCTCTCTCTCTCTCTCTCTCTCCTCTCTCTCTCTCTCTCTCTCTCTCTCTCTCTCTCTCTCTCTCCTCTCTCTCTCTCTCTCTCTCTCTCTCTCTTCTCTCTCTCTCTCTCTCTCTCTCTCTCTCTCTCTAACCATCTTCACTATTCAAGGGGGAGTAAAGAGATAGAGAGAGAGAAAAGAGAGATAGATAAGATAGAGAGAGAGAGAGCGAGAGAGAAGAGAGAGAGAGAGAGAGAGAGATGGAGAGAGAGAGAGAGAGAGAGAGAGAGAGAGAGAGAGAGAGAGAGAGAGAGAGAGAGAGAGTTAGAGACAGAGAGACAGACAGGCAAAACAGGCAGACAAATAGGCTAACAGAGAAAGAGAAAGAAAAAAAAAACACATTTTACATAATAACGAGACCATTATTCGCTTAAGAAGACGAGCACACTCGAGGAGACAAAGTCAAGATCAGATTAACATCAAAAGCATGTGTGGGCGTTTTACTGCGTCTGGGCTTGGAAAGGGTTGACTTTGGGCGTCTGGGAAGATGGGCGGGAAGTTCTGTAAAGTCATTTTTGTATTATTTTGATGTGTTGGTGAATATTGTAGGAATGGGATGGGTGTTAAGTGTGTTTCTGGATGTGTTGTAAAGGGATAGGGGATATCCGTGTGTGTGTGTGAGGAGGTGGGTGAGTGTTGTGTGCGTGTGTGTGTGTGTTGTGTGTGTTTGTGTGTTGTGTGTGTTGTGTGTGTGTGTGTGCGTGTGTTTGTGTGTGTGTTGTTGTGTGTGTTGTGTGTCGTGGTGTGTGTGTGTGTGTGTGTGTTGTGTGTGTGTGTGCATGCGTCTATACATATGCACGCATTTGCACAGTACATACTTGTACGTTTTTTGTACTCCAACATACACTCACGGACATAACAAACAAAGTACACACAACCAAGCCCACGTACAGGGGGGGGGGGAGTGGGCGACCCATGGAATGCGCCAGTGGGGGGGAGGGGTTAGGGTAGGGGAAGGGAAGTGTGGGTGGAGTATTTCCGTGAAGCAGCTTAAGGTGAGAGGAGTGTAGGAAGGGAGAAGGAGGGGGTGAGAAAGGGGGAGAGGGGGTTAGCAGAAGGGAGAATGGAGGGGATTGAGAAAGGTGGGGGGGAGTGTAGGAAGGAGAAGAAAGGGGTTGAGAAAGGGGGGAGAGGGGTTGACAGAAGGGAGGGGAGGGTGTTGGAGGAAGGTGGGTGAGAGGGGAAGGGGGGTGCAAGAGGGGAGATAGAGGAGGGTTGAGAAAGGGAAGAGGGGGAACCACGAGGAAAAGGAAGGAAGGGGTATGAAAAATAGACGAGGAAGAATGCAAAAGAAAATAAGAAAAAAATACAATAAATAAGAAGAGAGAAGGATCAGCGAGAATACGAAAAAGAAAGAATGGAATTGGATGCGAGGGGGAGGGGCAGGGGGTGGGGAGGTCGTGGGCGGTGTGGGCGTCAAACAAGGAGACATTGGAGCTCTCTCATGCGGGCGGGGGCGCGGGTGGCAGATTGCTCGGCCTGAAATTCCTCACCGGTTTGTGTTTTTGTTTTTTTTTTCGTTTTTTTTTTCTTAATATTATTTTTTTATTCATTTTTTATTTTTTTATTTCTTTCTTTTATTTGTTTGTGGTAATATAAGGTATTTTATTGATAGTTTTTCGTTTTCTTCTTCTTTCATTTTCTTCGTTTATTCTTATTCTTCTTTTCGTTCTCGATGGAATACGGAAATGATATGTAACAATTTTTTTGTCTTCTTTTTTCTGTTATTTTTTTCATTCTTCCTCCTATCCTTTTATCACACACACACAACATATGTGTGTGTGTGTGTGTTTGTGTGCGTATTGTGGTGTGTGCGTGTGTGTGTATGCATGATATATATATATATATATATATATATATATATATATATAATATATATATATAATATATATATATATAATGTGTGTGTGTGTGTATATATATATATATATTTATATTATATTATATAATATATATATATATGTATGTATGTATGTATGTATATAGACAATATACTATACAGTACATATTCACATACGTATATATATACATCCATGTACTACATATACACATCCACACATACATATATAAACACATACACACACATACAACACATACATAAACATATACATACAGCCTTAGATATAGACATACGTGCGGTGTCCAACTTCAGCCCACATACCACACTCACACCAAAATTCAAAACAAAACCCGCGCAAAACAAAAGACAAGCACCATGCGCACTCGACACTGTAAACCGAGAGTCCGAGTGTTGTGTGTAATATTCCGAGCTCTTCCTGTGTCGCTTCTGTTAATAGCTGTCGATCGTGGGCTAGCTGGCGTGACGCGGCTATTTACTGTTTGGATTCCTTTTCTTCTTGTTGTTTTTTGTTTTGTTTTGTTTGTTTAGTTTCTGTCTCTCCGCGGATGCTTCTTGTTTTTTTTTTTTGTTTTTT
>NW_020870196.1:189904-194904 GCF_003789085.1 Penaeus vannamei | reverse complement strand
AATAGAGACATTGACAAACACATTTTCCTAAAACACTAAACAGAGAGAGGGGGAAGGAGAAAGAGAGCGAGAATGAAAGGGGGAGAGAGAGATGGACAGACAAATATACAGGTAGAGAGAGAGAGAAGAGGAAGGAGAGAGAGACAGCAAATGAGAACAAGAAAGAGAAATAAGAGGAATATACAGAGACAGACAAACAAGAAAAAGTATTTGTGTGCGTATATGTCCATGTGCGAGTGAGTGTATGTACTTGTATGATAAATGTCGATTTATCTATAGACACAAAACCTGGGGGAGGGGAGGTGATAGGAGAGAACTAAGTAAGGAAAACTCTCTTTTCCGGTCCACCTTTTACCTCTTTCCCTCTTCCTCTTTCCTTGTTCCTTTCTCCTCTCTCCCCTTTCCTCGATTCTTCTTCCGTCCTCTTGCTTCCTTCAGATGAAACCCTTCCCAGAGGTCCTTCCAGCTTCCTTCAACAGAGAGAGGAATTAGAATAGAGGTCCTTATATCGAGCGACCCTTTACTTACACATTTTTTCTTACTATCAGTATTATGATACATGAAGCATACTCAGGAGAACCCTTCAGAGTGCAATTCTCCACTAGTGTCCAATGATTTAATCTAATCTAATAACATATACAGAGTATACAGAAAATAAAGATAAAAAATATCTACGTTACAAAATACATGAGTCTACCACAAAGGTTAAAAAGCAGATGCCTTCGAGTTCAAAAATTCATTTAATGGTGAACTACAATATGTATGTGTGTGTGTGTGTGAATATATATATATATATATATATATATATATATATATATATATATATATATATATATATATATATATATATATATATCAGCTATGGCAATAAAGCACCAATATCAATGCTAACAGAGAACAACAGAGTGAAATAGGGACCCCGTATAGATATAACAAACATGAACGCAATCGTCCACAACCACTTAGTAAGTCGGCCGTCGGTGCCTTTAGTAACGATATGAAACTATTAATATAATTATAAGTCATATACTTCCACGATACATCACAACAAATAACTAATCAGAAGGTTCGTCTCATGTGAAATACGCCGTCAGGACATAACAAGTGAACCAAGGAGCTAAAAAGTGAAGGATATATATAGATAAATGAATAGAAAAAACTGTTTATGACGTAACTGTCCCTTCGGCGGAGGTAATTAAATAGAATTGCATCATGTAATGACGTCTTTCCTCTCAACGAATCCATTCTAAATTTATTAAATGACTTTCTTGATTATTTTTATTGAGATGTTAATTACATTAAAAAATGAACTATGTATGGACTGGTTTTTCGGTTTTCCTACATATGATACCACAATGATACGGGAAAAATACGTATATCCAATAATAATAAAAGGATATTAAAACCCAAACTCGCAGAAATGTCGATTTTTCTAAAATAAAAAATGAGAGAGTTATAAAAAGAAAAGAAAAACAGGAAAAAATATGAAAATGACAAAGGAAAAAAGAATAAAAGTGGAAATCTGCTGTTTCACGATTTCTCCTTTGTAGTTTTTGTTGACATGCCTCAGCTGGAAACTTTTCGCACTAAGATGGACGCACATGATGACAATCCACACATTTCTAAAAAATATATATTTATGAAAAATCGACATTTCAGCGAGTTTGGGTTTTAATATCCTTTTATTATTATTGGATATACGTATTTTTTCTCCCTTATCATTGTGATATCATATGTAGGAGAAACGAAAAACCAGTCCATACATACTTCATATTTTTATTTGAAACAGGCCTTATCTGAGGAATTATAAAGAACGTCTTGATAAAAATAATTAAAAATGCCATTCAATAAATTTAAAAGGGATTCGTTGAGAGGAATGTGTGTGTGTGTGTGTGTGTGTGTGTGTGTGTGTGTGTGTGTGTGTGTGTGTGTGTGTGTGTGTGTGTGTGTGTGTTGTGTGTGTGTGTGTGTGTGTCTGTATCAATATAGAAAGATACACACATACACACGCACCGAGCGCGGTCACACGCACTCACATGCATGCACGTACATGTGGGCATATATTTAACCCTTTATCTTTTATGCTATTTTTCATGCCTGTGTTCACTTTTATATTCATTTCCCCTTTTTTTTTACTTTTATTTCCATTCCCAAACGCACTTTTAATTTGTTGCTTAATTGTTTCCACTCGTTACCATTACCAGATCTTATCGGCTTTTCTCTTTTTATTTAGTAAACATTTTGCACATTTTTTTTTCTTTCTTTCTTCTTTTTCAATGTCTGTTTTTCTTTTCTTATTTCCATTTTTCTCTCCGTTTTCATTGCAAGATTTTACAGTATTCTTTTTCATGTTCATTTTTCCCTTGCTCTTTTTTTATTCATATCTTTTTCATCTGATATCTTCCTATCCATAAAAAGAAACACTGAGATGCATATGAACATACCCACATACGTACACACATATGTATAATGTCAGTACTCACATTTAGACATACCAACACCTACACACATTTTACACACACACACACATACACACATATACATATATATACATACATGCGAGTATGTATATATAAATATATATTCATATATATATATAGAGAGAGATATATGTACATATATCTATATAAATGCATACATACATATACCCCACAAACACACACACACACACACATACAGTATGTGTGTGTGTGTGTGGATACATTTCTCTCAGTCCCTTTTTAAATCCATTGGTGGACATAAAGCCTTCTCCAGACTTTTTTCGCATCGTTGTCTCCAGTCTTCCGGTACCAATGCTTTGAAACTCTGACTCAACAGGAACCGCCTTAATGTGATGGGGAGAGGGTGGGTCATAACCTAGCATGTTTGCCCTGTGTTGGTTAGTAGGGGGTCCTATAGTTGCCTTTTGCGACGCGCAGTGAAATGGGTTGAAAGGGTTATTTTCAGGTCCCCCTATCCACAGCTGTAAGCAATTGTTGCGAAGTTCCTTGCCCAGGAGAGCACGCGCCGGCCGGGACTCGAACCCTCGAACTCAGATTGTCGTGACAGTCTTGAGTCCGATGCTTTAACCATTCGGCCATTTTGTCGCGTGGACATTTCAGCGTCCGTTTCTGTCCTTATTCTCTCCCTTTCTCAAGAACCCGTGAACGTACATATTCGGTCACGAAAAGCTGCAGAAATCAAAGAAAATCAGAAATTCATATTGGTTAACACCTTTATTCACATCAAGTCCTTTAGTGAAGTGATAAAACACTGGACTGAGTTCAGCCACGTCTAACGTGCGTTTTGACCTCCTGCCATGACCTCGGGTGACCTCGCGCTGCATGTTTATAAACTAACTGCTGCTCCTTAACCCAATTTCCTGACGAGGAGAGAGGCGTATCTCCACGAGGGTGTAAAGCACATGGGTGTCTAGAGGATAGATGCGAGAATCAGTTTTGGAGAAGGTCTTATGGATAAAGAAGAAGAAAAAGTAGAAAATAAAGAATAAGAAAAAGAAGGCGACGAAGAAAAACAGAAGACGATGAAGAATAAAAAAGAAGACAATGAAGAATAAGAAAAGAAGAAGAGAGAAGAAGAAGAAGAGAAGGAGAAGAAAAGAAGAAACAAAGGAAGAAGAAGAAAGAAGAAAGCAGAAATAAGGCTGTAAATAATATACCACCATTGTGGGCTACTGGAAGAGTCTGACGAATACGAATATATGCATAAGGTTGCACGTTTTTATCTATCTTTGTTCTAGTGTGTACATATAGATAAATTGAGAGAGAGAGAGAGGCTGAGGCATAGATAGATAGATAGACAGGAAGATACATACACACATATATAGTATATTTAGAGATAGATTAATGGATAGACAAATACACTCACACAGACAAACATACTCACTCATACACACAGATAAACACACACACACACACACACACACACACAACACAACACACACACACACACACACACACACACAATAACACATACACACACACACACACACACATACACACACAAGTATACATATGCATGCGTACAAATCTGTCTCTCAGGCAGATAATACATAACTCTTACGTGCGAGTTAAGAGAAGCGGATCCTGACAAGAAGCGAGCGGAAGAGAGACACAAGCAGAAGGGAAATAAAGATAGTAGAAAGGAAGAAAAAACAGGAAGAGAGACGAAGGGGAGGGAAGATCAATCAACGAGTTTTATCCTCTTTTTTTACTTTCTCTTTCTTCTCCTTTCTTTGCTTAGGAAGGAGAGTGAGAGAGAGAAGGGAAGGTTATATAAAAACAAGAGAGAAGGAAAGATACAAAGAGAAGAGGGAGAGAGAGAGAGAGGAGTGAGTGAGAGTGAGAGAGAGAGAGAGAGAGAGATAGACAGACAGACAGGCAAACAGACAGACAGACAGCAGACAGGCAGACAGAAGAGTGGGATAGAGAAAGGCAACGAAAAATGGACACAGCAAAGTACCAACTCTGCTGACTGGCGAAATCCCATTGGTTCCCTGGATGCTGTTCTCTGCAGGAAAGTTCGAGAAGTAGTCAAGAGAGCTGTACACTTGGAATAGCGGACCTAATGGCTATGAAATGAGATGTCCGTTGTGAGGAATCTTGAGGCACATGCACGCACACACACACGCTCGCACACACACACACACACACACACACACACACACACACACAGACACACAAACACACATACACACCGACAACGCACTCATATATACATACACCATTCACACGCACATACACGTAAACATATACATACAAATATACACATATATACATACACACACGCATGTAAATACAAACATGCACATACATGAGCACACATAAACGTATTTTTAAATCCTCTTTGTCCCATAAGCGCATTTTCTTCTTTTGAATTCAACAATATGCCATTTGTTTTCATTTATTACGAGAAATGTTATTTTGATACTATATAACATCTCTTTATCGATTCATTTAATCATTTATTTATTCATTATTTATTTATTTTCATCAATCTAT
>NW_020870196.1:174904-177404 GCF_003789085.1 Penaeus vannamei | reverse complement strand
TTATTCCATTTTATTCCATTCTATTCTCTTTCTCCCTTCTCCTCTCTCTGTCTCTCTGGTTTACCGCCTATTTCAATAAATCAATTAAAATCAACGGATTGTTTGTAGATTATCTATTCTCATTCAAACTTTATCTTTTATTTCCTTTTTATTTCTCTTTTATTTCTTACTCAGACAACAAAACTAAGAAAATTAATCAGCAGCTTTCAACGTTGAAAAATATTTCCCAGAAAAATAAATAAATCACTTTACATTCTCTTTGTACCATGCAGCGAAAAAAAAGACAATGTAAAAAAAAAAAAATGTGAAAATTAATTTGCTTTTCCCGCCACGCAAAATTTGTCAAGCTCAGAAGCGTTGCCATGGCAGCATAACGCGAAATCATGAGATATAACTGACGCTGACTTTGCAAGCATACACAGCAAAGACATTCAGGATTAGCATAATGCGCACATACGTACATATAGGTGAGTGGGTGTGTCTGTATGTGCGTGCGTGTGTTATCACTGTTGATGCCATTATAACTATTAGCATTATTATGGTAAATAGTAATGACGTCAAAGTTATGATCATCAAATTGGTTGTTATTCTTCTTTTCATTTCTTTTTAGTTGTTATAGTTCTTGCATTTCTTATGGCTTGTCCACGAGCATATGCTGACACACAAAAATGCCTACACCCAGTCCCTTCGACCGCCACCCCACTCCTCCTTTCCTCCTCCTTTCCTCCTTCCTCCTCTCCTCCTCCTCCTCCTCCTCCTCCTCCTCCTCCTCGCCCACGTCCTCCTCCTCTTCCTCCTCCTCCTCGTTTTCCTCGTCCTCCTCATCGTTTCTCATCGTCCTCGTCTTCCTCCTCTTCCTCCTCCTCTCCTTCTCTCCTCCTCCTGACCTTCTCTTCCTCGACCTTCTCCTCCTCGTCCTCCACCTTCTACTCTTCCTCTTCCTCCTCCTTCTCCTTCTCCCTCTCGTCCACGTCCTCCTTCTCTCTTCCTCCTCCTCGTCCTTCTCCAACTCCTCCGCCTTCTCGTCTACCTCCTCCTCGTCGTCCTTGGTTCTCTTCCTCCTCCTCTTCCTCGTCCTCTTTCTCCTCCTTCTCCTCCTCCTTCTCCTCTCCTCTCCTTTTCCTTTCCTTTTTCCTCTTCCTTCTTCCTCCTCCTCCTCTTTCCTCCTCCTTCCTCCTCTCTTCTTTCCCTCCTCCTCCTCCTCCTCCTCTCCCTCCTCTCCTCTTCTCTCCTCCCTCCTCTTCCTTCCTCTCCTCCTTCCTCCTCCTCCTCTCCTTCCTTCCTCCTTCCTCCTTCCTCCTCCCTTCCTCCTTCCTTCCTCCTTCCTCCTCCTTCCTCCTCCTTCCTCCTTCCTCTCCTCCTCCTTCCTCCTTCCTCCTCCTTCCTCTTTCCTCCTCCTTCCTCCTCCTCCCTTCCTCCTTCCTCCTCCTCCTTCATTCCTCCTTCCTCCTCTCATCTCCTCCCCTCTCTTCCCTCCCCCTGCTTTCCCCACCACACACATACAATGAATGATGACGTCACACGCCCACGAATCCAAGGACGGAAATAACTTGTTAAAACATCATAGTAATTTGGAATTTTTGCTCTTAACTCTTTAATGAGTTCGGAAACCATATTAAAAAGAGCCTCAATATCGTGTGTGTGCGTGTGTGCGTTTGTGTGCGTGTGTTTCCGTCGTGTTGCAAAGGTTTTCGTACACGTTGCGTTCTGATTTCTGCTCGCATTTCGTCTCGTGGCTTATTGCACAATTGATACAGTTATAATTACCAATAAATTTCTTGTATTTCTTATGCCTCGCCTTGTTATATGCAATACATTAGTTCTCTGTATGATAGGAATGAAAATTATTTTCTAGCTTTAAAAGAGTAACTTACGAAAAAAAGAAAATAAAGTTAACACTGATAATCATAAGGAAGGGCATAATATGAAACTAGAGACAGACAAAAATGTGAAAGGAAAGAGAGGGTAAAAAAATGAATATTTGAAAGGAAATATATATAGAACATTGGAAGATTGGATTCTGAATAATGTCACACGCTAAATAATATTTTTGCACATAATTATATAGACACGCAGACACATACACTACACACATAAACATACATATACACACAAATAGTCACACGCAAATAAACAAGCACACACGCAAATAAACAAACACACACACAAATCAACAAACAAATAAACATACGAATGAACAAACACACACGCAAATAAAAACACACACGTAAATAATAAAACACACGGCAAATAAACAAACAAATAAACAAACAGACCCACATTTAAACAACAAACACACACATACACACCCCAATGACTTAAAAAAGTATACACACACATACCAACACACACTCACACAAAATGATGCAGTATATTTCTCTGTTTTTTTTTTGTTGTTGTTTTTTTTTCAGGAGAGGATATGAAATATATGTCTCAGTTGAGGGGATCCTATTTTTACCATATTTTGATTACAAATTCCAAAAACATACAAATAAAACCG
>NW_020870196.1:167404-169904 GCF_003789085.1 Penaeus vannamei | reverse complement strand
CTTTCTGGTCCTATCACGCAGTTTCAGAATTTGGCCTGCGCAGGTGCCAGTGCCATTTCTATGAGGAAATTGTGCCTCTCTCATGGCCCCTTCGGACACCCCGCCACGCCCCCACCCCCCCTCCTCCCCCCACCCCGCCATGCCCCCCCCCACCCCTCCCCTCCCTTCCAGCGCCTTGCATGTGGCGTCTTCTTTTCGATGTTCACATTTTAGTTCCATTTCCTTTCCTTTTTTTATTCCAGTTCACCTCCTCCACTCTTCCACTCTTGTTTTACTAATATTATGCATTTGGATTTATTTAGCATAACTGAGTATTATTTTATTTTTTTACGGTATGCATCTACCTGTAGCCGAAGTTAGTACGAGAAAATTATTTTATAAAATGAATGAAAGAAGGAAGGACCAAGAAGCAAGAGATGGGAGATATAGAGAGGGGGAAATGCATGAGAGCAGAGAGAGATAAAGAGAGATGAGTAGGGAGGAGGAATAGGGGAAAGATAGAGGAGTTAGAATAAGAGAGAGAGGGACCGAAGTCGTATTTCCATTATCTTTATTTGGTTTGTTTGTTTTTTTTCATTGGAAAATACGCCACGATGTAAGATCTGAAAAATCAAGACATAATGAATTAATGCTTTCTCTTTTGTATCTATCTGTCTGTCTATCTATCTGTCTATCTGTCTATCTGTCTATCTATCTATCTATCTATCTCCCTCCCTCCATCCATCCATCCATCCCTCACTCTCTCTCTCTCCCTCGCCCCCCTTCCCTTCCTCTCTCTCTCTCTCTCTCTCTCTCTCTCTCTCTCTCTCTCTCTCTCTCTCTCTCTCTCTCTCTCTCTCTCTCTCTCTCTCTCTCTCTCTCTCTCTCTTTCTCTTTCTCTCTCACTTTATCTTTTTCTTATACACTTTGTCAATTCCGAACGTGATGGACAATGCGAGTGAAAGTCTGTCAGATCTTTTTTATTATTCAAAATCTTAAAATCATTTTTGTGGCTGAATGTCACATCACCAGAGAGGATTTTTAAAAGTAGGTTATCTGCGACAGAAAGCGTATTTATTTGATCATCATCGTTGCAACTTTTAAGACTTTAAGACTAAATGCTTTTCCAATTCTCTCGTGCTCAATTTTCCGTGTGATTTCGAATTATATTCACGCATTCGTTCATAAACACACACAGAATTGGAGAAAGAGGGAGGAAGGAAGAGAAAGGAGAGAGGGGAGGATAGAGAGAGAGAATGTGGAGCCAGACAGACAGAATAAACAAAACATATAAAGACAGAGAGAAGTCCACAGAGAGATACAGACCGAGAAAAAAAGAGAGAGAGAGAGAGAGAGAGAGAGAGAGAGAGAGAGAGAGAGAGAGAGAAGAGACACAGAGAGAGAGAGAGGAACGAACACACAGCACCCACATCCTTACACGCTAACAAACACACACAACACACAAGCTCACATACAGTCAAGTTTGCCTCTGGAAGTTAGATCAGAGCTTCTGAGGTAAATTGGCACTTGTCAACTGCTCATCCATACCTGAATTACCATGAAGTTGCAGGTGAAGTGGCACTCCCATACTCTAATCACAACTTATGAGGCGAACAGTGGCACCAGAATGGGTTCGAGTGCCATCGATAGTGGAGAGAGAGAGAGAGAGAGAGAGAGAGAGAGAGAGAGAGAGAGAGAGAGAGAGAGAGAGGGGGGGGGGGGGATAGAGACAGACAGACAGACAGAGAGTTGAAAACAAGTGGTGTTGATATGGCGAATAGTGTTTGATAGGCAAATAAATGGGTACACAAAGAGAGAAAGGGAGAGGTGAGAGAGAGAGAGAGATAGTTGTAGTCTCTTGGGAAATTCAGAAAAAATAAGAATATCTGTTTAAATAAAACGGTAAAGTAGTGTTGGTTTATATTAATACTACTTGTTGTTATATATATATATATATATATATATATATATATATATATATATATATATATATATATATATATATATATATATATATATATATATATATATATATATACATGATTAGATTAAGATTATATGATAAAGATTTAGTTTCAATTCCGCTTTTTAGAATGGATATTTTTGTTGTGACACACTGTAGTTTTAGTTGGTTTCTGTCTCTCCACGTATAAATATATAGATAGATAGATATAGATATATATAAACACAAGCACAAACACAGTAACATGTACACAGAAATGAAAATAAAAACAGCCACAAGGAGAATTAAAAATAAATGTATCGTTTCGAACTCTTCACGAGTGCCTTTTCAGACAAATAACAAACCAAAATGTATACAAGAAGAGAATTTTGACAAGGTTATGTAGTGGTAGAAAGACATAACGAACAAGATATGAATCAGGTCTCAGGAGGAGGGCCAAGGTCGAAGAGTCTGTGGAAGGCTTTACTAACTACCGATGAGGTAAGATCACCCAACCCCCATTGACCAGCACTCAAGTTTAAATTGGGCAATTTCCTAATTAGCAGAGCTTCACGCGCT
>NW_020870196.1:142404-144904 GCF_003789085.1 Penaeus vannamei | reverse complement strand
AGGGAGAGGGGGGAGGAGAGAGAGAGAGGGGAGGAAGCGAGAGAAAGAGAGAGAGATTTATGATGTTTGCTTCTTAGATAAAAAAGAAAATATAATAAGGAAATAACTATATTGATGATTATGATAATGATCAAGATGAGAAAATACTATGAAGTCGCACAAGCAGTGATAATGATTATAAAAAAAAAAAAAAAACATGCAGATGATAATGACACAGTTGTTTTTTGTATTATGTGTATGTGTGTGTGAATGTGCATATGTGTGTAAATGTGTATTTGTGTATGTAGATGTGTGTTTGTACGTTTGTCTGTGTGTGTGTGTGTGTTTTTTGCCTGTGTGTTTATGTGTGTGTGTGTGTGCGCGCGTGAGTGTGTGAGTGTGTGTGGTTTTGTACGTGTGCATATATACGCGTGTGTTTCTGTACGTGCGCCTATGTACTCGCGTTTATATACGTATGTGTGTATGTGTATGTGTGTCTGCGCGTGTGTTTGGGTGCGTGCGTGCGTGCGTGTGCCTGTACGTGTTTGTGCGCGCGCGTGACCTTCCCTTCCCATTTTTCCCGCCATAATTAACGATACGATGCCATTCTTCGGCCTAATCCGCGCCTCCTTTTTCCTCTAATTGAGACGACATTCGCATATTCCGAATTTTCTTTCTTTAATTATCGGGGGTAATATGCCTTAATCTGCATAATGAACTCATCAGCGAACATTAATCAAGGAGGGGTGGGGAGGGAGGAGGGAGAGAGAGGAGGAGGAGAGGAGGGCGAAGGAGGGAGGGGAGAGAGAGGAGGGAAGGAGGAGGAGGAGAGGAGGGCGAAGGGGGGAGGAGAGAGAGGAGGGGGGATGGAGAGAGGAAGAGGAGAGTGAGGGAAGGGGAGAAGGAGAGGAGAGAGAGGAAGAGGGGGGAAGGAGAAGGAAGGAGAGGAAGAAGGGGGAAGGAGATGGAAGGGAGAGGGGGAAGAGGGAGGAGGAGAGGGTAGATGGAGGGAAGAGGGAGGGGAGAAAGAGGAGGAGGAGAAGGGAGGGAGGGGTTGAGAGAGGAGGGGAAGGGAAGGGGGAAGTGACGGGGAGGAAGGGGAGAGGAGGAGGAGAAGGGAGGAGGGGTTGACAATAGAGGGGGAAGTGGAGAGGGGGAGGAGAGAAGGGGGCTCTGAAGAGGTATGTTTTGAATCTAATCTTTAATGACTTTTTGATATACCTTGCTATTTAGAGGTCTCTTCTGGACATCAAAGATTTATTTAAATTTCTTTGATGAAAATCACTGAAATATATAGCTTATATCTGGAATTTAATGCGACCTAATTTGTCACATTTTTTTTCTCTTTTTTCTCTTTTTTCCTTCAGTTTCGGTTTTGATAAAGGACCAACAAAATTGACCTTTATATAAGAAAATGATTTTATAGATATAATCAATTTTGATATTTTTATATTTGTATCTCTCTCTCTCTCTCTCTCTCTCTCTCTCTCTCTCTCTCTCTCTCTCTCTCTCTCTCTCTCTCCTCTCTCTCTCTCTCTCTCTCTCTCTCTCTCTCTCTCTCTCTCTCTCTTCTCTCTCTCTCTCTCTCTCTCTCTCTCTCTCTCTCTCTCTCTCTCTCTCTCTCTCTCTCTCTCTCTCTCTCTCTCTCTTCTCTCTCTCTCTCTCTCTCTCTCTCTCTCCTCTCTCTCTCTCTCTCTCTCTCTCTCTTCTCTCTCTCTCTCTCTCTCTCTCTCTCTCTTTCTCGCTCTTGTCTCTGTCTTTTGAGATTTTATTTTAATCAGATTTTTTGTCTGGTCTTTGCTCCTTTGTTTTCGGATATTTCATTCATTAGCCTTTATACTTTGCTGATTTGCCTTTTTCCTCTTTCCACTTTCGTCTTTTTCGCTCTTCATCGATTTTCTTCGATTTTTGCATTTTCTTTTGTTTTTGTACAATTTTGGTTCTTTGTCTTTTTTGGGGTTGTATATGTGTGTTTTGTTTGTTTGTTTTATTTTTTTCTCTCTCTCTTTCTTCCTCTTTGATTCTTTATTGCCCTTTCTTTTAATTTTGTTTCATCTTCCACTTCTCTTTTTGCGTTTCTTCATTTTTTTTATTCTTCGTCGTCCCTTAGCCTTCAAATTTGTCTTTCGTCTTTCGTTTTCTTTTTGCTGTAGTCTTTGTTTTTTTTGTTTTTTTTTTTCTCTTTATTTTTCATTTATATCTTTTGTTTATCGTCCTTTTTGTTTTTTTTTTCTCTCATTTGTCTTTTCGTTGTTATTGTCGTTGTTTTTTTTTTCTTTTTATATATATATTTAGTGTTTTCTTTAACTTCTTATTAGCTTCCCATCCTTTGTTTCTATATTTGGCATTACGTAAATAGCCATCTTATCTCCCTCTACTCCACCCTCGTCCTTCCTCCTTAATTATCGTCCTTTCTTCTTTAATCCCCTTGTTTTTCAGCCTCCAATCCCTTACCCGTTCCTTCCGCGAGCCTTTCGTCATCTCATCCTAACGGCAATGCTAATCCTTCTTGCCATATCCT
>NW_020870196.1:99904-109904 GCF_003789085.1 Penaeus vannamei | reverse complement strand
TGTAGTGAAACCACAAGCAATAACGAACTAATTACGAATAGATATACCAAATGAAAGAGATAAGACATGATAACTTTGTAACTTTGCAAACAATAAACATGAACGATATACGTGGGACAAACGAACAGAATAACTAGATAAATTAACATGTAGTTATTTGCTTTGAGAAAAAATAAACATACTAAACCGTGCATTGTGAAGACGACAATAATATGATTGAAAAAAGACAAATAGCACAACAATATTACACCAATTTAAGAATGGTTAGGGCAGGGGAATGAGGTGTGAGTTGAGGGTGTGTGTCACGTGAGTCTGGTGTGTGTGATTTGTTTGTTGTGCTGTAAAACAATGATTTATAGAGAGAAATTTTGGAACAGAGTTAGCAGTGTGTGTTCGTCGGGAAAAGGGCAACTTTTATGTAAATTACGGGCGGGTTTAGGGTGGGCAATAGTTAGTCTGGCATTAGAGAGGTACACTTTTAATAGCAGCGAGGAAGTATCGGTGGTGCTGAGTATAAAGGCGCCTTCATGATTGTGCTGACGAAGACTTGGTGAGGTAGGTGAGCCAGCAACTTCGTCAGGAGGGCGGCACAGGCGTGAGTAGTCAGTACGAAGTAGTGTGACAGACATGATGTGGGAAGGCGTGGATCAGAAGAGACGAGGAGGCACTTCGGCAGGAGCTTATCTTGGTAACAGGAACATTCAGCATTGTGAAGTTCTACCACCGCTGGCCACCAGATGTCAACATAAGAGGTTGGGGGTGTAGAGGTTCGCCCACCGCTAGCCACCAGATGTAATAAGGTTGGAGGCGTAGAGCAGGTGGAATAAAAGGGGAGCTTGCTGAAGGGGTTATTGAGGAGGTAGATGTGTGACTACACGAGAGACCCGTGCCCTGGGTGTCGAGGGCGGAGGGATGACGAGCGGGACCGTCGTCTGTCCCTTTCTCTCCCTGCTCACTTCTGTGTCTGCCTCTTGTTCTGCCGGTTCTGACGAGACGTCCTTTTATGCAGCTATTCCTTGTGAAGGTGTTTTGCTTGCTTAGGAGAAAGTGTCAAAGGAGAAAGTAGAGTGAACACCTGCATCCGCTGGAGGAGGAAGGCAGCTGCCGGGGCATTGGTGCAAAAGAGGGAACCATCCGGCATTGAGCATATTGTTGATATATACGCATATATACATATAGGTATATACGAGTGTATGTGTGTGATGTATATATATATGTATGCATATATAAACGTACATAGATAGATAGTTAGATAAATAGATATGTATGTATGTATATACACATATGTATACACAAATGTATATTATATATACATATATATGTGTGCGTGTGTGTCTTTTGCAGTACATATGTCCAACGTAGTATTAGACACAGAGGGAAATTATCCAGGGCTAATTGTACGGTATCAATTTTTAAAAAGAAAAAAAAATGGACTTGGATCTGGTAAGCTAGCAAGTGGTTAATTTTGAATGAAAAAGAGGATTTCTCTCGAGGGAAAGTTTCACCCGATTTTCTCCATTTTTGCTGTTCTTGTTTACATTTCCGTTTTTTCCCTCCAACATTTTTATTCCCTATTTGTCAAAGAGAGAGGGGGCGGGAGGAGAGAAGGGAGAGAGAACATGAATGAAAGATATATGAAGACAGGTAGAAAGACAGACATAGAAAGAAAGTGAAAGAGAGAGAGAGAGAGAGAGAGAGAGAGAAAGAGACAGAGAAAGAATGAGAGAGAGAGAGGGGGAAGAGAAGAGAGAGGGGGGTGAGGAAGAGACCAAATAGCAGTGGATGTTATTCCCTTCACATTGTTATAGTTACTATCATTATCATTATCATCATTTCGTTAATTTTGTGATAATAAAAATATTATGGGTATTCACATCATCGCCATCCTCATTGTAATAATATTGATGATGATGGTGAAGTGATGATGATGATGATGATGATGATGGTGATGATAATAACAAAAGCAATTTTATATGATGATAATGATAATAATAAATAATGATGGATGTATTAATGATAATGATGTGATCTCTATTAACCACATCACATTAATCCCTATCACCAACATCACCATTATTATCATTTAATCACCACATCTGCCTCCACTTCCCTCCCCCTTTCTCCTTCTCTCCTTCGCCCCTTTAGTTCGGAATAATCACCATTGAATTCAAGTAATTAACGGCGCCGTCTTGAACCCGTTCCTTAGACAGTAATTCAGGTTTAGTCCGCTGACCGTAAAGAGGCTGTAATTATGCGTTAATGAGATAAAAGGAGTGTGCCTCAGAGAGACTCGAAGCGGGCTTTGAGCTGCTCCGAATTTCGGGTTCGAGACCAAGTAGGTTGTTCGTTCCTTTAAGTTATGCGATTATTAGGTTATTTTCCTTTTCTTTGTTTGTTTTCGGGGGGATGGGGGGGGTTAAGATAGGGGGTGTTCTCTTGTAAAAGGGGGTAATTTATAAGATTTTCTCTTTGGGGTTGAGGTCGTAATAAATATAATAACTTCTGATACCTCCATTTTTTAGGCTGGTTCAAGTCTGTTTTAAGTCGATCACACTACTATACCTGTTGATAATTCGTCCTTCAGAGTTGTTATGCAAATAGCTGCCATAGCATATCCAAGAACTCATGATACTTAGATTATTATATTTATATTAACAATGATGGACATGTCTGAAGAACATACAAGTATTTATAAGTCTGAATCTTAGACTGTAGATCGCATCAGGGTTACTGTAGAAAAAGTAGATCACATCTCACAAAAGGGTGGCCACCCCTGCCATACATCATGTTTCAGGAAAAGAAAAATTGGCAACTCACTCAGGATGCTTGCGTATTTCGATTCACTGTATTTCTCTCTATTCAAATGCCCAAAAGAAAATATATTTACATGTTAATGCATCTTTAAACCTGAAATACAATATTTCCTATTGTTTATATTGAATGTTGGTGGTGGAGTCATCACGTTATCCACTTTCCCCCCCAAAAAAAACTTTGCAAATCGAGGTAATCCATAGTCCTCGGAGAGTTGCCAGTTTGTTTGTTTTACTTTCTTTTCTTTTACATGGATCACAATAGTCAGGTTAGTTACCCTTTGAAGCTTCTTTCATCAACTACATTTACCTTGTGAAATTTACACCTTTATAATTGTATATTGGGACATATACTAACCTTGAATATCGCAAATCTAGCAAGATGCTGAATAATATAACTCATTTCGGAAAACATATAAATTAAATCATGGTCAAATACAAGTCAACTGGAAAATAAGTTTAAATGAATTAATATCTAAATATGAGTCAATTCGGAAAATAGATATGATAAAATAATGGACAAATATAAGTCGATCTGGAAAATGAATATGAATGAAAGGATGAGTAAACATGAGTCAATTCGGAAGATAAATTTAAATGAGTTGATAGCCAAACATGAGTTAATTCGGAAAATGCATATAAATCAATTGCCAAATATAATCAGTTTGTAGAATAGATATAAATTAATTATTGATGACCAAATATGAGTTAATTCGGAAAATATACGAATGAAATGATGGCCTCGGAAAACGAATGTGAATGAACTAATAGCCAAGTATGAGTCAATTCAGGAAATTAATACCTGTGAAATGATGGCCAAATATTTGCGGTCTGGTAGGTAATTGCAATTGGTATATTTTCAAGTAGAGGATAATAAGCTACTTTGGTTTAGCTCTTATGGTTCATCTTGAGTGTAACGAGGGTAATAGTAATTAGTAATCATAATGAGGAAAGGAATAATCAGAGCGAAAACAAATGTTGAAATTAATTAAGGTAAAATAGTGAGTAATATTATTTATTGTAGTAACGTAGGATACTAGAATAACCCCATTACAGAAGCTAAACAAACAGGAAAGCAGACTATTAAAACCCCATACACTAAATAAGATAATGTGTGTGTGTGTGTGTGTGTGTGTGTGTGTGTGTGTGTGTGTGTGTGTGTGTGTGTGTGCTTGTGTATGTACATGTGCCTGCAGGTGTTTGTGCATGTGTATGTAACGAGGATAATAGTAATTAGTAATCATAATGAGGAAAGGAATTATCAGAACGAAAACAAATTTTAGTGAATTCAAAGTTTTGTAATACTGAATTGTCTATGCATCTCTTAATATTTCATTATTCGTGTATTTCATAAAAAAAAACTCTAATCATATGAAATGTAAAAGTCGTAATATCCATTCTAAAATATCCGAAGATCAATTTCCAGTCTCCTATTTCCCTTCTCTCTCTTCGAACAGGCAGTGCAGTTCTCGCGAAGAATTTGTGATAAAATGCATCCATATTTATCTTTGAATATTGTATTCCGATTAGGACCCCATTTCGCATTTAATGTCTTCAGTCCTGCCGAATAAGTAATAACGAATTTGTTTCTTGAAAATCCCAGGGACCAATTAACGCTCAGTCGGAATTACACAACTTTTTTTATTGAAAAGCTATTTCTTTTCACAATTTTCTCCCCCTCTCTTGCTGATTATTGCCTCCCTTGTGTGAAAAATGACGTACTCACAAGCAACAGACAAATCTAATATTGCTAAATGACTAACCTTCCGATGTAAATAAAAAGGGGGGGGGGGATTTTTTACGTGTTCTTCCCTCAAAGCAAATATAAACCTTTATGCAGGTTCGGTGAACTATCTGTGCCTTTGTATTCTTTTTGATGTTACTAATTTCTGCGAAATGACGGTTTTCAAAATATATATTTCTTTTCCTTACGCTAGATTTTTGTCAATAAAAAGCGTTCCTCAAACAGAGATATGGGTTCCGCTTCCTGGCGAATCTCATAAACAGGAGTCAAGTACGCCATCGTGTAGCTTTTGTTTTTCGCCGTCGTTTTCGCAGAATTCAAGATATTAAGTTCGGTGAAAACGTTTCAATTCTTATTCTGATATTTATTCTTTTCTTCGGCGTTAGTGATTAAACACCGTAATAATGAGAATGCGGGCTCATTCAACATTATGTTTATTAGAATAAATGTTTAGGTGATTACCACATTTTTCATGTATTTGAAAAACCATCGAATAGATAGCTAGATCTACTTACATAGGTAAGTAGGTAGGCAGGAGATAAGTAGGTATATAGACAGACAGACAGATAGATTGAAAGATAAATAGAATGAAAGTGTGTTAATGTTTATACATATATAGCACGTATGTGTGTGTGTGTGTGTGTGTGTGTGTGTGTGTGTGTGTGTGTGTGTGTGTGTGTGTGTGTGTGTGTGTGTGTGTGTGTGTGTATCCTTCTGCTGTAATTAACTGTGATAACAAATTACAATCCTTCGCCAATGTGATCGTAACTTCCGCTTCATCAGGCCGACAATTCTTCCTTATTTTAAGGCGTTTTTTCTCATACAGCAACAAGATACGATATTCATTCAATATTACCAGTTCCGCATGAAATAAACACAACAGGATATGAAGCATATTTGCCTGGAGTACCATCATATTATAAAGTCAGCTAAAAAAAAAAAAAAAAAAATGAATAAATGAAATAAAAAAATAAAAAATAGGCGCCCATCAGATACGAAATTGGATTCCCTTTTGTGTCGTTTCTAAAAACTTGTATATTATATTGCGCCGTAGTTAATTGACTGCATGACGCTAACACTGAAATGATTTAACTATATTTGATGCATGTGTGTGTGTTTGTGATTGTGCGTGTGCGTGCGTGTGCTTGCGTGCTCTGTGTGTGTGTGTGTGTGCGTGTGTGTGTGTGTGTGTGTGTGTGTGTGTGTGTGTGTGTGTGTGTGTGTGTGTGTGTGTGTGTGTGTGTGTGTGTGCATGTGTATCGATGTATATAAAATCTGCCGAGCAATTTTCCTCGCCCAAACAATCACATTTTGGAAATTGCATAGCTTGTATGCAAGCGTTTGATTTTCTTCTTCTTCTTCTTCTTCTTCTTCTTCTTCTTCCTTTACCTCCTGAACCAGGCCAAAGAATTCACCCAACTCGAGTAAGTACGTTTAAGCATTTACCATATTAGATATAATGGTGACAAAATCATCATTTTCGTTAACTTAAGATTGCAATTTCTCAAACAAAACTACCTGGTTTGGCAATCTTGGTTTCACGTCAGTTTCTTCTAAAACTGCTAATTACAGGAGAGGCCAGCTTCCTTTGATGCAGTAATCATTTCTTTATTCAAGTTAATGAGTGACTTATGAATCCAATTTACCGTTTGTTTCCTTATTCATTTGATTAATAAGTAACAGTATACTCGTTTCTTCTGTCCATCGTGGTATAATAATGAATGAATACCAATAGATCACTACACGGAAGTAAATTAATAATTCCTAAATGTCAAAATTCATACTTTATAGATTCCTCTTGCCACCGTGCAACACTGATTAAAAGTAATTATTTGTATATCATTCATTGCAAAATAAGATGGTCCTTAACTATAGATTATACACACACACTCCTATTGTAAGGCAGTATCAATGGCGGCTCCCCATTAGGAGTTGCTGAGCACGAAAATAATATGTAACTAACAATTATGTCGTAATAAAGTATGTTACTGTCAATATATTTACAACTAAATGGGCATTTTATTTTACATTACGAGACAAAAATAGAAGTTCCATGCTGCACGGTGTTGCAGGATTCATTAGTGATGCATTTAGCAACGAGGAGTTATATTCTATGTAGCATAATCTTACTTTCAAGTAATATTACAATCAACACCTCGGCTATCCATACCTCCATTAACATGACACTAACAACCACTATATATAACTGAACGATTATGAAGTATCTTTGTCTAAATGTCTTTTATTTATTAGAATAGATGTTCACTCTATTTTTTTTCGCGAGCCGCCACTAGGCAGAACATATTTTTATAAAGCCGAAGAAACATGGAGTTTAGGCCAGGTCTGACCGACAATAAATAAACAAATAAATAATACAAATAGGGGGAAAGGCCGTAGAGTATTATATAATGAAGTAGGCTTACGCACTTTCCGATATTTTATTCAGGTTTGATAATCATGATCAGCATACAGGAATAGCAATATTTCTGATCCTTGGTGCAACAGGTAGTACATCAATCCTGTAGCAGTTTACCTACAGGAGAGACCAAGCTAAAAACAGAAGCAATTGAATCATCAAACTCTGTGGATGGAGGTATGATTCACATCAGGTTATTTGCCGTCCGAAAAAAATAATGGTAATAAATAATAAATAACCATAACCAGAATGAATAACGTGTTACTATCCTCGCCTGGGAATCTCCAAGATGCTATAAAATAAATAGGAGCAGCCAACTTTACCTCTTTACCATTGCTTCTTTTTAGGTAGCCAGCTCCCCCTAGCTCCTCCCCCCCCTCCCTCTGTTACACTAGGGAGCCCTTCCTTTCGTCCCACTTTGGTCCATTCAACAAGGCCATATTTGCGACACGGCACCGCCGCCATGACAACTGTTCCCACAAATAGGAAGTAGTGCATGATGATTTCCAAGATTGTCGGATCATCTGTCACCATTCTTGACGCACGTCCGCTGTTACGGACAACAGGATGTGATGTGTAACTGACATTTCGAAACGCCCTTAGAATAACTGACTGCTGCAGATCAGACCCCTTCGATGCAATGCCTGAGAATTAAGCAAAAATAAATGATCGTGAAGACTACATGCATAGGGCAGTTAATCTACAAGGGTTAAACAGACATAAACTATCCTTATCACAGTCATCTATTGCGACTGACGTATTCCTAAGGACTGGGTCGAGCAAAAGACGGAGGATTTTCATAACTCATATGCAGTATAGTTTGAATCGAAAACGTAAGTTGCTGTAGAGTTATTAGACGATGTGTAGGTATGACTATAGGCTTTGGTGGCTTTACAACCCTCTTAATATTACCAAGCCACTGCTGTCATCTTCATGATAATCTTTATCAACATTATTATTACCCATACTGTTACATCTGATTTAACTATACACTCAAAAAAAGAAGAAAAAAGAAGAGTATAACAAATTCTTATTGTCAAGGAAAAATTATATACGTGAGGGGAAATTATATTCATGGTTCCGATTTGTAAGATCTATTTCGTTGAGGTAGTTTATTCTGCGTCGTTAAATCCTTTGTTAATAAATTTACATTAATACGAAGCACTGATCCTGATCCAAATAGACATGTGAGTCCCGCAAATACATATTGTCAATATATTGTACTAAGTCGGTCGTGCAGGTAAAACAAAATTTATGCAAGAAATGTGCATGAGTAATGCACTGTAGGCTCTAATTTCACGAATATGTAATTGAAAGCGTTCAATAACAGTGTAACGTTGTTTTGTGTATGCTTAGTGAATATGTATTTTAAGTGAAAGCGATTCATTAAAAAGAGATTAAAAAGGGAAAAAAACTTTAGGGGTGACTCAACACACATGAGAATGAATCACGCCTAATGAAACCCAGAATAAATTAATTATATTAGAATCTCAGTATTAAGGTGCGACGCATTTTACTGCAAGATTTCCAACGCATATCCTACAAAATTTCACACTTGCTCATTATTGTAGCCTTTTTTCCCGTAATTACCGTTCGAATATCCCTCCTATATGATAATTTATATAAGCATTACTTCCAGGAGAGTGGAATTTACTTAGATTATCTTCATACACTTTCCAAACCGTTAGTAAAAAGCATGTACTCTCTAATTAGCTTAATTTCCACAGATAAAGATAAATGAAAATTCCAAAGTTATTCCTAATACACGGTGACGTTGACAGCTGGCAGGGAGAATTTCATCCATTCCCAACAGCGGTGACATCATCGTTTCCCCATAAGTGAGCTGCGTTTTTTTCATAGAATTATATCATACTCTACGCATTAACAAATTGAGATTTACAAAAATTACTGTTCCATTTCCGTCCTTTTTATTCAAATATTGATAAAAACGGAAAATTTGAGTGTTCATATCTCTCTCGTTGGCGTTTCAGTGTCAGTAGTTCAAGCGACCACCAACAAGTGAATGAAAACACCCGAGTAAAAATCCAGAAATGCCATTAATATGAGGTTTGTTTTTTATATTTATATTTTTTCTCGGCCTGTATTTTGTGGGAAGCTTTAATTTATGTCATTTTCTTTCTAGTTGAGGTGTTTTACAGTGATAGAGAAATCGTGTTGTCAATAAATAGTAGTTGATCAAATGTATGGCATAGCTTTGTCAAATAAGATTCTTTGTTTTTATAAAGTTATAAATTTCTTCTTTTCTGCACAATTGAATTGTTAGATAAAATTATCTTTCAATATCAAAGTACTAGCACTCTCTTTATAGTTTTAAAAACGAATCTGAAGTTTTGATAAATTGAATTAAACTTTTATGTTGATTTTAGTTTTGCTTTTTTCCATGTTCAAGTTTACTGAACAATCTAAAAGTTGAAGATAATTTGGAAAACATTATCGGATTGTTTGATCATAGTTTCACGCAGCCCTGACATTTTTAACTTTGTGTGTGATGTCTGCATTAAACTGCAGCAATAATTTATCAATGTCGAACGGAGATTGTTGCGGCTGATATACTTTTAGTACTTCAGCCAAGGCCAACAAACCACCACCTCATATATTTTTTGACAAGGTAGACTGTTGAATACCCTGGTGATTTATAATCAAGTAAGGAACCATTCCAAGGGCAGGTTATCCAAAGTAGGTGAGTTTTGTTGGCCTATGCCAGAGGGCTGACAGGTGTGGAATTATAAAGATGCTAATACTCACAGATTAGTGACTAAGGGTAGTTCAGTGAGCATTAGCTTTACCAACAATGTATTGCCCATTGATGTGAAGCTTGCAAATAACTATGATCTGCTAAGTAGTGTACATTTGTCAATGTCATTCATTATGAAAAACTCGTAAACCCATCTGTGTAAACAAAATCAGTTTGCTGTCCACTCAGTCAAAGTGGACAGTATCAACCAGTAAAGGGGAATGTCCCGGGGGTTGAAAATTTCTGGGTCAAATTGAGTTAGCTAGTGTATTGTA
>NW_020870196.1:84904-92404 GCF_003789085.1 Penaeus vannamei | reverse complement strand
AAATGAATATTTTGGAAAGTCAAGTAAAAGGGTACACAGGGTAGATAGGCAGGCTTAGTAATTCACTCCCTGGTGACTAGGTATATATATATATATATTATATATATATATATATATATATATATATATATATATATATATATATATATATATATATATATATATATATATATATATATATATATTATATATATATATATATATATATATATATATATATATATATATATATATATATATATATATATATATATATATATATATATATATATATATATATATATATATATATATATATATATATATTTATATATATATATATATATATATATATATATATATATATATATATATATATATATATATATATATATATATATATATATATATATATATATATTTATATTTATGTATATATTTATATATATATATATATATATTTATATATATTATATATATATATATATATATATATATCACTTCATCATTCATGGACTAACAACTACCTTTTATTGTTCCCAAATCAAGAGGTCATATTTGTGTTATCAAATATTCAGTGGGTAATGCCAAATAAGGTCAGAGGTAACATGAGAATAAAAGTTGAATTATCAGGTGTAAATGGTACTAGAAGACATAAGTTATTTAAATAGACCTAAATTAAGAAACTTTGAACTTCAGGTCGAAATGTAAATGAAACCATAGGGAGATCTCAGTAGCAAATATGAGAACAGAAAGTGAAAGATATATATATATAGAAATGTATATCACCAAATAAATGTCATGACAACTATTTTTTACATTATGAGTTTTTAATAATATTCTAGAATTCATTTTATTTTGGCATTTTATTGTGCAATGTACACTGCAAGTCCCTTAAAGGACCCAGATTTTAATTTCGATAAGTAGACACTTTGCCTTAGCTTGTGCGTTTCAGCTTTGTTTCCCTTGTAATACAGCACTGCCATTGATCTAGTTTGAGGCTTTCACTGTTGCTAAAGCTAAACAATTAGTGTCTAATGTATCAAAATTATTGTTGGAGTAAGTAGATATTCATTTTTTTTTTTTTTTTTTTTTTAAGGTGATTAGGGATGTTTTAGGAGTGTTGAAAACATAGTATTAGAGATTTCCACCAATCCAGTTTGTGTAGTGTGCTGAAAAAAATGCAATTTTCAGAAATATGAGACTTTCCTTTTGGCTTATTTAGTCAAAAATAATTATTTAAAAAGACATGGAAGTGGCTTTGTTTTGTGAAGAAAATTGTGGTCGATCCAAAAAGTTCAAGCTCTATTAACTACACAATACTGCACTGAGAGGTTTTCTTTTCCTATATTGTCATTATTATCACAAGCTGCACACTCAGTAACTAAAACTGGATCAATTAGATATAGAAATAAATATTGAACTTTCTTTTTCTTGCAAATCAAAAGCTATATAATCATGGATAAACTCCATACAGATAGGTTTACAAGCCTATACATACATACATACTTGCATACACATTATTATATATACAAATTTAAATATATGGCTATATATAATGTTAGGGCCAGAAGCAAGCCCCTTTTCAGTTAATGAAGTATTCAACATCAAAGTTGCCAGGTGACATGATACCATATCGAGCATATAATCATGGACAACAGGTGACGTCCTATGCCATGAGGCGACTACATTTCGCAACTCCTGAGGTTAGCTCTTGCAGACACTACCACAAACTACCAGTTACCAAAGCAGGAAATTGCATACACTAATGAATACACTCCTTCGCTTGACTTTACCAAAGAAAATTTCTGTTGTTATAGGCTTCAAATAATGATAATGATAATAATAATAACATTAACAATAATCACAGTCTTCCAGTACCACCAATTCACAAGTAACAATTGCTTTAAGGGGAAAAAATACTCAGTAGTTAATTTTTTTATATATATAATCTTGATGTCACCCTGTATTTAGTCAAAAATTATTCTGATGTTCTGTAATTCAGTGCTACTCAGAGTGCACAATATAAACCACGGCTTATTTGCAAACTGCAGGATGTCAGTCTTGAGTAAATTTCCAAGAAATATCTTAGTTTAAAGAGAGGGTAACAAATAGCAGAATATCCATTAAAGCTTTGCAATATACATTAATATTACTACAAGCATTCAGTTATTTTCTGGGTGGGTAAATGAATAATAAGACAGAAAAGTTATCAGTTCCTCCCACATAGAAAATAAAATCAAATGCTATTTTACCACACCATACAGTTTGAGTAGCATGATTTGTTAGTTATACAATTACATTCATATTTCAACAATTGTTTAGTCAAGATTTAAAAAGATATACAAGCTAAGATTAATGAGATTTCCACTGTAAATCACAGCCAAAATCACAGGATTTTATTACAGTGTCTAGACCATTTTGGTGATCAGTGCTGAGCATGGTGATAATATCATTATTTATTACTACAATATGACTAGCTACAGTTGTATTGATTTCCATTGACAATATGGTAGAATCAAGAAACTAAGGATCACTATCCAGTGTAATTATGAAACAATAAATAGTTCAACTATAAATATAATAAGGGCATTTGCAAATAAGAACCTGAGCTATCATTATGACACTGATGATGGGGAGAGAAATGGGGGTTACATTAGTGTTTCCAGTCTAAGAAAAGAAAAGAAAGAAAATGGCAACTCACCCTGGCCTCGAGTAATCCTGTTCAACTCTCCTTTTTTATGCCAATTAGGTAACATTTACTTTTCTTCCTTAATCTTTTATACATTTTTTATTGCATTATATCAAAATTTGCTTCCTTTTACACCACTTCATATTCTCAAGAGAGAATTGGCAAATCAGAGTTTTCCAAACTCCAGGGTGAGCTGCCTATATTTTATTTCCTAAAACTGGATGGAGCTTTTGCAACGTGTTATTTACAAATACATATTTTTTACAAATTTTATTCCTACTAATGGAATGATAACTTTAAAGAGAATGTATATTGACAGTACTTGCACAAAAAAGAAAAGTAAAACAATCTTGGAATTAAAAATAAACTGTTATAGCAGTGATCCATATACAACATTCTGTTCATAAGTACCTTAATATTAAAGTGTTGCCATTTAATTAGAATGATATAACCAAGAATAATAAAATGTGATAGAATACATGTTGGCTTTATACTGTAAATACTGTCAAGTTGACATGCCTCTTGGTATGCTAAAATTTCCTTTTATCCACTAACAATACATAGTATTTCTTACAGCTATTGTACAAGTAAAAATAAATAAGGCAGAAAGTTTAGTTGAATAACTTGATTGCAAAATACTATCATTATTTTATATATATATATATATATATATATATATATATATATATATATATATATATATATATATATATATATATATATATATATATATAATTACATTCCTAAGAGGGAAATATGTTTTAACACTTTATTCTATAGTTTTTTTTTTTCCCCTCTTTTCGTTTCAATGGAAGGTTATATGAATGCATTTTTTATAAGTTTAACAGTTTATCCTTAAATGGCAAATGAAATTGTTTTCAATCCTTTAATTGGGTGTACTTACTTAGACACCCTAGGAAACAAGTAAGATATCAGAAAATTAATATTGTTCAGAATGTTTGTCAGGATTCCATCACATGTACCATTGTCTAAAGAAGCAACAGCAAGTGACATGGAGGAAAGCTCAGCAGGTGAGAGCCCATGTGCTGTTAAGAGTTCATTATAAGTGCATACACTATCCCATTGAGGACGAAACCTGCTCCAGCCATCAAGATGGCTCAGTTTCAACTTTAGGCCTTGACTGCCAATAATGCCTGACATATATACATCTTCAAGGGCAATGACAGGATGTTGCTTGGCCTCTCGTAAGAGGTGAGGAATTATATTTGACGACATAATATAAGCGGTGCCTGATAAGAATGGAGGGAGCCTGTCATACCTATAAACACTTCTGTCCAGATACCACTTTGAACTTGGGTTCCTGTCAGCCTGTACACCTTTGTACAAGTAACCCCCAAATATGTAAGACTCATAATCATGGCTCTTAGCATTCACATAGTAGTTAATAAGTCCATATGGATTAAATGACTCACATACAGAATATTCACTTGAATAAGTTGGCTGCATACTTTCTTCTTCAAGTTTATCCAGTAGATCCCCCCCCTCACCAAGGGTTACTGTATTTTTCTGGAACAGTTTCATATAAATGTCATTCCTGGCACTGGTTATACAGATTATAAGATCATGAAATTTCTTGGTATTAAGGAATACATCATCATCTATTTTAAGCACATAGTTAGCATTTTTGCAGAATTTATGAGCCCAGCTGACAAGGCTTAGTGACTTCAGAGTCAGATTATTATAAGAATCCAAAAAGCTGTCGTCTTGGGTAATATCGCCATATTGTCGTCCTTCTTCAGTGATCTCGTTCTGAGAAGAGAGAAGAGAGAAATCAATTGTATGCACTAGTTTGGCTCCAGCAGTTATACTATTCATTTTTCTGCCTTATTATTTAGATTGCTAAAGATCATAGTCTGATGAATTGTGATGTGAATTTTAGTAATGCATTGAATTTTGAGGAAAGAGTAAAAAGAAAATTGAAATGCATTTCTAAATATGTATTTGCTTGGTATTGGAAGAATTTAATAAAACAAAATAGCATTGCCTATAGCCACCCCCTTTTTTTTATAATAATAATAATACAAATGACTGGAGACTTTTCCACTATGAAAAGCATTATGTTATATACAAAACTGATGTTTTTATTTACTTGAAATATCTCCACATTACTAGCCATCCAAAATGCTATATACCTGTAACCGAGGATTATTAGTTGCTCCAAGATAAAACATGACAGGCCAGTTTGCTGGGAAATTACCATTCCAGCTTTTTCGAACAGCTTCTCGAGCTTCATGGTTTGCTGCTGAGGTTGGTACAATCACCAACACATCAACTTTCTTGTTCTGGCAGGTTTTCAGTACTTCAGCAGGCTCAACCCGCAACTGATGAATACTGCAGATTATTTGCAAGCATTATTTATGAATAAGGAAGCAGTAATTATATTACAGAAATCTGGCATGCAAAATGCTAATCAATTTGATCCATCATTGCTGGTAGTCGGTTAAATATTTCAGATATTAAATGAAATATTCAATATTCTTAAGTCTAGGTTTTATTTTTTGGGATAAAAAGTGTTTTAAACACCAGCTCATAGTTATATAACTCTCTACTATGCTGCAGAAAAGAAAGGCCTCAATCAGAACTACTAGGCTTTTCCCTCACTATCATATGTGTATGGTTTGGAATCTTGCTGAACAATGATTCCCAATATGCAATTCAATTTCTTAAAATGTAAAATAGTTTTTGTAAATCTGTGATGCCTTTGCTTTCCTCTCCTAGAAAGAGCTATGATTTTCTGTGAAAGGATGACCCTTTTCTAGTTGTTTCTACTAATTTTTTGTTTATTTTCAATGTATTTATATAACTTTTTTTTATAATAAATTTTTTTTTATGTTACTTACTTGGCAAAGAAAAGAGTAATATTTGGTTGGTTTGTGGTAGTGCCCCTGGGTGCATAAATAGGCCAGAATGGTTTACCCCATATCAGCACCAGTCCTGCCACCAAAAGTCCCAGCAGGATCATTAAAGAACCTCGCCTGCACCACCGCATCATTCTTGGTTTCTTGTAGCATACCTCTGTAAATGAACTTTCATTTATTGTCTTTTTTTTATGATTTATTATTCATTTGGTATTGTTAGGAACAATGAAAATATTAATTCTCTATCATAATCAGGTTGCTGGAATTATAATTTTAAGACCTTAAGTGGTGTAATAAAACTGCAGTTTAACACTTCATACTCACTGCAGAATTGTGGTGGCAGGTTTGGTGTGTAGGTGAACTTGGCACTTAATCCAATTCTGTAGGGCTTTAAATATTCATGGTTATAATTAGTCACTGTATATATTATACAAGTAATTCTTACTTTTGTACATTTAAACAGTTGTCCCCTCCATACACTATATATAAAAGGATTTTTTTTTTCTCTCTATTCTTCTTTCATATACTTTTTGAACCCACGTAAGGAAATAAATGACTGATCAGTATACAGAAAAGCTCATTTAAAATATGTCTGTCATAATAAACGGCAGTGGCATGCTGTTGATAAGATTGCATTAAAAGAAATGATAATCTTTACATGCATGAAAAACACTTAATATTATAAAGGTTGCTATTTATGAAATCATTTAATCGTGATAGGCGCTAACTTTTAGTGCCCTACACTTTAACATGGGGCATCTTCTGTATGCATTATATAAGTTAAATCTAGATTAAAGTTTAATCCAAATTCACAGTGCTTGATGCACGGGTCAATGCAATTATCAGTAAATCTGCTCCTTTACATAGATGAGCAGGTGTTTGAGAAGTGACATCTCACAGTCATCCTCTTTGAGTTTCATAGCACACACTAGTGTTGATAACAAGATGTTTGCTACTGAGAAAAAAATATATATACATGTACTATTATAACGTGAAGATATGTTTTTGTCCAACTACAAATAAAAATATATAAATGGCTCCAAATACGCCGTGAATTCTATAGACAGCTGAATTAAAGGTGTCAAACTAAAGATAATCACAACATCAGTTTATATTTGCAGGAGAGGTTTCTCCGAGAGCTCTTTTGCATGAGTAATCACGAGGCATGGGTTAGGATAGTTTTTCAGGATGTTACTATCGAGGAACCTGATAACAAATTTCCACGCAGTTTTAAAGTCCTTGTAATACAAAGATCCAGGAAGTTTGTACTTTGAATTTGAGATCTAATCGTGATGTTATTAAAAGTTTTCTTTTTAAGTCCATTGTTATATACAAAAGTTGGGAGTTTTTCTAACCTGGATATAACACTGCCTTTTTGTACCTGTAAATTCTGGTATTCCCTGTAGGATTTTCTTTTCACTTTTATTTTCACTGTTGAGAATTGTAACTGCTGTTTGAGTATCCCATAACTTCTAATATGTGTTAATGAATTTTTATATACATCTTTAACATGAAAATGTCAGACTTTGTTATATTATTGTCTATAATACACATTAATGGAAACTCAACTCCATATTTTCTATGGAGTTGATACATGATCTGTGGAATTAACTAGCTCGTTCTGGGCATGTGCAGGATTTAATTTTTGAGCTTAATGTGTAAAAACAATTACTAATTCAAACATACAGTGGGTATAGCATATATACACAAGCCATCCCCGGCAGCATGGGGTTAGTCAATATACTGCGTTTAATTGAAATTGTATTTTTGTGAAATTAGTATTGTTGATTTCTTCTCTGAAAAATTTTCTTTATTCACTAACAAATAACTCAAGTACCCCTTATGCATGTGGATATTCATCTTGGTGCCCCTCGTTTTCATCAACAGGAGGGGCAGTTGACACCCCCCCCTGCCTTTCCTGTCAGTTTAACAGCATTACAGAAATTGAAT
>NW_020870196.1:54904-64904 GCF_003789085.1 Penaeus vannamei | reverse complement strand
TGGACCTCGGTTAGGATAGACAAATGGACCTGTTTAGGTATAGCTAACTGCGAACCCTGGTAAAGGATACAACTGGACCCTGTTTAGAGATAACAGATTGGGGACCTGTATTTAAGGAATACAACTGGGAACCCTGTTAGGAAACAACTGGACCTTGGTAAGGATACTTGGTTCCCTGTTTTTAAGGATCACAGATTGGACGCTGGTTTAGGATAACAAATTGACCCGTGTTGTAAGGATACAATTTGGAACCCTGTTTTAGGATTACAAGCTGGACCCTGTGTTAGAATAGTCAACTGGACCCGGTAAGGAAGCGAATGGGACCCTGTTTAGGATACAATTGGGCCTTGTTTAGGATACAATTGGACCCTGTTTAGGATACAACTGGACGGCCTGTTTAAGGATAGAACTGGACACCTGGTAAGGATAAAGCTGGACCTGTTTAGGATAACAATTGGATCCCCTGTGCGAGAATACCATTGGCCTATGGTTTAGGATATATACTATCCTCACAATGAGTCAGCGATCCGCACGACAGGACTTCCTCAGTGCAGGCCCAAAGTAAAGAATCCATCGACTAGAGCGACCACCACCGAATAACCCCATCATAAATCATCTCACAAGTAATGCTGATCATTTTATTTATTCATTATTATGTTATTTGTATTTAATTTATTTATTTCATTTTATTTTGATTTATTTATATTTATTTTTTTATTACTTTTTTATTATTATTATTAATTGGGTTTTTTAAGAAAGGACAAGATATCTCAGTGGGAGATCATTTGATAAACTACAGTAACGGATCCCTGGCGTTTTGTGAATGCACCCCTTANCCGAATAAACGAAAAAAAAGCAAGCAAATAAAAGAGAAAAAAACCGCCAGCACACAACCCCCCTAAAACCATAAAAACCCTCAGCCCAGATATGAATGAGAATTTCTATGGGGAAAAAGAGGAATACACAAAACAGCGGTGAAGAAGCCTAAACATCACTACAAACTAAACTCAAAAATAAAATAAAAAATTAAAATAAAATAATAATAAAGTAACAATAGACCGCCAAGAAGAAGAAAGGAAAGAAAAGAACAATTTTAAAATACATAATTTCTTCTTTCGAACTCATTCTTTTTTGGACGCGATATAAAAATAGATACATATATTGTACGAAAATTCAAGACAAAGGAAGTATATTTTTTTCTTGTTCATTGGACGTTGTGACTGTGGGATGTGCAGTCACACGTAAACATAGGCGTAAGCACGTACCACAAACACACGCCTCTCTCTAACTCTTTCTTCTTTTCTCTTCTCCTCCTCTCCTCTTTTTACTCTCTTTGTCTCTGCCTCTGTTTCTCTCTCTTCTCTCTCCTCTCTCTGTCTCTCCTCTTTCTCTCTTTTCTCTTCTCTCTCTCTCTCTCTCTCTCTTCCCTCTCCTCCTTCCCCTCTCTCTTCCCTTCTTCCTTCTCTTCTCTATCTCTCCTCTCCTCTCTTCTTCTTCTTCTCTCCGTCTCTCTCTCTCTGTCTCTCTTCTCTCTCTCTCCTCTCTCTCGTCTCTCTCTCTCATCTCTCTCTCTGTCTCTGCTCCGTCTCTGCCCCCCCCCCACCCTCTCTCTCTCCTCTCTCCTTCCTTTCTGCTCTTCTCTGTCTCTTCTCTTCTCTCTCCTCTCTCTCCTCTCTCCTCTTCTCTCTTCTCCTCTCGCTCTCTCTCTTTCTTTCCCCCTCTCTTCTCTGTTTTTGTCTTCTTAATCTATCTATCTTATCTATCTATCTCTATATGTTTAAATGAATATCTGTCTGTCTTTCTCTCTCTCTCTTCCTCTCTCCGCTCTCTCTCTTTCTTTCTCGTCTCTCTCCTCTCTCCTCTCTCTCTCTCTCCTTCTCTCTCTCTCTCCTCCCCTCTCTCCTCTCTCTCTTCTCTCTTCTCTCTTTTTCTCTTCCTCTCTCCTCTCCCTCTCTCCCTCTCCCTCTCTCTCTCTCTCTCTCTCTCTCTCTCTCTCTCTCTCCTCTCTCTCCCTGTCTCTGCCCCCTCTGTTCTCTTGCCCCCCCCCCCCACCCTCTTCTCTCTCTCTCATCTCTCTCTCCCTTCTCTCCTCTCCTTCTTCTCTCTCTCTTCCTCCCTCTCTCCTCTCTTTCCTCTCCTCTCTCTCTCTCTCTCCTTTCTTTCCTCTCTTCTGTTTGTTCTCTCTTATCTATCTACTATCTATCATTCTCTATCTTGTATCTGTCTGTCTCCCTCTCTCTCTCTCTCTCTCTCTCTTTCTTTTCTCTCTCTCTCTCTCTCTCTCTCTCTCTCTCTCTTCTCTCTCTCTCTCTCTCTCTCTCCTCGTCTCTTCTTCTCTCTCATCTTCTCCTCTCTCTATTCTCTCTCTTTCTTCTCTCTCTTCTCCTCTCTTCTCTACTCTCTCTCTCTCTCTCTCTCTCTCTCTCTCTCTCTCTCTCTCTCTCTCTCTCTCTCTCTCTCTCTCTCTCTCTCTCTCTTCTTTCTTTCTCTCTGTCTGTTTGTCTCTCTCTCTCTATCTATCTATCTATCTATCTCTTATCTACCTATCTGTCTGTCTCTCTTCTCTCCTCTCTTGTCTCTTCTGTCTCTCTCTTTCTCTCTCTCTCTCTCTCTTCTCTCTTCTCTCTCTCTCTCTCTCTCCTCTCTCGCTCTCTCTCTCTTTCTCTCTTCTCTCTCTCTCTCTCTCTCTCTCTCTCTTTCCTCTCTCTCTCTTCTCTCTCTTCTCCTCTCTCTTCTCTCTTCCTCTCTTGCTCTCTCTCTCTCTCTCTCTCTCTCTACTCTCTCTCTCTCTCTCTCTCTCTCTCTCTCTCTTCCTCCTTCTCTACACCCCTTTTCCTCCCCCTCCCCCCTCCTCCCCATCTCTCCCCCTCCCGTCCCTTCCCTTTTTCTCCCTTCCTCCTCTTCCCCCCCTCCTCCCCCCCTTCTTCCCCTCTCCCTCCCTCCCTCTCTCCCCCTCCCGCACCTTCTCTTTTCTCCCTTCCTCTTCCCCTTCTCCCTTCTTCCCTTCCTCCTCCTCCCTCAACCCTTTTCCCCTCTCCCCACCCCCCTCTTCCCCTCCCCCACCCCCTTCTCCCTCCCTCACCCTCCCATTCCTCCCCCTCCTCCCACCCCTTCTTCCCCTCTCCCTCCTCACCCCTCCCCCCCTTCCCCTCTCCTTCCCCTTCCCTCCACCCTCCCCCTCCTCCCTTCCTCCTCTTCCCCTCTCCCCTTCTCCCCTTCCCCCTCCCGCCCCTTCCCCCGCTTCCCTTCTCCCTTCTCCCTCCCCCCCTCCCACCCCTTCTCCCTCCCTCCTCCACCCGATCGTCCCATTCTCAGCGTAATGGAAATGTCGAAAGGGAAATAAAGATAAGACATAGCGGGCCAGCAAAACCAGACGAGGAGATAAAGAGATGGTATCATCGATGCTATACAATCACGTACAATTACATGTAATCACAAGATATCAAAGGCATTAAAGGGGATATAGGGTGTAGGGATGCTCTCTCTCTTTCTTCTCTCTTTCTTCTTCTTCTCTTTTCTCTCTCTCTTCTCTCTCTCTCTCTCTTTCTCTCCTCTCTCTCTTCTCTCTCTCTCTCTCTCTCTGCTCTCTCTCCTCTCTCTTCTCTCTCTCCTCTTGTTTTCCTATCTCTCTTTCTCTCTCTCTCTCTCTTCTCTCTCTTCTCTCTCTCTCTCTCTCTCTCTCTCTCTCTCTCTCTCTCTCTCTCTCTCTCTCTTCTCTCTCTCTCTCTCTCTCTTCTCTCTCTCCCTCTCTCTCCCTCTTTCTCTATCTTTTTCTCTCTTTCTCTATCTCTCTTCTCTCTCTTCTCTCTCTCTCTCTCTCTCTCTCTCTTCTCTCTCTCTCTCTCTCTCTCTCTCTCTCTCTCTCTCTCTCTCTCTCTCTCTCTCTCTCTCTTCATCGACTTTTGTTTGTACTTCGATTGTACCGTCCAAGTTTGGTGGGGGGAGGGAAGGGAGTGGAGAAGAGAGAGGGGGAGAGGGGAGAGGGAAGAGGGGAGGGGAGAGTGAGAGAAGGAGGAGAGAGAGAGAGAGAGAGAGAGAGAGGAGAGAGGAGAGAGAGAGAGAGAGAGAGAGAGAGAGAGAGAGAGAGAGAGAGAGAGAGAGAGAGAGAGAGGAGAGAGCGAAGAGAGAGAGAGAAGAGGGAGAGAGAGAGAGGAGAGAGTGAGAAGAGAGAGAGACAGAGAGAGGAGGAGAGGAAGGGCGGAGAGAGGAAGAGGAGGGATCGAGAAGGTGAGAGAAGGAGAGAGTGAGGGAGAGATAGATAATGAAAGAGAAAGAGAGAAGAGAGCGAGAAAAAATTAATTCCAGTACTCGAAGTTTACCACAATATTCAAAAAATATATATATCTAAAAAAGTACATAATATATAATTGATAAAATTAAAGAGATTATCAATTTCCGAGTACACTTACCATCCATTTCTATCACTTTTACCATTATTCTATTTTTTTATGTTTATAAATTTCTTTGCTAATTAATATCTTTCCTCGTGATTCCTTTCATTAGATAAAGAATCAACAACATCACTATATTACAATAAACCACATTATAGATGACTTACCCATAAAAAAATATATTAATCAAATTTTGTTTATAAATTCATTCGTAACATTCTACCTAACAAACAATTAATACAAAATCCTCTTTCATTCGACTTTTTGTTTTATTAATTAGACTTTTAGAGATACTGAAAACTAGGCAATTATGAAGAGAGACATGGAGAGCAGGTGATAAAAAGATGATGAGGTAAGCAAAAAAAAAAAAAAAAAAAAAAAAGAAAGAAAAAAAAAGAAAAAAAGAAAATAAAAAAAAAAAAAAAAAGAAAAAAAGAAAAATGGAAATGGAGAGAAAATGTGAAAATGGAACAAAAACACACACAAAAAAGCGATAAAGTGAACAATAGACCTCAAGAAATATTGGATATCTTACGGTGAAATTACATGTGCAATTTGTGATTTGCAGTTATTTTCAATCTTGCAAATGTAATCTTATGAATTAATTATATTGAATTCCATTACCTTTGTTATAAAATATTGGTTTAATATATTCTCTCTTTTAGAAATAAATGCATTAGTAAATATCAAAGTAAAAAGAAATGATTGTCACTATCATTACTATTATTATCAATATTAAGTTATCATTACCATTATCATTAGTATTGATATCATTATCATTCTCTTGATAATTATTCCTACCATCACTATTATCATTATCCTAATCATCAACTTTATCATCACCATTATAATTATTACCACAATTACTAGTATCAGCATAATCATTATCAACATAATCATAATTATCAACATAAATGTGATTATCAACGTAAATATAATTATTTGTTTTTCCCATTATTATTACCTTTATTTACTAATGCTTTTATTAATATCATCCATTACGTTTTTAAGAGCAACGGAAATGGGAAACCAGTGATGAGTAAACAAGGAAATGGGAAAAGTGATGATGTGTGACATATGAGGGAGTGATAGAAAAGGGAGGAAGGGAGGAAATGGGAATAAATGAGAGGGTAGGAGAGAGAAGAAGAAGGGAAGAAGATACATTGGGCGAAAATGAGGAATAGGAGAGGGACGATGATGGATGAGGTGGGTGGAGAGGAGGTCGAAGAATTGGTTTAGGAGGAGGAGAGGAAGATAGAGAAATGAGTAAAGAGGAGGAAGAATATGTATATATATATATAATATATATATATATATATATATATATATATATATATATATATATATATATATATATATATATAATATATATAATATATATATCTTTCTCTTTTCACTCATCTCTCTCTCTCTCTCTCTCTCTCTCTCTCTCTCTCTCTCTCTTCTCTCTCTCTCACTCTCTCTCTCCTCTCTCCTTCCTCTCTCGCACTCCTAATCCTTCCAAACTTCCCATCCAAATCTCCCTTCCCCTTTCCCCATCTTTCCAAACAAAATATCTACTCCCCGTCCATCAAGGTCGATCTCCCATTTCCTTTCCCATCAAAATCGACCTTTCTTCCCCCCCTTCCCAACTTCCCCTTCTTGTCCCATCAAAAGACCACTCCTCTCCCCTCCCCCCCCGCCCCCCTTTCCCCCTTCCTAACTTCCCTTCTTTTCCCATCAATATCCACCTCCTTTCCCCCCTTCCCCCCCTCCTCCATACTTCTTCCCATCACCCCTTTAGACAGCGCCCCCCCCATCCCCTCTCCCCACTTTTCCATCACCCCCTTCCCCTCCCCCCCCCAAAGTAGACAGCCCCCCCACCCCTTTCCCCACCTTCCCATCACCCCCTTCCCCCCACCCACCCCCAAGGCAGACAGCCCCCCCCCCCATCCCTCTTCCCACTTCTTCCAATCAACCCCTTCCCACTCCCCCCCCCCCCCAAAGCGAAGAGACAGCCCCCCCCCATCCCCTCTTCCACTTCTTCCCATCCCCCCTTCCACTCCCCCCCCCAAAGCGAGAAGACAGCGCCCCTCCCCACCCCCACCCCACCCTTTCCCTCCCCATATGTCTTACACGGGAATCACTCGCCTAACTTCCCTTCCGATTTCGAGAAGATTCGACGAGGGGAAAAGCGGGAAGGGGAAGTTTGTCGCACGGCTGAAAAGGGGGGGAGGTTTAGGGTTAAAAAAGAAAAAAGAAGAAAAGAAGAAGAGGGTTGAAAAAAGAAATAAGGAAAAAAAAAGAAAAAAAGAAGGGGAAGGTGTAGGAGATGGTGGGTGGGGAGAGAGGAGGGGGGGGTATGTAGGGGAGGGGGGAGAGGGGAAGGGAGAGGGGGTATGAGAGGGGTAGGTGGGGGGAGAGGGGTAGGTGGGGAGAGGGAGAAGGGGAGGGGAGAAGGGAGAGGGGGTATGTAGGGGGGAGTATATGGGTAGGGGGGAGAGGGGGTAGGTGGGGGTATGACAGAGGTAGGTGGGTGAGAGGGGAGGGGGAAGGGAGAGGGGTAGGTAAGGGGGGGAGGGGAAAGGGGAGGGAGGGTGTAGGTAGGTGGGTGGGGGAGAGAGGAGGGGGGAGGATAGGTAGGGGAGGGGGCAGGTAAAGGGAAGGGGGGTAGGTAGGGGACGGGGTGTAGGTAAGGGAGGGGAGGAGGGAAAAAGGGGGGTTGTGGTTAAGGGGTGAGAGAGAAAATATATATATAAAGATAGATAGAGAGAGTGAGAGAGAGAGAGAGAGAGAGAGAAATCAGAAAGGTATAAAAGAGTTCTTTAAGAAAATAACGAGGTGAGGTGGAAAAGACGAAAAAAGTAAAATAAAATGAAGAGAATAGAGGAAATATAAAGAGAAAAACATAACGAGATGAAGTGGAAAAGAAGATAAATATATAAAAGAAAAGTATTGAAAAAAAACAAAAAATAATAAAATAAGGATAAAGGGAAATATAATAAGAAAGAAAAAAATAAAAACACTTGCGAATTATGGCGCGACGCGTCATTGCCTCGCCGACCAATCAGACGCCGTTAAGTTTTCCCGCCAAAAGATGGAATGTCTTCTTTTCCCGCCAAAAGTAATTCAAGATGGCCGCCCCCGATATGATTGATATCGCCTTTTTGAATAGAAGATGGAGTGAGAAAGAGGGTGAGGAAGGAAACAGACGGAGGGGGGAGAGAGAGAGAGAATGGGGAAGAGGGAATGCAATAGAGAGGAAGGAGGAAATAGAGAAGGGGGAAGAAAGAGTGGAGGAAGAGGAGAAGCGAAATAGAAATGAAAAGTCTCATTTTTTCTCTCTCTTTTTCTTCTTTTTCGTCTTCTTCCTCCTCCTCCTCCTTTTCCTCGTCCCATCTTCCTCTATCTTCTCTTTTTCCTCCACCTCCTCCATCCCTTCTTCCCCCACCTCCTCCCCCACCAAGGAACCCAAAGCTAATACACCCCAAAATCCTTTCTTTTTACCCCTTCTCTCTCTCCGTCTCTCTTTCTCCTTTTTTCTCTCCTTCTCTTTCTCCCCCCCCTCTCTTCTTTTTCTCCTATTTCTCCCCTCTCTTTCTTTTTCCCTCTCTCTCACTCTCCCATCTCTTCTCTCTTTTCCTTTTTTCTCTCCCTCTTTCTTTCTCCCTCTCTCTTCCTCTTCTCTCATCTCTCTCTCTCTCTCTCTCTCTCTCTCTCTCTCTCTCTCTCTCTCTCTCTCTCTCTCTCTCTCTCTCTCTTCTCTCTCTCTCTCTTTTTCCCCCTCTCTCTCTCTCTCTCTCTCTCTCTCTCTCTCCTTCTCCTTTTTTTCCTCTTCTCCCTCTCCCTTCCCCGTTTCTCCTCCCGTCTCCCTCTCTTTTCTTTCTCCTTTTTCTCTCTCTCTCTCCCGTCTCTTTCTCTTCTCTCTCTCCCTTCCCCTCCCTCCTCTCTCTTCTCTCCTTTTTCCTTCCCCTCTCTTTCTTTTCCCCTCTCTCCCCATCTCCATTGAAGAGGCGACAGGGGGGGATATGATTGATAGCTTCTGAGGTTCTAATGGATCGTAAATAAGGGGATCCTTGGCTTGTGTCTGTCTGTGTGTGTGTCTGTCTGTCTGTTTGTCTATGTATCTGTCTTTGAGTTGTCTTGCAGGGGGGGGGATGAGTGTCTTTGTAGTGGTGGTTGCGTGGTTTGTTTGTTTGTGTGTTTTTGATGTGTGTGTGTTTTTTGTATGTGTGAGTTTTTTTTATGTGTCGTGTATGTGTGTGTGAGTGTTGATGTGTGTGAATGTTTGTATGTATCGTGTCTATGTAGTGTGTGTGTGTTTGTATGTATTTTTATTTTGTGTGTGTCTGTGTCTGTATGTGTTGTGTATGCCCGCGCGTGTGTGTGTTGTGTGTGTTTCTTCTAGTGTGTGTTTGTGTCTGTATGTGTATGTGTTAGAATTAAGAACAAAATAAAAGGAAAAAGAAAAGATCACCGACAAAGCAGAATAAAAACAAAAGAAAATAAACACCGAGAAAAAAAGAATAAAACAAACTGAAATTTAAAAAAAAAAGAAAAAAAAAAAAAAAACATAAAAGAAAGAAAAAAAACATCGAAAAAACACCCGCGAAAAGATAAAAGAAAGAAAAAAAGACACCGAAAAAGCAGAACAAAAAAAAAGAAAAAAAAAGAAAAGAGAAAAAAATACACCATGTCATTAGGGTCTCTCTACGCCCTTGGAGGACAATCTACACTGATCAACCAATACTGGCGGTGACACTGACATTAGGGGGGGGGAGGGGGACACTGACATAAGGGGGTAGCTGGATATTTTTTTTTTTTAAATCTTTCGTTCTCTCTCTCTTTTTCTCTTTCTCTTTGGTGTTCTGTCTTTCTCGTTAGTCTCTGTCTCTCTCTCTCTCTCCTCATCTCTCATCTCTCTCTTCTCTCTCTCTCTCTCTTCTCTCTCTCTCTCTCTCTCTTCTCTCTTTTCTTTCAGTCTTTTGAGATCTGTCATTCTGCTCATTCTCTCTCTCTTCTCCCTCTCTATCTTCTCTCTCTCTTCTCTCCTCTCTCTCTCTCTCTCTCTCTCTCTCTCCTCTCTCTCTCTCTCTCTCAATTTTCTCTCTCTCTCTCTCTCTCTCTCTCTCTTTCTCTCTCTTTTGAGTCCTGTCGTCTGTCTGTCCTCTCTCTCTCTCTTCCTCTCTCTCTCTCTCTCTCTCTCCTCTCTCTCTCTCTCTCTCGTCCTCTCTCATCTCTCTCTCTTCTCTCTCTCTCTCTCTCATCTCTCTCTCTCTCTCTCTCTCTCTCTTCTCTCTCATCTCCGTCTCTTCCTTCCCGCTCTCTCGTGTTTCTTGTCAGTGCCCATCTTGGGTGGGGGCAGTGGCAGGGGCAGTATAATGCATGCACGCACACAACTTCACCACGTAAGTATGTGTAAATGTGTGCGTGTACATAGCAGTGGCCTTTGTCGGTTTTACTGATGACAAGACAGCTGGAAGCTTCCCAACTTACATATACTGCGAGCTGTTAAAAATTTCTTTTCTTCTCCTTCTCCTTCTTCTTCTGTTTCTTCTTATTCTTCTTCTCCCCTCTTCTCCTCCTTCTTCACTTCCTCCTTTTTCCTCTTCTCTCCTTCTCCTTCCCTC
>NW_020870196.1:37404-49904 GCF_003789085.1 Penaeus vannamei | reverse complement strand
CAATATTACCATCTTGATCATTATTTGCATCGAATCAGCTGAACCATCACCCACACTCGCTAGAACGACCTCCCCACTGAAGTCCCCCCCCCCCCCCGATTCCTTCAGAACGGCGAGGATGAACAAGTACTGGTACAGACACTCGCTCCTCTACAACGAGATGAACCTGACGAGCGCGCAGCAGAGGATGGTTCTGACTCACTTGGGCGTTCAGAACTGGAAGATTCCCATCAGCTACGACCGCCACATGTACTACGTAGATTTCGCCAAGTTAGTGGCCGGGTTCTACTCGATTTTCTGCTTAGGTTTTGCTTGTGTTTGTTTGTTTTGTTTTTGCATGTATATATCAATATATTCATTTGATATATTCATCTATTTGTCTTTGTATATGCGTGTGTGTGTTCGCATAGCATATTGCATCATGCAAGCTCATAGGCCGTGCCACGTGGGTCCATGCGGGCTCTGTGCTGTTCCATGCGGCGTGGGTTACCCCGCATGGGTGACTAAATATACACTCCATGCCAAGCCCCCATCGCTCTGCCCATCACTTGACGAATATAAAGCGACCCGGCTTGACCTCTTCTCTTAGAGAAACACGCATACACCTTCGCCCGAGTGACCCAGCACTGACCAGTCTCGTATCCTGTTTATTTCTACTCGTGTAAACTCTAGAGAATAAAGAGTTAAGCTGTAAAAGTAGCACATTGCTCCACCAATATCAGTATAGAAAGTTAAATACTTTTTATATCGTGCTTGTGTGTCTGCTTGCCTGCATTTATGCCTATGTCTGTATCCGTATCTGCGCGCGCGAATTTACCTGATTTCCTTGAAGATAAATGATTTCCTCCTCTGTCTCTTCCAGGCAAGGAAACTCTCGCGTCGCCTGGATGAACATCATTCGCGACCCCGTCGAGAGGATCATCAGCGAGTTCTACTTTCATACGCGTACAAGTCCCGCTGGGATACCATCGACGTGAGAGGGACGAGATGAGAGAGAGGAGAGCAGAAGAAAGGGGAAGATGAGATAGAAGAGAGATTTGGGCTTTACTATTGCGGCGTGCCGCAGCGCAGCGTGGGTGATCACGTGTCAGCGCGTGGCTCACTGGTCATGGGACATCTATCAGGTGATAAAGAAGTCTTGTATGAGGAAGACGCAGAGAGAGGACGATGAGGAGGGCTGTATGGAGAATTGATGCGAGCAGGCTCGACGTTAGGCAGCTGACAGAGAGTGTGAACTGTGAAGATGGACTCTATATCAGTGCCATGCATTCGGAGACACAACATCTCATCCTGATATTCGCTGCCGGGTATCTAATTGAATCCCGGACTGATATATCTGCGTTATCGAATTAGTGCTCTCGACAGGGACGACGATGAGAGGGGAGAGTAGAAGAGGGATGGAGCGAGGGAGGAGGATGAGAGGGAGATGGGTGAGAGATGAGAGGAGAGGAGAGGATGAGAGAAGGAGAGGGAAGAAGGGAGAGAGAGAAGAGTATGGAGGCAGGAGAGATGATGAAGAGAGAGATGAGAAGCAGACGCACGAGAGAGGAGAGGAGGAGAAGAGAGCAGAAGAGAGAAGGAGATGAGAGAGAGAGAGAATGGGGAGAGGAGAGGGAGAAGGAGAGAGGAGAGAGAGGAGAGAAGTAGAGAGAGGAGAGAGGATGAGAGAGAGGAGAACGAGAAGAGAGGAAGAGGGAGCAGAGAGAGGACGAAGAGAGAGGAGAGGAGAGAGGAGATAAGAGGGAGACGGAGAGAAGAAGGGAGAGGAGAGAGAAGACGAGGAGAGATGAAGAGACGAGAGAGAGAGAGAGAGAGAGATGAGAGAGAAGGAGAAGGAGACGAGAGGGAGAGGAGAGAGAGAGAAGGAGAGACGAGAGAGAGAAGAGATGAGAGAGATGAGAGAGAGGATAGTGAAGAAGAGAAGTGTGATGAGAGTGTAGATAGGTCGAAACGAAGGGAGAGGGAGAGTGGACGAATCCGAGGAGAGCGGGATGGGGGATGACGGGAGAGAGAGAGCAGGTGAGAGGAAGAGAGGGGGAGAGTGAGAGAGTAGTGAGGAGGAGAGAGAAGAGAGAGGGAGAGGATGTGAGGAGAGAGGACTCGAGACATAGGAGGATGAGGCTGAGAGAGAGGGAGAGGAGAGAGACGAAGAATGAGGAAGGAGAGAACAGAGACAGAGAGAGAGGGAGGAGAGGTGAGAGATGAGAGAGAGTGGGAGAGAGAGAGAGGATTATGGGCAAGGGGGGAAGGAAGAATGGGGGGGGAGGAGAAGGGGCGGAGAGGGAGAGGGAATATATATATTATAGTAGAATAATAATATAATATATATATAATATAATATAATATATATATAATAATTATATATATATATATATATATTATATATATATATAATTATATATATAATATATATATTATATACCTTATATATATTATATATTATATATAAATATATACCTATATATATATATATATATATATGTATATATATATATATATATATATATATATACCTATATGTATATACAATATTATATATATATTATAATATATATATATATATATATATATATACCATATTATATATACATATATTATATATATATGTGTGTGGTTGGACTCAACCATGTGTTGTGTGTGTGTGTTGTGTGTGGCAACCTCCTACAATGTGCACCACTAGGCGTACTACAGTGTGTGCTCTGTGTGGGCATTGTGCTGGTCGTGCCAACGCCGCTCCCGGTGTGCGAAATGTGTGTGGTGTGGTGTGTTGGGTGAATGGTGATTGTGTATATGTCTGCCTGTGTGTATCCTGGCCGCGTTGTCCCCCGTGTGTGTGTTGTGTGTGTGTGTGTGTGATAGTGATGTGTGTGTGTGTGAAACCCCCGGTGTGTTGCATGTTGTGTGTGTGTGTTAAATATATATATATTATATATATATATATATATATACATATATTATATATATAGGACGAGAGAAGAGACGATAAAGAGAGGCACGAGGAAAGGGACGAGTGCGAGAAGGAGAGATGGCAAAGAGAGGGAGAGGGAGAGAGGGAGATGAGAGAAGAGAGAGAGAGGAGATGAGAGACAGAGAGAGAAGAGAGAAGAACGAAATCATCTAGTACCAAACCATGCGACAGCAACTTAATGAGAGAGAGAGACGACACGAAGAGAGATGAGAGAGAGAGAGAGAGGAGAAGAGGTTAGAGAGGAGAGGAGAGGAGAGGGAGAGGGAGAGGGAAGGAGAGGGAGGGAGAGAGAGAAGAGAGAGAGAGAGAGAGAGAGAGAAGAGAGAGGAGAGAGAGAGAAGAGAGGAGAGGAAGGAGGGAGAGAGAGAGAGAATGTGTGTATGTGTGTGTGTGTGTACGCGTGTGTGTGTGGTGTGTGTGTGTTGTCTGTGTTTTTTCTTTTTTTTCTTTCTTTCTTTCTTTTACTGAAAAAGCAGCAACTATACATGGGATATTACGTAGTAGTAACACAGCTGATGAAATAAATACACGGATGAGTAGGCCTACATACATAACTAGGTATTTAAAAGGAGAGAGAGAGAAACAGGGAATCAAGAGGAGACAAATGACCGGACGCTGCGCCTCCTTCCCGCCAGGTCCCTCAAGAAAATCAGCCACAGGAAGCCCCCAGATTCGTGGTTCGAGATGACACTTGACGAGTGCGTCCCCGCCAAGCATCCCGAGTGCTACCCGAGGCTGGGCCAGTACATGAGGATGCAGCTGACCTTCCTGTGCGGTACCGATCCTGTGTGCAGGTAATGAATTTAAAATGACTCTCTCTTTCTGTTTCTATTTGCTCTTTTTTTTCTCTTTCTGTGCCTCTCTCCCTCACTCTCTCGCTCTTTCGCTTTTCTCTCCTTCCTCTCTCGCTTTTCTCTCTCTTCTCTCTCTCTCTCTCTCTCTCTCTCTCTCTCTCTCTCTCTCTCTCTCTCTCTCTCTCTCTCTTCTCTCCGTCATCTCCTCTCTCTCTCTCTCTCCCCTCTCCCTTTCCTCTCCCTTCCCCTCTCCCTCTCCCTCCTCCCTCTCCTCTCCCTCTCCCTCTCCACTCTCTCCCTCCCTCTCCCTCTCCCTCTCCCTCTCTCTCCTTTCACCATTCCTCTCACTCCCTAACTTTCTATCCCTCTCCTTCTCCCTCCCTCTCTCTCTCCCACTCCCCCCCTTCATCACAGTCATATAGATGGGCCTCCATGGGTGTTGCGGCACGACTGTAACGCAGCGTTGAGTTCAGAAGAAGAAAAAGGAGCATTACAGGACCCATCAGAGGGCAATTGTGTGCTTAAACTATTAGGTAAAAGCACCTAGAGTGAATATAAACCTTCACCTTGTTACTCTTGTTGCGGTTAAGTCAGAGGTAGGTCTGACTTAAGAGTAACGGCCGCCTTTCAGCCACCTAGTACCTCGAAATCACCTCTTCCGTTTTCAGCCAAGTGGGGAACCGCAAGGCCCTCCAGCTGGCCAAGATGCACGTAGAACGCCAGTACAGTGTGGTCGGGACTCTTGAAGAATTTCCTTTGACCTTGCGAGTCTTGGAGGCTTACCTGCCGAGATTCTTCCACGGGGTGACCTCCCTCGAACACAGCAGCGGTAAGGAGGACGTGAATGGGCGTGGCGGGATGAATGAACGTGAATGGGCGTGGCGGAATGAATGAACGTGAATGGGCGTGGCGGAATGAATGAACGTAAATAAATGTTGTTTTTTAATAGATGAGTGGCAGAGGGACATGGTGAATGTGGTAAGTATAATAAGTGTCATAGTAGGTGTAGTATGGCTGGGGCAGAGGTGGTTGAAGTAGTAGTAGTAGTTGTTGTTGCTGTACTAGTAGAAGCAGTAGTAAAAATAGTAAAAGTAGTGATGGTAGTAATAGTAGTAGTAGTAGTAGGGGCAGAAGTAGTAGTAGAAGAAAGAGTAGTAGTAATGAAGAGTAATAGTAGTAGAAGTAGTGGCAGTGGTCGTAGTAGCAGTTTTAATGATGATGATGATGGTGGTGAAGGTGGTGGTAGTGATGATGGTGGTGGAGCTGGTGATGTTGGTAGTAATGATAGTGGTTGTGATTGTGGTGGTGTTGATGGAGCTGGTGATGACGATAGTGGTGGTGGAGGTGGTGATGACGATGATGGAGGCGGTGATAATAATGATGGAGGTGGTGGTGGTGATTATGATGATAATGATGGTGGTGGTGATGTGGTGATGGCGGTGAGGATGATGATGGTGTGTGGAGGTGATGATGTGGTGGGTGGGATGTGGTGATGAATGATGATGTGATGATGGATGGTGTGATGATGTGATGGTGATGATGATGATAGAGGTGTTGATGATAGCAGTAGCAGTAGAAGTAGTGGTAGAATTAAAAGTAGTAGAATTAGTAGTAAAAGAAGCAGTAATTGTCGTGGTAGTAGTAGAAGTAGCAGTAGTACTCGAAATCGTAATATCATTAACATAGTAGTTGTAGTGATGTGGATGATAATGATGATGATGATGATGGAGATAAAATTGTAATAATAAGGATAAAAAATAGTACTGAACCTAATAATAATGACGAAAAATATAATGATAATGATAGTCTATATAATGATAATAATAGTAACAATAATAATAGTATGATTGATGATTGATGATTGATGATGATGATGATGATGATGATGATGATAATGATAGTAACAAATAATGAGAATAATAATTATGATAAAAATATTACTGATAATAACACCAATGACAATGACAATAATAATGATAACGAAAATTATTCTAATGATAATGATATTAATAATAATAACAATAATAATAATAATAATAATAATAATAATAATAATAATAATAAGGGTAACAATAATGGTTATAATGATAATGACAAAAATATTAATGTTAATAAATGAAATAATGATAGTAATAATAATAATAATGACAGTAACAATAATGATTATAATATTAATGACCAATGACAATTATAATGGTAATAATGATGATAGTAACAATAGCGATTATAAAATCAATGACGTCAATAACAATTATAAAGGAAATAATGATATTAATCAATAATAACAACAATATAACAACAATAATAATAATAAAAGTAAAAAGCAACAACGATAATAATTAGACACATGTGTGTGTAATACACACACACACATATATATATGTATATATATATATATATATATATATATATATATATATATATATATATATATATATGTATATATATATATATATATATATATATATATTATATAATATATATATAAACAAACACATTAATGTGTACACAAAGGTGAAAAGGAAGCAGCCATACAAAAAGACATGAAATATAATCGTGATCCATCTCGATCATTTTTTAGTCTAATTAAGAACTTCGAAACCACACTTCAATTTCAATTCCTTTTTTCTTCTTTTTATTTGTGTGTGTGCGCGCGCGTTTAATTTCTCCTGGATATACCTTTTCGCGCAAAGCATCTCACGCACACCCTTCTTCCTCCTCTCGTTCGCGCAACAGGGAACGTGAAGAAGAACGTGGGCGAGTACAAAACCCACCGTGTCCGAAGAAACCAAGATGTTGACCCTGAGAGCTCTGCTGAGAAGAGGACGACGAGATTTTATCTGTTGAGGGCTCTTACCACGTTCGTTTCGGTCAAGCGGACTTTTCTCCAAGCCGAAAAAAGCATTAGCCAAAGTATGTTGAGGTGAAAGGNTATATATATATATATATATATATAATTATATATATATATATATTACACACACACACACACACACACACACACCACACACCAACACACACCACACATCACACCACACCACACACACACACATCACACAACGATCTAACAAAGATTCCCCATATCGCATTTTAAGTCCTCAAGGTTTTCTTCCATTGTAAAATAAATAAATAAATAATAAATCCATAACTAAAATAATAGTAAAGTAAATAAATAAATAAATCCACAACTAAAATCAAACACAAAGATTCTAATCGAAGGACCTGTGTGCCGAAGAAGAGAAGCCAATCAGGGAAATCCCAGGTGGCCTTTTATAATATGATTTTTTGGGGTCCGATAGCCAGGTCAAGTTAGCGGGATTTTGGGAGGGTCGATAAAAGGACACGTGAGGAGGGAGGGAGGGAGGGAAGGAGGGAAAGAGGAGGGTGGAGGGAGGGAGGGAGGGAGGAGGGAGGGGAGTGGATGGGGGAGGAGGAAGGAGGGAAGACGAGGAGGGAGAAGGGTGGAGGGAAGACGAAGGAGGAGGGGGAGGGGAGTGGATGGGGGAGGAGGAAGGAGGGGAAGGGTGGAGGGAAGACGAAGGAGGAATGAGGAGGGGAGTGGATGGGGACGAGGAAGGAGGAAGGAGCGAGAGGGAGGGAAAATGGTAAAAGGTGGGAGGGATAGAAAGGCTTGTGTGTGTGTGTGAGTGTGAGTGTGAGTGTGTGTGTGTTGTGAGTGTGAGTGTGAGTGTGAGTGGTGAGTGTGAGCGTAAGTGTGAGTGTGAGTGTGAGTGTGAGTGTGTGTGTGTGTGTGTGTGTTGAGTGTGAGTGTGTGTGTGTGTGTGGTGTATGTGTGTACTTATATACAGACAGACAAAGAAGGCAAATACGGAGACAAAAACAGAGGCCAAGCCAGAAACAGCGAAAGCCGGAGAAATCCACAGAAATCCGTAACAAGCCAGAGAGCGCGAGCGAAAGCCAGGCAGCCGAGAACGCCCTCTCCCTCCGCCCTTTCTCCCTCTCCCTCCGCCTCTCTCCTTCCTCCTCTTCCCCTCCCTTCCTCCCTCTTCCCCTCCTTCCTCCCTCTTCCCCTCCCTTCTTCCCTCTTCCCCTCCCTTCCGCCTTCTTCTCTCCCTTCGCCCCTCTCCCTCTCCGCCTCTCTCCCTCCTCCGCCTTCTCTCTCTCCCTCCGCCCTCTTCCCCTCCCTTCCTCCCTCTTCCTTTCCCTTCTCTCTCAGCCCTCTCCCTCCTCCGCCCTCTCCCCTCCCTCGCCTTCTCCATCTTACCTCCTCTCCTCCCTCCCTCCTCTCTTCCTCCTCCTCTCTCCCTCCTTCCTCCCTCTCCCTTCGCCCTTTCTCTCGCAATCAAAGCCATTTCAGTGTCGACAGCGGCAGGGTTGCAAACGTCGAATTTCCATGACAAAGGGCCCCCTGCTAAGAGACGAATCTCCCTCGGGGTTCTGCAATTAGATGCAGCATTGCTAATGACCCTCCTCTCCCTCTCGCCCAGGACTTCGTACGGACTCGACGGCGCTCGATGGAGTCCTCCCGAGAGTTGGTTTGGTTCCTGACGAGTCTTCAGGACGCTCTGTGCAGAGACTTTCTGAGAGTTGGTCTTGTTCTGAGGACTTATAGGACGCTCAGTGCGGACTCCTGAGATTTGGTTTGGTTCTGAGGACTTTTTAGGACGGCCAGAAGTCCTCCTGGGAGTTGGTCTGGTTCTGAGGACTTATAGGACGCAGTGCGGACCCTGAGAGTTGGTCTGGTTCTGACGACTCTTTAGGACGCTCTGTGCAGAGACCTCCTGAGATGGTCTTGTTCTGAGGACTTATTGGACGCTCAGTGCGGACTCCTGAGAGTTGGTCTGGTTCTGGGGACTTTTTAGGACGGCCAGAAGTCCTCCTGAGAGTTGGTCTGGTTCTGAGGACTTATAGGACGCCCAGAAGTCCTCCTAAGAGTTGGTTTGGATCCTGTGGACTTTTTAAGACGCCCAGTAGTCCACCTAAGAGTTGGTCTTGCTCTGAGGACATATAGGACGCCCAGTAGAGTCCTCCTGAGAGATGGTCTGGTTCTGAGGACTTATAGGACGCTCAGTGCGGACTCCTGAGAGTTGGTCTGGTTCTGACGACTCTTTAGGACGCTCTGTGCAGAGACCTCCTGAGAGCTGGTCTTGTTCTGAGGATCTCTTTAGGACGCCCAGTAAAGTCCTCCTGAGACCTGGTCTTGTTCTGAGGATCTCTTTAGGACGCTCAGTAAAGTCCTCCTGAGAGTTGGTCTGGTTCTGAGGATCTCTTTAGGACGCTCAGTAAAGTCCTCCTGAGAGTTGGTCTGGTTCTGAGGACTTATAGGACGCTCAGTACGGACTCCTGAGAGTTGGTTTGGATCCTGTGGACCTTTTAAGACGCCCAGTAGTCCACCTAAGAGTTGGTCTTGCTCTGAGGACTTATAGGACGCCCAGTAGGGCCCTCCTGAGAGATGGTTTGGTTCTGAGGACTTTTTAGGACGCCCAGTAGTCCACCTAAGAGTTGGTCTTGCTCTGAGGACTTATAGGACGCCCAGTAGGGCCCTCCTGAGAGATGGTTTGGTTCTGAGGACTTTTAGGACGCCCAGTAGTCCACCTAAGAGTTGGTCTTGCTCTGAGGACTTATAGGACGCCCAGTAGGGCTCTCCTGAGAGATGGTTTGGTTCTGAGGACTTTTTTAGGACGCCAGTAGTCCACCTAAGAGTTGGTCTTGCTCTGAGGACTTATAGGACGCCCAGTAGGCCCTCCTGAGAGATGGTCTGGTTCTGAGGACTTTTTAGGACGCCCAGTAGTCCACCTAAGAGTTGGTCTTAAGATCTTTTTTAGAATGTGGTTCTTGGGGATCCTAGAAGGGTGGGTGGGAAGGGGAGGGGGGGGAGGTGGGGGGGTGTAGAGAGGGGTAGGTGGAGGAAGGAAAGAAGGTAAGAAAGGAGAAGAGAAACAGGGAGAGAGAGAGAAAGAATTAGATGGATGGACAAAAAAAAATAGTAAGAAGGGGAGGAAGACAAAGAAGCAGAAGAAAAAAGAAAGCAAGCAAGAGCAAGAGAGAGCGAGAGAGAAAATGAGAGAGAGCGAGAAAGAAAGTGAGAGAGAGAGAGAGTGTTTGATGCTGAGAAGAGGAATCGCAGAATTGTTGTTGTTGATCCTTCTCCTCTTCATTTTCTATATCCTCATCATCATCATAATTCTCATCCTTATCCTCACCCTCATCCTTATCCTAATCCTTATCCTTATCATCATCATCATCATCATCATCTTCCTCATCATCATCATCATCATCTTCCTCATCATCATCATCATCATTCTTCCTCCAAATCATCATCTTCCTTACCCCCCTTTTTTCTTCTTCATCCTGTTCTTTCTTTTCTTCTTCATCTTCCTCTTTTTCATATCAGAAAAACACGAAAGGAAAAAAGAAAAATGAAAAGATACGAAAACTTTTGTTAAAAAAGAAAGTTGACGAAAAAGGGAAACAAGGATAAGAAAGAAAAACAAGAATAATTATATGAAGTGATGAGAGAGAGAGAGAGAGAGAGAGAGAAGAGAGAGAAGAGAGAGAGAGAGAGAGAGAGAGAGAGAGAGAGAGAGAGAGAGAGAGAGAAAGGAAAGAGAAGAGAGAGAGAAATCAAGCAAAAAAAAAATAGAAAAAAGAAAATAAAGAGACAGAGAAAAAAGACAAAAAGAAAGAAAGAAAAAAATAAGAAAAAGACACCTGCAGAACGAAACAAGGCTCATATTTCCTCCAGAGAGAACGTTCAAGAATATACACAGTTCGCCTGCTGCAACTCCAGTAGAGAAATTCGAGACAGAGAGACCGCGGCGTTGTAAAAATGCAACTGATAATAAACAGCAAACCTAAAAAAAAATAAAAAAAAAAAAAACTTCTCCGAAATATTCAACCTCCCGCTGGTCTCTCTCTCAACTGCCTCCGTCTCTCTCTTCTTTATCTCTTTATTTATGTTTATCTCTTTATTTATGTTCTCTCTTCTTCTTTTTCTTCGTCTCTCTCTTCTTTAGACCTTTGTTTGTTTATCAGTGAACGGTTTCGCTAATGGCTCAAGGCGGGGACTGGATATCTTCAGCTTTCGTTATGCGAACGGTGAACGTGATTGGATACACGGCATATAGTGTTACATGGACGTTGGGTGGACTGGATGAAGACTGCAGGAGTTATGCGAACGCCCGCTGTGGCCAAATGGCGTTATTCGAACGCTAGTTATGTGATGCGCAGGCAGGTGTTATGCGAACGCTATACTGATCTAGACAGGGTCAGGTGTTATGCGAACGCTAGATGGACCTCGATAAGCGCAGTCAGGAGTTATTTGAACGCTAGACTGATCTAGACAGGGAAATCTGATGCTATGCGAACGCTAGACTGATCTAAGACAGGGAAATCTGATGTTATGCGAACGCTAGACCTATCTAGACAGGGTTAGGTGTTATGCGAACGCTAGATAGACCTCGATAGCGCAGTCAGGTGTTATTTGAACGCTAGCCTGATCTAGACAGGCAAATCTGATGCTATGTGAACGCTTAGACTGATCTAGAACAGGGACATCAGATGTTATGCGAACGCTAGATTAATCTAGACAGGGTCAGGTGTTATGCGAACGCTAGATGGACCTCGATAGCGCAGTCAGGTGTTATGCGAACGCTAGACTGATCTAGACAGGGAAATCTGATGTTATGCGAACGCTAGACTGATCTAGACAGAATCTATGTCAATGTTATGCGAACGCTAGACCTATCTAGACAGGGTCAGGTGGTATGCGAACGCTAGATGGACTCGATAGCGCAGTCAGGTGTTATTTGAACACTAGACTGAATTAGACAGGGAAGTCAGATGTAAAACACTAATCTGGACCAGAAAAGGAAATCAGCTGTTAAGAAAAAACCGTTACAACCATCCCCCCCTTCCCCCCCTCCCCCCTCCTTGGGTTAGCGTCTCGCGGGACACAATTTCCTCCTTTTCCCGCCACTACCACAATGCCCCGCGGAACATTTAGGTTCATTACGCGGCAGATATAATTCCCGAAGCTTAATTGATTCGCCCACAAACAATACACCACCTCTCCCCTTTTTTTTATAACATATATATATATATTATATATATATATATATATAATATATATATATATATATATATACCAACAACAGACACCGCACAAAACACGAGAGATTAACCCGTTCATTATACGGCCGATATAAATACTCTCCGAGCTTCCCCGCTTTCATTACACCTAAGCTCTATTGATTAAGTGTCCGTCAGCGCTGTAGAGAGGATACACACAGAGGAGAAAAAAGGGTTATATTGGAGAAAAGATCATTATATTCTTCTCCTATTCAAGTTCCCTCCCATTAGAAAATGATAATGGAGATAGCGAGAATAGGAGGAAAAGGGAAGAAGGAACAGGAGAGAGAGTAGGTTTGTTTACTAAAAAGATTGTTTACATTTTTTTTTATGAATGGGTTTGTTCACTCAGCCTGAATGGTGCGTTTGTTGTTGCAGCTGCAATGAGATACTAAGTAGTGTTGGTGTTTACGTTAGAAGTTCCCTTGCTTGGTGATATACATGCATATATATACATACATACGTACATACACATGCACACAACACACACACACACACACACACACACACACACACACACACACACACACACACACACACACAACACACACACGACACACACACACGCACACACACGCACACGCAACACACACGCACACACACACACACACACACACACAACACACACACAGCACAACACACACACA
>NW_020870196.1:19904-24904 GCF_003789085.1 Penaeus vannamei | reverse complement strand
CTTTCTTTCTCCCTCTCCCTCCCCTCACTTTTCTCCCTCCCTATCTCTCTCTTTCTCCCTCTCCTTATCTCTCTTCTCCCTTTCCCTCGCCACTCTTTCTTTCTCCCTCTCCCTCCCTATCTCTCTCTTTCTCCCTCTCCCTCTCTCCATTTCCACTTTCCTTTCCTTTTCTCCCTTTCCCTCACCCTCTCCCTAGCAGGTCAGGACGTGAAAGTTGTCTACGGTCTGCCTCTACTCGCGAGTATTTGGAAACTAGAGAGCGAGAGGAATCTAACAATAAATCATCGGATCCGGAACTCGTAGACCTATTCCGCCGAAGCCAAAACACACGGAAACACCCCTGTCCCCCCGCCCCCACCCCCCATCGAGCGCAAAATGCTTTACGAGAGCCTGCGAGAGCTGCGGGCACCGCCGCCGCCATCCCAGCAGCCACTTGGCCGTCCTGCGGCGCGCCCTCTTCCGCCACGCCTTCGGGAGCAGCTTGAGCGTAAGCACCGCGGTCCAAGAGAGGCAATAGCACAGTAAATCACGTCAAGAACTTTACGAACTGCTTCCGCTTGCAAGGTGCTCCTCTGCGGGTCATGCCTGGATTCTTTGGCGGTCGCTTAACTACTGGAGGGCGTGGGCTCTTCCCGCCTTTTCTACTGCGGGAAACGACCAATCACGAGGCGATGCACGACGGCCAGCCAATCACGAGCCGCGATGCACGACGGCCAGCCAATCACGAGCGCGATGCCACGACGGCCAGCCAATCACGAGCCGCGATGCACGACGGCCAGCCAATCACGCGCCGCGACAGAAGAAAGGCCAGACAATCGCACACACGCGATTCACACACACACACACACACACACACACACACACACACACACACACACACACACACACACACACACACACACACACACACACACACACACACACACACACACATATTTATATACATCTTTTCTTTTCTTTCTCAGCCATTTGTCGCCCACTGCTACCCGAAGGCGTTCCTCCTCTGTCTCCACCATGCTCTATCCTCTGCCACTTTCCTCCATGATACTTTCCTAGCTTGTCTATTTCGTCTCTCCATCTTATTTGAGGTCTTCCTCTGCCTCTTTTTCCATACCATGATCTCCATTCTGTTGTTTTTCTTGTCCATCTTTCAGTTTCTTGTCTACATACATGACCTGCCCATCGTCGTTATTTATTGTTATTAACTGTTATCATTATATCTCTGAATTTCGTTCTTTCTCTGATCCAGGTATTTGATTTTTTATCTCGCCAAGTTATGCCCATTTTCCCTCATTGCTCTTAAAGCAACAAGCAATTAATTTTCCTGGCTTTTAGTTAGATACCAGTTTTTTTATCCATATGTCATTATCGGGATAATAATCTGTTCTACTATTTCCTTTTTAAGCATATTGGTAGTTCTGATTCTAAGATATTCTTGTTCTTTCCGTATTCTGGCCATCCTAGACTAATTCTTCTTTTGATTTCTTTGTTCATGTCTTTGTTGAAAGTTATGATTTGTCCTAGGTAATTATATTCTACTTCCTCTATTACTTGCTCTCCTACTACAATTTGTTCTTTGTCGCAGCAGGGATTAACATGACTTTGGTTTTACTCATGGTCATTTTCATTCCTACTTTTAGACTTCCTTCATTTATGAATCATTTCTTGCAGTTCCTGGGGTGTTCTTGTTAGGATGACAATGTCATCTGCAAACCTTAGATGGTTTTACGTATATTTTTCCCTGTTTTTTCCCAATCCAATCCTCTAAAGATGTTTTCAAGAGTTGCTGTAAAAAGTTTAGGGAATTTGGTATCTCCTTGTCTGACACCCCTTTTTATGAATATTGGTTGGCCCATTTAATTATTATATTGTTATAGTAAGCTATATAAAGAGCCACACTGAAACAAACAAGATTTATACCACCAAAGGTGTCAGTGCAGGTCAAGATACAGCTAAGAAAGAATGAAAGAATAGAAAATCGAATATTTATGAGAGAAAAGCATGTTAGCTGATCTTTTAAACTTATCAAAAGTCGAAGAAGTTACCATCTCTGAAGGCAATCAATTCCAAAGTCTACAAATAGCAGTAAAAAAAGCATCTAGAAAACTGACTTGTAGACGATCCACTTCCATCAAATGTCACTGAATTGACTGTCATAGAACTTCTGGTAATTCTTGCAGGTTGATAAAAGTCAGGTAAAAACTTATAGAGGGTATGTGAATTATCAGTCACAATCTTGTATAAGACTGAAAGAGCCCAATATTTCTACGATGTCCAATGTCCAAGTTTAAGTCACGCAGGAGAAATTTAATGGAATTAAAAGAACGATCAAGCATTCTTAAGTGTGAATCTGCAGCTGATAACCATACAGGAAAACAATCCTCAAAATGAGGCAGAATAAAAGAAAAGAAGCACCTACGTGTAATGTTGTCATCTTCATAGATTTTCTTGCACTTGCGAATGATGCCTAACTTTGACGAAATTGCCCGAACCCTATTCCTAATGTGCAATTCAAATGTAAGCTTTGAATCAAAGGTTACACCTAAGAGCTTCAGGTTATCCACTGAAGTGATTAAAACTCCATTAATCAGCAGACTTGGATGCTGAGGCAACTGCGTTCGAGACCGACTCACAATCATGTCTTTAGACCTAGTAGGATTTAATTTCATGCCCCACCGAGAACACCAGGATTAAATCATCATCAGGCCTACAGTGAGACTGTCAACTACTATTTGCCTTGTTGCTGGAGAAGGAATATCAGCATAGAGAGAGAAGTATCATCAGCATATGCCAACATTTTATTAATAATGCCAGACATATCGCTTGTATATAAGATAAAGAGCAAAGGCCCAAGAACACTACCCTGAGGAACCCGAGAAGATACAAGGGAATACGAGCTAAAACTACCATCAACATGAACACGCTGCTGCCTACCTGTTAAAAATTCAGTTCAAATACTTAAAACTTTACCACCAACACCAACAGACTGTAACTTAAAAATTAAATTAAATCCTTGTGATTAACAGTGTCAAAAGCTGCACTAAAATCCAGCGAGACAAGTCTTGACTCATGACCCTTATCTAAAGCAGAATGCATTTCATACATCAACATAAGCAATGCATCATTGCAGCCGAGTCCCTTTCTAAAACCAAACTGAGTCTCTGAAGAAACGGTCTCAAATGTGCAGAGAGACGTTTGACCAGCAAACATTCAAAAACCTTGGATAAAATTGGTGTAATTGAAATGGGCCTATATTTAGTAGGTGAAGACTGGAGTGGGCCCTTAGGAATAGGGGTAACACTACCAAAGCGCCAGAACTCTGAAAATGACCCTTTACGAACTAAAAGCCATAAGATTACAGCTAATTTAGGAGCTAATTGGCCATTTAGTCTTTTTTAAATCAAAGCCATTAGGGTCTACTCCACCATATTCATCTAATTCTGATAATATACTTGATTTCAGAGACTTGAAAGCAAATTAATTAAACATGGCAATGGGTGACATGAAGGAGGAAGTTCAATATCTTCTAAACTTTGTTTTGAAATAAAACAATCTGCTAACAAGGTAGCTTTCAGACTATATGTAACACAACCATCAGGTTTCATTAAAGGAGGAATGGAGGACTCAAGACCAAACAGAGATGTTTTTAGTGTTGACCACCATTTATGAGGCTGTGAAACCTCTGAGAGAATTTCCTCAAATGAGCATTATATTCAGATTTAGTCTCCTTATAAACATTAGTTGCTGTGTTTCGCATGGCAACATAATTCTCCCAACAAAGACGAGTACAGTTAGCAGACCAGAGATTGCAGGCAGCATGTTACCGAAACGGGGGAAATGCCTCTAAGACAAATATATCGAATTGTTAGAAAAAAAATCCTCCCATCAGTAAACTGTTATGCCTTGGCCCTTCCCAGAAACAACGAGGATAACTGCCCTAAACACACGTCCAGGGCAGTTACGAAGTAGTTCCCTGCCGAACACCCCGTGGAAGTCCTTCGATGGCCAAGCGAGGGATGTCGCTCAAACCCGACGAAAAATGTTTGGCCGAATATTGTCAGTGTTTGAGAAACGGTTAATGAAGCAACCTCGAACCAGCTGATAGAAATCGAGACGTTACATGTGAACACGTCACCTCTGGCTCAGGGATTAGACACTGTTTGAATAACAATGCGTATTTCCTATCATAAACATTACTATTTGTCTTCGCTTTCTACAGTTATTACCATTTTTAGTAAAAGTATCTCCAAAATTAATAAACATCCCCAATTAGTCAAAAGACTGAAGCCCCCATCATCTATGAAAAAATAAAAATAAACAATTATATATGTGTATGTGTGTGTGTTAGTTATCAACTACATGGCATGGCGTTTTGTGTGAGGGGATCAAAATGTATATGAAATATGAAACAAAAGATTCTAACTAAAGCATTGAAAACTGTATAATTGCAGTTCTTTCACACACAATACATACACACATTCTTGAGGCCTGGTTAACCCGACCACGGTTTTCGTTCAGTTAATATTCTAAAATAATTATAATTGTCTTTTTATTGAATCCGTGCCTAGATCTGATCTAATAGTTCACAATGAAAATTACATATAAAAACTTTGATTTTATTTTGTGAAAAAACAAGAATGTCATTTTTTTTTCTACACATACATATACACTGTAAACAAGGGTGTACTGACAAAAAGAAGGAAAAAAAAACTGCATAAACAGCAAATAAAATTAAAGAGCAAGATTACCTGACATTAATCCAAAGGAATTTTTTTTCTTCAACATATCAGACATACAGCTCCTGTAATGAGAGTCGGTTCTTTGGCTTTTGCTATTCACCCTCTTTGGAACCACCTAGCTTGTAGTTGCTTGAGTTGAAACAAGCGAACTTGTATTTTCTCGCTCAACTGATCGAATGTGGATGCGCCTCCTTCTAAAAACGCCGACGTACGGAATAATAACAGAAAAAAACTATGATCAGATTTTAGCACAAGATAAAG
>NW_020870196.1:12404-14904 GCF_003789085.1 Penaeus vannamei | reverse complement strand
TGTTCGGTTGTATGGATGCTGAGGTGGCACTTTGAGAAGGCGACTTGGTATTTTGGCCCTTACCTCGAGTGAAAGTAACCACCAAGAACGTCCACAAGTACTTCACCTCTAACATAAACACAACTTCCACAACTACAGCCTCACAACTACCAAACTCTATTTTGTGGTTATATTCCCTTAAAACTTTATATCATCATAACTAATCAAGGGTTACGTTTTACCAATTAAATGCATTAATGATAGCATAATTAGAGAGCCACTGCTTCTGGCCGATGACAATTTAACATGAAATGCATCCTCATTTATTTATAGAAAATGTATTAAGAGTATAACAAGAAAATGCGACATTCAACCTGTAAACTTGAATTATCTAAAAAAAAGTATACGACTATTCCTAGTGAGTGTGTTGCAGGGTGAAGTGCAAAGTCACTCTATGGGACTGTGGCCTTTGATGATGCCCAGCCAGAAGACCAGCTGAAGTGACATCGGAGGATTTTCTTTTCTTTTGCATCAAAACATGTGTAGCCATGGAAAAAAACAAAAATACATTTGGAAAAAAATCCATTGTGACGTCACCATTCTGTCGAATTTGTCTTTTGTTTCCGTTCAGCAGACAATTTCCGTAGAGAATTCGTCTAACTATGAAACCCGAGGACCTCTCTCGAACAACTTGGAACCTCCTCGTTGCAACACGTACACACTGATAATGCGATAAATGAAAGAAATGTATTATATCAACAATGAAATGATATTTTACATTTACCACTGCAATATTCTTTGTCATTCTCTTGATTACAGCTTATAATTTTGCGAAATAACGCGAGTCTTAACTGTGTGGTAACTCATGAAAAATGAACTGAAATGTCAATTTTTACTCGAGAGAAAATATCGTTGCTAAATATCTACATAAGCAACAATGTCCTTTGGCACAATCTTTACAAGGAGTACATTTAGAACGCAAACTTTCCTGAATGTTTAGTGTGTGTGTATAAGACTGATCTGATTATTTAAAACTATCTGTCGCTTAACAGCCAGGTCATTATATCGGCTGTGTATGACATGCGACCCTCAACTATATCTGAAATCTTAACAAACGGTCTGTTTTATATTCATGTGGGCTTTTGCACGCTCGAATTAAGTCCTAATGAAAGAGTTCAAAGTCAATTCATTTCCTTGTTCAGTCTGGCCCGGGCTCGTGAACGGTTTCCTAGCGTGAGGGAGAATACAATATTCGTGCAGGGAAACAGCTGCGAACAGAGGATGCTTTTATCTCGAGGCAGGCCGAATGAGAGAGAGAGAGAACGACGGGATATGAACGAAAATGTTTGCCAACTGCTTCTTGCAATTACATTTTCTGATATACACAAGCCATACTCTATCAACGATATCAATTTCGACACGACAAACACTCATTATAACGATTTTTTTCTTACACGTTGAGCTAACATCAATTATCTTTTCCCGGTGTGTGTTTGATGAAACTTAAAAAAGTTAAAGAATGAAAAGAAAATTAAATGAGATGAATCAGGAAGAGCCAAAATACCGAAGCTCATTCTTCAGGATGTACAAAACTGATTCGTTCAGCATATCATCATCGTCATTATCATCATCTTCGTAACCTCCACCTCCACTGGATAAGATACCACCTGGATGGCAGAAATGTTCTTCTGACAATAGTAATAATGATGATGATCATGATGGTGATGGTGATGATACTGATGAGGGCATGCAGTGTCTTGCGTCAATAAAATGCTCACTTTTTATGATAACGATGCGTGTGCATGTTTTTTTGTATTTACAGTACAGTATATGAGCTTAACACAGCATATGAAACTATATGTATGTGTGTAATACATTATATTTATTTTTTTTAGGATCAGGGAGAATCGAAAACTTGCTAACAGTTGAGTATATAACTGATGAATTCTCATCATCATAAACTTTACTTACAATTGAGTATTACTGACAGCTTTGGAAAAAATGCTGTAGCAACGGGTTGGCGCCGTCAACATTTGAAAAAAACTTTATTTACCGATGGGCGCCTCTGACTTTCCAGGATGCGTTTATGATTGCAAGTTACGATTTCGTTATGCAAATTACGATGGACTAACATCTGTACCTAATTGAGGGTTACTACTACAGAGTGGAACTTCGCACATTTTAATTAGCTGATTTTTTATTTATTTATCTATTTATTTGCAAGAACACGATGCATATATTCTCTTAACTATATTTTATTCATAGTATGAATTACCAAAGAGAAAGGGATCCCAGGTATAAAGAATGTTACATTTCTAGCAAAAACCTCGTTGATTTTTCTCGATTTGATCTTTAAATATTTGCATATCGGAGCGACATATGTTGAGTTACATAACGTAAAGGAATGCAATACATGTCTTGTCTGTCACGTACAAGATTACTGATATATGTTTGCGTTCTGTGTTCCTTTTTAAAAAATTTAGCATCAATAAACTCTCTAGCTTGTTCTTGCATATTCTGG
>NW_020870196.1:0-5000 GCF_003789085.1 Penaeus vannamei | reverse complement strand
ACGATATATATTTGAAGGAGGGAAAAAATGGCGAAGGAAAGGATATTTCCTAAACGCGATGTGAATAAAAGTAATGATAATGATAATAATAATAATAATGATAATAATAATAATAATGATAATAATGAATAATAATAATAATAATAATAATAATAATAATAATAATAATAATATAATAATAATAATAAAATAATAATAATAATAATAATAATAAATAATAATAATAATAATAATAATAATAATAATAATAATTATTATAACAATAATAACAATCATAATGATAACAATGATGATGATAATAAAAACATGGACCGGAACTTTGACATTGAAGTAGATTTTAAAAAGTTTTGATTGTTATATTAGTTTTATATTAGTTTGATATTCCAGTGATGAAAAGATATTTATTTCTTCTTCCAGGGACTGACTGAAGGCAAGTCCAGGCGTTCAGCGAGAACAGAATGAAGCACACACGCTGCAGTTTCGGAATCTATCCTGTGTATCTAATTCTTTGTTCTTTTTTACAGTGTTACAGACCTAGTTTCATATATATATATATATATATGTGTGTTGAATACATAACATCGCCCTTAAATGATTATGTTACTTCGTAAACACCTTTTTGAGTGTCTATAACGAAATTAATATAGAATGTCCTCTGCTCTCGCGCTTGCAATCACAGACAACTAACTCGTTGCAACTGGTTAATACGGACAATAATGCGATTCTGTAACGTGACTATTTAATAAATAGGAATATACTAAATGAAGGAAATACATTTTTTTTCAGGCCATTGTTATGCAGTACACATTGCACCGTAGCTGGACATACGCAAAGTGTTTTCACAGCTCTATTAAATTCATTCATTACATTCATTACATGATGCTCGCAAAAATGGAAATATATATGATATATATATATATATATATATATATATATATATATATATATATATATTATATATATATATATATATATATATATATATATATATATTATATATCGGTTGTTTGTTCGTGTTTATGCGCGTTTTCATATTTTTGTTGCTAATCCTCTCATCATCCTGTGAATGAATTAGTGATGAGAAGTAAAGAATGGAAGGAGGAAGAGGACGAACAAGTGATGCAGAAAAGGAAGACGGAATAGAAAAGGGAGAGGAAACATTTGATTTTTCTTTTTTTCTTTTTTTTTCTTTTTCTTTTTTTTCTTTCTTTTACTTTTCCGGAATCGCAACTGGTTAACCAGAGGACTTTTTTCAGGAACAGATGGATCCGACTTTCCTTCGCTCGGAGGCCAGTGAACCCGCCGTTTACCTTGGCTCGCTCGGCCGCCTCGCACGCCCAGTCTCGCCTCAATCCGTTTGGCTGAAAAATCTCCGGACTGGCAAGCTAAAGCGGAGCTCTCAAAGCGTAAAATATTTTCTGTCGGTATTGCGGTAACTCATTTCTCTTTTTTCTTTCTCTATTTTAAAGACTAGAAACGGCGATAAAAATGGTATTCCCGATAATCGATGATAACAAATGTGCGCTCGTATCCCCATCTAGAAATGTTTGCCAGCTGTTCTTTTCAGAGGTTGCATCTCGTGTTTTTTTTTTTTTTTTTTTTTTTTTTTTTTTTTTTTTTTTTCTTTCTTTCTTCTTTTTCTTCTTTCTCTACGAGTCGATAATTCATTCAGGGATTGGGAAGGGGCATCTGAGGCGGTTCTTTTCCTGCTGCCTCCTTTGGAAGATCAAAATGAAGAAAAGTGGGGAGAAAGAGAGGAGAGGGGAGAAAGAGAGGAGAGATAGGGGCAGATGCATAGAGAGGGAGAGAATACATGAGAGCTTAATTCAGCGCTAATTTACGCAGCTTTACGGCCGTCACAACGCGTAGTACAATTTACAATTATTATAGTACAATTATAGTACAACTTAGTCCAACGCGTAGTACAATTTACAATTATTATAGTACAATTATAGTACGCGTAGTACAATTTACAATTATTATAGTACAATTATAGTACAAATTAGTCCAACGCGTAGTACAATTTACAATTATTATAGTACAATTATAGTACAATTTAGTCCAACGCGTAGTACAATTTACAATTATTATAGTAAAATTATAGTACAATTTAGTCCAACGCGTAGTACAATTTACAATTATTATAGTACAATTTAGTCCAACGCGTAGTACAATTTACAATTATTATAGTACAATTATAGTACAATTTAGTCCAACGCGTAGCACAATTTACAATTATTATAGTACAATTATAGTACAATTTAGTCCAACGCGCAGTACAATTTACGCTATTCAAGGCACTGTTCTTGGCCAGCCACGCTCTGGAAGGCCTGCTGCTGCCACCACTGACCGAGACACCAAACTCCTGGCACTGGCACTCGGATTGCAACCAGGAAAGTCCAACCGGAAGCTGCTCTGGAGGTCAGCAACCAACAAAAAGCTCGATTCGGCGGGTGCTTCGGAGAGTGAGAAGCTCTACTCGCGCCAAATTAAGGTTATTCAAATGCCCCAAAAGGATGATTAGTATGCATGTGTAGAAATGTGTGAATCATGCCTCCAACGTTACCAAAACGACCCTCAACTCTTTTTTTTTTATCTCTCTAGCCCGTATATATATAATATATATATATATATATATATATATATATTATATATATATATATATATATATGATTGTGTGTGTTGTGTGTGTGTGTGTTGTGTGTGTGTGTGTGTGTGTGTGTGTGTGTGTATGTATGTATCATACTACTATATATAGTATACACTATATGTATCCGATGTTTGTGTGTATGTGTTTATTCACACACACTACACACACACACACACACACACACACACACACACGACACACGACACACACATATAGATATTATATATATTATATATATATATAATATATATATATATATATATATGTATTGTATGTATGTATGTATGTATGTATTATGTATGTATGTATATATATATATATATATATTATATATAATATATGTGTGTGTGTGGTGTGTGTGTGTGTGTGTGTGTGTGTGTGTGTGTGTGTGGTGTGTGTGTGTAGTATATTATACATATATATATATTTATATTACATGCAAATATGTGTGTGTGTGTGCATATATATAGATAGATATACACAAATATGTATGTATATATATATATACAAATACTTTTTCATATAGAGAAGTGCTTACAAAGAACAAAGAAAGAAATATATAACAGGGGAAAAAAACAATGATATATATAAACAATGCAAGGAGTGATTCCAAAAATCTTGACCTTTTTTCCCTAATATATTTGACCTGATCATACCGACTTTCTCTCCACATCATTACCATGAAACCAGAGTTCTATGATACAGCCACCACAACTACCCTATTCACCATGTCAATAACCTTCAATTATTGTTGAATGATTAGATTGCCTTAAAACTATCCTTTTTTTGTCTTTATATTTATTATGTTTTAGATTGTTTTCTATATCATCTGTTTTGACTGTTCTTTGTATGCACTTCTCTATATGAAAAATATTTGTATCTACTTTTAGCACTGAGGATGGTCAATGTATTTCCGAAACGTCTGCTACAATGTAGTTTTTCTCCGTAGTATTGGTTCTCCTTTTCAGGATCAGGACCAGATTCCCAAGGGACACATCTACAACGCACTGTATACAACGAGGATAGGCAGGAGTACCCTGGACGTGTATAGAAGGATTGAAAAGAATATATTTCGCCTCTAAGAAACTGGAAAAGATGTTATACATGTATATATATAGATAGATAGATATAGATATAGATATATAGATACATTATATATATATATATATATATATATATATATATATTATATATATATATATATATATATATATATTTTGTGTGTATGTGTGGATTTGTATGTGTGTGTATGTGTATATATAGACGTATGTAAATATGTAAATATGTGTATAAATTTTACAATATTATATATGTGTGTGTGTGTGTGTGTGTGTGTGTGTGTGAGAGGGAGAGAGAGAGAAGGGTGAATATTGATAAAAAAAAAAGAGAGAGAGATATAGAGGGAGTAAGAGAGAGAAATATATATAGAGAAAGAGAGAGAGTGAAGAAAAAGAGATAGAAAAGAAAAGAGAAGAAATAGAGAAAGAGAGAGAAGGGAAGATAGAAAAACAGAGAAGAGAGAAAAGAGAGAGAGATTTGTGTGCGTGCTGTCAGAAGTATATCTCGCGTTTTTAACCCTTTTTCCACAACACAATCGAGGTATTAGTTAAGTATTCGATATAGGCCCAATTATTTATATAATGAAATATACTATAAGGCTTTAAGAGCTAACCCGTAGTCTGAAGTATATTGCTATTCTGATTATCATTATTGTTAATATATTACCAGCATTAACCATTACATTCTCTTAGTGATTTGATATATGATTGATATATTATCATTATTATTATTAAGCTTACTATCATCACTTCTGTCGTCTCTACTATTATCATTTACATGATTATTTTTATAATTTCTATTAGTATTACTTTTTTTACTATCATTATCTTTTTACCATGGTTACTTTTATATTCACTAACATCATGGTTATGGTCATTTTCGCTATCATTACCATAGGGTCATTACTACTACTACTACTAGTTATGAATATTATCGCTATTGCTACCAACTTTATGAAGAATGAAAATCGCTGGCTGAACCCATGACACAAGCCCTTCGCTCTTCCATTAATCAATGAAGTCTTTATCGATGACGTCATTCTCTAATTGGCGACGGAATTAAGGGCGAGACAGAGCAGGTGAGCTGACAGGATGTCAGTCCCCAGTAAACAACTTTCCGTTTTATATCTTTCTTTCTCTGACTCTTTTTATCTATCGTTCGCTTTCACTCTCTCTCTCTCTCTGTCTCTCTCTGCCCCTCTCTCTCTATACATATGTGTGTGTCTGTGTGGTTGCTGTCTGTCGGTTAATATGTGTATGGATACTATATATATATTATATATATGATATAT
>NW_020870195.1:441045-447026 GCF_003789085.1 Penaeus vannamei | reverse complement strand
AGGTGCTAATGTTCTCCAGAAGTCAGCGGTCAAAAGTCCGGGGTCGGGAGAGGTCACCCGTGCGAAACCAGGGGTCAAAAGAGCTTGTTTTTTTTTTTTAAGCGACGGTTTCAGTTCCAAGGAAGTTGCCGACTTCAAAGTTCCAAAAACTGCAGTTGCGACTGCGGAAAACAAGGCAATAGAATGTGGAGAGCGAGCGGAAGAGGTGAGAGAGTGATAGAGAGAGAGAGGAGAATAAAGGAGGGAAGTCGAGTAGGAGACGGAGAGAATAAGCGAGGGAAGGAGAGAGAGAGAGGAATAAAGGAGGGAAGGAGAGGGAGAGACGCGATGTGTGATATATATATATATATAATATTATTATATTAATATATATATATATATATTATATATATCACACACAGAGTAGATAGTAGATAGAGAGAGAGATGAGATAGAGAAAGAGAGGAGAGAGAGAGAGAATGAGAGGAGAGAGAGTAGAGAGAGAGAGAGGGAAGGAGAGAGAGACGTATGTGAGAGAGAGAGGGGAGAGTGAGAGAGTGAGAAGAGAGAGAGAGAGAAGGAGAAGAGAGAAGAGAGAGGAGAGAGAGAGAGAGAAGACGAGAGAGAGGAGAACAGAGAGGGAAGGAGAGAGAGAGAGAGAGGAGAGAGAGAGGGAGAGAGAGAGAGAGAGAGACGAGGAGAGAGAGAGAGAATGTAAGACCGCAGTCAGTATTTGATGTTCATTCTTGCGTTGCCGGCCATGTGATGAAAGGAAAAGCGATTTCATTCATATTAACTTTTGTTTTTTGGGTTTTTCTTCCCTGTCCCTCCCTTTTGCTCCTCTCTCTCTCTCTCTTCTCTCTCTTCTCCTCTCTCTCTCTCTCTCTGTCTCTCTCTCTCTCTCTCTCTCTCTCTCTCTCTCTCTCTCTCTCTCTCTCTCTCTCTCTCTCTCTCTCTCTCTCTGCTCTCTCTCTCTCTCTCTCTCTCTCTTCCTCTTCTCTCTCTCTCTCTTCGCTCTCTCTCTCTATCTCTATCTATCTATCTATCTATTATCTTCTCTCTTTCTCTCGCTCTCTCTCTCTTTCAGGTACTTATTGTAATTATTTACTCAACTGTCAGAGGGAGGGAAAGGAGAGAGACAGAGAAAGAGAGAGCTGACAAACAGACAAACAGAAAGAGAGGGGGAGGGAGGGAAAATAAGGAAGAGAGGGAGACAGAATGGAGAAAAAGGAGAGAGAATCAGGTGGCAAAGATTAATGCTAGTCTTCAGCAGATCTCCGTTCTCGACTAAGCTTTATTTCCTACGTAAAAGGCTATGGCCATTATTGATCGAAAATATCAGCATAAACTAGAATTTTAGTTCGACAGTCACTGCAGACTGATTACCTATGTTTCGTACGCTTTGTCGAGAAAGCAAGTTGCATTTATGGCTTCAGTTAGATAAGCAAAATAAATTTGTTTTAGCTAAACAAGCAAAACATATTAGCATTTTGACCATATGAGCGGAATGAATTCAGGCTAATGAGCAGTGGCATGCTCGTGTGTTGATTTACCTTCACAGAAACAAACTGTTTGTCTACTTAGAGAATATTTGCACAGTTTTAATTATTCGGAGAAGAGGAAACAAGCACACGTTTATCATTAGGATGCAAGAGACGCAGCTCCGTTTAGGCCTACGGCTCCCGGAAGGCTCAGCGGCGCCTAAATTCCCAGCGGAAGTGTAGTGTTCGCAAGTGCGGCATCCGGTGACAAAGAGCCGACCCACCGCGGGGAACTATTAGCTCGGGTGGCAGTAAAAAGGGATGATATATACACGGAAAAAGGATAATAGTAATAATTCTCTGTTACAGTTTTTCTTCCCTATATCAGCATCTTGGGTCGCTTGGCAGCAGGGCGATTTACAAGGCTTTGTAGGGAGAAGATCCTTCACATATATTCAAATCTTCAAAGGAGTTTTTTTTTTTTTTTTTTTCTGAAAGTGATGCGTCTCAGTGATGCCCGAGGGACCGAACTGCATAGCAAAGTGATATGGCTAAAGGGACAGGATCCCACGAGGGACATTAGCAGTGAGCTGGGGATTTCTAGACGCCGCGTGGACGTCTCGGGGAAGATCCTCGGAGCTGCTCACAGGTAGATTCTCGGGAAAGGGCGGCAGGGCGTGAGCTGGACCAGGAAGGGCGCCTCGCTAAGGGTTTCCGCAGGACCAAGCTGCGTCGATGTGTGTAGCCTCGGCGGTTGGCTGTGTAGCTGTGGTGTCTCCTTACCACTTACACTACAGCGCAACAATAATATCATCCTTGTAAGTGATAAGGAGTGTGATGCTGATGGCGAGAGAGTTAGTGATGTCAATGTTAATGATAAGAGTAGTAGTAGCTGAGGCTAAAAAATAACTATAGTAATTACCTTTATCATCAATACTGCCATTAAAACAACAGCAGCGATAATGACGGCAATGATAATGATGCTAATATTAATGATGAAGATGGTGAAGAAGAACATAATGATAACAATAACGATGGCAATGCTACACTAACATTAAACAGAACCCTTCTTAAAGGCCTGAAACCCGGACCAGAACCTCGCCCCATCTGCATTCCCGGATAACCCGGAACAAGCCCACGTCCTTCCAAATGCACAGAGGCCGTGAGAGCAGTGCATAAAGGCGTCACCATAACACGGATTCAGGGACGGGGATGAGCTCTCCCCACCTGCGCCGAGAGACCTTCTTCCCCTCGTACGGATTTCTCAATAAAAGGAAGTGGAAGCGAAGGCATTAGCGGCATTACGGGAACGAATGGTTTTACGCGGCGCTTGAATAAAAAGGGACAAGAGTGCTAATGGTTAATTGTCCAAATGGCTGGAGAGTGTACAGCGGAGGTGCACGGAGGGAGACAAGAATAGCAAGTCCTAAGGGAGGCCTGTAAGTAATGAGTCCATAGGGAAGGACGCTGTGGATACAAAGGAGCAAAAAGGCGTCCGTAATGGAGTCCCAACAGAAAAGGAGCAAGAAAACGGATATAAATCAAGTCATGGAGGAAGTAAGGAGTCCTAAGGGAAGGCGATCAGACGTCCTGTGTTTTTTTTCCAAGATATATGGACGACGGAGGCGCTGGAAGGACGAACACTTTGGGATTTTTACGCGAATACCTAGACGATGGTAGATAAAGCAGGTGTTGATAAAGTCTTTTGCAGATGCGACCGATTGTATTGCTTGTGGTAAGTGTTGCATGGATCAAGTGCAAGCAAAGGGAATTTATGATTTGTCATCTGAGGAAGTTTTGCTTAGTTGAAAATAATCAATAAGGCATTCAATGAAGTACAAGGAAACCGCAATTAATAAGCGCATTCTTTTTCTTTCTTTTTTACTTCATTTTCAGACTCAAATCTAAAAGACATTCCTCATAACCAACCAAACAAGAACATATTCTCCTATTATCAGTAAATATAACGAATGGAAAATCTTACGAAATCTGTAATAACCCGCCTGTCCAGCGTAGTGTTACAGCACAGGTAATGCAGCCTTTGTGCCGCCCTTGCAAAAGCCTCCGGAGAGAGAAGTTAATTCACCCGAGGCAGATCAATGGGCGAGCGGAAGGTGCGCAAAAATGCCGCGCGAGAAGGACGCTTCATATTAGCCAAGACCTCGCGTAAAAATGGGAATGGAAATGCCCGAAAAGGAGCATTGTCGTTGTGCGAGATCGAGACGAATCCATGATATTATTAACTAGATTACTTACATCACAGGAGGTCACCACCGTGCTAGCATGCACAATGAACTACTAAGATTTTCTGCGTGTAAATGTTAAGAATTCCATCATACAGTATAATGCACGTTTGAAACAAAACGAAACAAAACAAACATATATGTGTATAGATAGATGGATAGATAGACAGATAATGTGTTGCTATGTACACTATAGGATAGATACTTGGCTACATTAACACGAAGGCCAAAACCCTTTTCCGCGTTAACGCAGGGGAGTAAAACCCACTATACACAAAGTATGTGTATTGAAGGTTGCCTCACCTTTCAGTAAACCAGTCCTCTATATCGTGTGTTTTCTATCACATTCACTGCAGCAAAACAACACAACAGCTGCTTCTTTCGTCTTAAATATAGTATAGATAAAGAAACTTACGAAATACAAAGGAATATAAATCCAGGGTTTCCGCCGCGGGTCCAGAATCGCGCGAGGACAGGCTGCGAGAATCCCGAGGGAGAGAAACCAAAACAACACTTTCGGAAATTAAGTTACAGCTTTACGCTTTCTCCTCCTTTCGTGCGCCAAGTGCAGCTGGAGTCTCTTGAGATTAATCTATATGCAGTGTCATCATGAAGTAGAAGAGTTCTAGAATGGAGAAAGGATTTTTTTTTATTATGACTTGACGCAACGTAATGCTATTCCCGGGAAAATTCCAGGTTTGTTAAAGCTCCTTTTCGCCTTAACTTCATTTGCAGATTTTCAGCTGTAATCTAGACACAAGGACGTACTCCCTGCATTCAAGTTCCTTAAAATCTGAACGTTCTCTTGTTCCTATTTTTGCGCAGTTTCTACACGAATATACTGAGAAAAATTATATTTTCCTGCAGCATTTTGCATCCCGGAGAACCGTGTGGCACACCAGCGGCGTTTTAAATAATGTATTAGGTGTCTTGGCGAATTGCGGAAATGGAAAGTATGGCTTCATTCCCTCCCCCCCCCCCCCCCCCCCACGGCGTTTTCGGCCCACAGAAATGAGGATAAATTCGCGAAAGAAGACATAACAAAACCTTAGTCGTCGTCGTAAACAATCAACTGCGTTTTTTTTTTTTTTTTTTTTTTTTTTTTTTTTGTTTTTCCTCTTTCTTATCTCTCGATATTTATGCATCTATGCATATGTTGTACGTGTGTTAGTCTAGGTAGATAGATAGATAATAGATAGATGATATACTAATATATATAAATAGACAGAGACAAATCTTTCTCCTTTTCTCTCTCTCTCCTTTCTTTCTCTCTCTTCTCTCTCTCTCTCCTTCTCTTTCTCTTCTCTCTTCTCTCTCTCTCTCTCTCCTCTCTCTCTCTCTCTCTCTCTCTCTCTCTCTCTCACTCACTCTCACTCTCTTATTCACACCATGAACCTGAAAAGATTTATGTATCTTAAAATCTCTCTATCTCTCTCTTCTCTCTCTCTCTACTCTCTCTCTCTCTCTCTCTCTCTCGCTCTCTCTCTCTCTCTCTCTCTCTCTCTCTCTCCTCTCTCTCCTCTCTCTCTCTCTCTCTCTCTCTCTCTCTCTCTCTCTCTCTCTCTTCTTCTCTCGTTCTCTCTCTCCCTCCTCTCTCTCTCTCTCCTCTCTCTCTCTCTCTCTCTCTCTCTGTCTTTCTCTCTCTCCTCTCTCTCTCTCTCTCTCTCCTCCCCCTCTCTCTCTCCTTCCTCTTCCTCCTCTCCTCCCTCCCTGCTTCGCTCATCGCCTTTTCTTCTTCAGATTGCGTCTCCGAGCTCTCGAGGCCACGCCAGCTGTGTTGTTGTTTTGCTTTACTTTGTTTTTGGCGCTTCACTAAGCACTCTCAGACTCCTGCAACAAACTTTTATTTCGTCTTGTATCTTACTCTTTGGATTTATCGTCGTCGGAGGGTTCTGTCCATTCGAAATACATCATTTCGACAAACCGGAAATAAATGTTGCAGCTTCTTAGTAACTGTGCTGTAGATATGAAATCTTTGAAATGCCGTAAATAGATTCTTAAATATATGCTAATGCCATAGCACTCCCAGTGAGCAAAAACAGTACAATATATTCCATTTATATCCGAAACTATCGCATAATTCGAGCCGGAAACGTTCTCGGAATGTGACGGGCAGCTTAGCAAGAACACAGCATCGGAAATTCTGAGAAAATGTGGAACATAAAACATTGAGTCGGCCGCTGCGAGCGCTCACACCCGGCTCTACACCGTCTCTCGCCACAAAGTTTACCAGATATGAAAATTTTTCATCCGCACTGAATGTAAAAAAAAGTGAAAA
>NW_020870195.1:396045-416045 GCF_003789085.1 Penaeus vannamei | reverse complement strand
GGAGAAGGAAAGGTGGAAGGAGAGGAGAGAGGGAGGGAGGTGAAACAGGAGGGAGAAGTACTGTAGAAGGAAAGGTGGATAGCGAAAGTGGAGACGGATAGAGGTATGGAAATACAATAAAAAAAAGAAAAGAAAATTAAGACGAACAAAGAAAAAGAAAAAGAAATGAAGAAGTGAAGACGAAAAACATTGAGAAAAAAGCGTAAAAGAAGAAGAAAAACAGAACAAAAAGGAAAAAAATAAGCGAATTCTCTCATTAACTATAATTGTTTTAAGGAGAAGATTATCACTGTTGATAAAATTCCTCTCAAGATGGCGCTTCACCCTCTTTTAATCTCGACAGTTTAACGAAAGCAAAGTGATGACGTCACGATTAAGATAATTATCGTACCGCGACAACACAGATGCCACTGCTGTTGCCATAATTGTTCTTACTTATATTTCCTATTATAATTACAATTGCTTCTTATTTTCGCTTTCTTTTTGGTCTTCAGTTATCAATTTTCTTTTGATGTTCAGTTTTTACATATGGTTCTTACTATGCGATATTCCAATAATCAAACCAGCATCGCTAACACAAAGGGAAACATGCCGGGATAAAACAAAGGCAAATAAAAAAAAAACGCGAAAAGAAATATTAACATACACAAACTAGTATGAACAGATTATGAATACACAAACTAACACAAACAATACACAAACTAACATGTAAACATAAGCAACACACAGGCAAATATAAACAAGGTACAAGCACACAAACGACACACAAAGAAACATAAACAACACACTCACGAGCCAAAATAAACAGCACAGAGACACACAAACAAATAAAAACACAAACTAACATAAACAACACAAAACACGTGTTGCCATATCTTGGTCTCGTATTTTGCCCAGCATACACACACACACACACACGAAAACGCATAAACTAACATAAACAACACACAGACACAGACAAACACACACATATACATAAACAACACGCAGAAAACCACACAAACAAACATAAAAAAAAACACAGACGCACAAACAAGCACACAAACAAACATAAACAACCCAGAACAAGTGTTGCCATAACTCGATCTCGTGTTTTTGCCCCCCTGCACCTGGACACAAGAGGCGGGGTTAATCGTCATAACAAAAACTCTATAAACTGACATAACGAAATTAATGCTGCGATTTTTTTTTTCGTAAATAAAGATAAGTGATTAGCGAAGGTGATCAGCGCAAGAAAATTAGATTCGTATTTCATATAATGATATTGATATATTATTTTTTTTTCTTAATTATTCTGATAGCTAGTAATAATTCATTGATTATTTGCATTAGATAATTAAGGTACATGACAATGATTTGATTCATTATTGTTGCTAAAGATGATAATAATAAGCAATCCAACAAAAGGTATTATTTATAGAAATTACAATATGATGATTAAAAAAAATATTATTCAAATGACAAAGAGGGAGAGGAAGAAAGAAGAGAGAGAGAAGGAGAGAGGAAGTAAAGCAAATAGAGAGAGGGAGTGAGAGAAAGAGAGAGAGAGAGAGAGAGAGAGAGAGAGAGAGAGAGAGAGAGAGAGAGAGAGAGAGAGAGAGAGGAGAGAGAGAGAAGAGAGAGAGAGAGAGAGAGAGAGAGAGAGAGAGAGAGGAAAGATAGATAGATAGATACAGAGGATAGAATAGATAGATAGATAGAGAGAGATAGAGAGAGAGAGAGAGAAAAAAAAAAACGAAATATCATTAAAATCACCGAATAAGAAACTACAAGTGCCAATTAACGCAGAAAACGAAAGTACAAACAAATCTTATTTTTCGACATTTCCGAGGATGGTTATGACGATCGCGGAAACATAATAATAAAGATAACAATATTCATAAGCAGTTAATGTCGATATTAGTGGCCATAATAACAATAGCAAGTGTAAAAATGACCGCAAAAAAATGATCGTGTCTATATATTTGTCCTTTTTCCCCCTTCCTTCTCCCCCTCCCTCCTTTTCCTCATTCCCCACCTCCCCTCATCCCCCTTTTCCCCTCTCTTTTGGCTCTCTTTTCTTCCTTCTCTCTCTCTTTGTTCTTTTTTTCCAGCTCCCCTTTTCTTCTCTGCCCTCTCTCCCTCTTCCATTCCTTACTCTTCCTTCTCTTCTTCTCTTTTAATTCCTTCCTTTCTCTTCTCTTTTCTTTTTAATTCCTTCCCCTTCCTTCTCTTATCTTTTAATTCATTTTCTTCGGTTCTCCCTTTCACCCTCTTTCCCTCCCCCTCCCGAATTCTTCCTTTTCCTCCCACTTTCTCTTCTTTCTCTCGTCTTTCTTTCCCCTCGTTCTCGACTTCCCTCTCCCCCCCCCCCCTCTTCACCTGTTCTCTCCCTCTCTATCGCCTCCCAACTCCCCTCTCTCCCTCCCTCTGGTCTCCCCTCAGCCCTCTCTCTACCTCTACTCTCTTTAGTCTCTCCCCTTCCCTCTCCCCACTCCCCTCTCCCTAGTCCCTCTCTAGCCCTCTCTCTACTCTACTCCCCTCTCTTTAGCCTCTCCCCACTCCCCTCTCCCTAGTCCCTCCCCAGTCCTCTCTTACTCTACCCCCTCCCCCCTCTCTCTTCTAGTCTCTCCCCTTCCCTCTCCTCTCTCCCTAGCCTCCCCCCCCACTCTCCACTCCCCCTCCCCTCCCCACCCCTCCACTCCACCACACATCACGACAGTGCAAAACATCAATAAAATTGTGAAGTCTTCCCTCCCTTTGGACAATAAATGGCCGATGACTTTTTTTTTTTTTTTTTTTTTTTTTTTGGAGGGGGGGGAGGGGTGTTTCGCGACATCTATCTAGTACCTATATATTTCTGCGGATGTATAGATATAGATGTTGTTATTTACGGTCGGGAAAGAGATGTATTTTGGGGGAAAACAAAATGGTTTTCTTACGGTGCGGTTTTTATTTATCATTGAGTTATTGTTATTGTTATTATCATCATTATTATCATTATTATCATTATCAATATTTCCGTCATTGCTATTGATACTGTCATCATCATCATTGTCATTAATACTGTTGTTATCGTTATTATCATTATTATTATAATCATTATCATAACCATTATTGTTGTTATCTATCATTACCATTAATGTTATTATTATTATTAATATCATTATCGTCATTATCAGTATCAACATCATTCCCGCTTCAATTATCATCGTTAATATCATTAATTTTAATAGTAGTAATGATACCATCATCATTATCAGTTTGATTGTTAGCATTGCTATTGTTATCATTATCATTATCATCATTATTATTATTGTTATTATTATCATCATTATCATCATTTTTAGTATTACCATTACCATCATCATTTCATTATTATTGTTATTTATATTATCATCATTATCATTATCATTACCATTATCTGATTATTGTTATTATTATTATCATTATTACTCTTACTATGACTGTTATCATTGTCATTATCATTATCATTAATAGTAAAATCATTGTTATTATCAATATTATAATTATCATTATTACCATTACTATCATTAGTACAATCATAATTGTTTTTATCACTATCATCATTATCATTGTAACTGTTATTGTTATAATCATTTCAATCATTATTATCATCATTATCATTACTATCTTCCTTAATATTCTTATTGTTGTTGTTATCATTGTTGTTATCATTACTGTTATTGTCATTTCCATTATTAATATTATCTTTATCATCATTATCATTATTACTATTATTATCATCATCATCATTAGCATCATCATTATCTGCATCATCATCATCATTGTCGCTATTATCGTAAGTATCGTTATTACTTTATCATCACTCGATAAAAGTTTTTTCTTACTTTGAAAATTCTTAGGAAGAATTAAAAAAAAAAAGAAATACAGCTTCGTTAAATCAAAATTTCTTTTATAACAAATAAAAGAGAAAATGAAAAAAATCCGGGGCTAACGTGTGAAATAGGAAGAGAAAAAAAGCATAATTCAAAAAATGAAAAAAGGAAAAAATGCTTTGTCAACATTGGTTTAGTTAAGACAGAAAGAAAGAAAAATACTGAATCAACATAAAACTGGAAAAAAAATTAAAACCAGATTCTAAAAAAAAAAAAAAAAAAAAAAAAAAAAAAAAAAAAAAAAAAAAAAAAAAAAAATCGAAAATGAAAAAATCTACAAAAAAAGACCCAAAAAAGACAATAAAAAAACGAAAAACAACGAAACATAATAATCACACACACGCCAAAAAAAACAACCCAACCCACCGACCCAGAACTCACATCTTGTCAAAATCGGTTAAAATGTCAAAGCGTCTGGATCCGGACGCCCTTCCTTCCCCCATCCCTGCCCCATTCCCGCCTAAATGTCATACCATCAACAATACATCCGGACCATAATGACAGGACCAACTGAGGAAATATTTACCCTCCGCGATTGAAAGCTCGCCTCCGCTGCGCCAGATCGGTCTCCATTCTTCAGGCTGCTCGCGGGATAACAGCGCCACTCCCGCGCGCGAAGCACTCGCTCGGCAGAGGCGCGCGCTCTCCAATGGCGGAGGGGCAGAGGGATGGGGAGAGAGGGATGGGAGAGAGGGATGGGTAGATGGGAGAGAGGGATGGGCGCGCGCTCTCCAGTGGCGGAAGGGGAGAGGGATGGATGCGCGCGCTCTCCAATGGCGGAGGGGAGAGAGGGATGGGAGAGAGGGATGGGGGGAGAGGATGGAATGGCGGAGGGGGAGATGGAGAGAGGGATGGAGATGGGGAGAGGGATGGGAATGGCGGAGGGGAGAGGGATGGAATGGGAGAGAGGATGGAGATGGGGAGAGGGGGATGAGAATGGCGGAGGGAGAGGATGGGGATGGGGAGAGGGAAGGGGAGAGGGGTGGGGAGAGAGGGATGGGATGGGAGGGAGAAGGATGGGATGAATGGAGAGGATGGGGAGAGGGGAGAGAGGTGAGATGGATGGGAGATGGATGGGAAAGAGGGAGATAGGGAAAGAGGGAGATAGAGAGAGGGAGAGGTAGATGAGAGATGGGAGGGGAAGGGAATGGGAGGGGGAGATGGGGAGGGATGGGAAAGGGAAAAGTGAGAAGACAGAGAAAAGTAAAAGGGAGGATGGGAAAGGAACGGAAAGGAAAGGGGATAGGGAAGAAAGAGGATGGGAAGAGGAAGAGGGAGCGAAGGGGAGGGGGAGGAGATAGGGAAGGGGGAGGAAATGAGAGGGCTGGGAAGAGGGTAGGAATGGGGGAATGGGGGAGGGAGGGGGAAGGAAAAGGGAAGGGAAAGGAAGGAGAAGACGATAGAAATAAGAAAGAGAGAAACTGATAGACAGGCAAATACATAGATATATAGCTACATGGATAGATATAGAGGCGAAGAGAGAAGGGGACGGGAAACCCCTACCCCCCCACCCCCAAGAAAAAAATAGGTACACTTAAAATGAAAACGAAACACGATTAGCCCGAGTCCCTCCTAACCTACCCCCTCACCCCCCCCCCCATATCCCTCCCACAACCCCTTTACTCCCTCAAACCCCTCCCCTCCCTCCCCCTCTTAACTCTCCTCCCTCGCTCCCATAACCCCCCTTCCCTCCCCTCCCCCCTCCCTCCCCTCCAACCCTTCCTCCCTCACCTCCAACCCTCCAACCCCTCCCTTCCCACCATCCCCATCCCTTCCCCTCCTCCTCCTCTCCCCAGCTCTCAAAAACGGAGAAAAGATATATATATAGTTTTCGTATCCGCGCGGCCGTCCCCCGCCCCTCCACCCCCTTCCCCCCTCCCTCCCTCCCTCCCTCCCTCCCGCCCCCGCCCCCCCAAACCGAAGCACAAGGCCGGGCAGCAAACGTGGCGGTTCTCTCTCGGTGGTGATAAAGCCGGGGTCACATTTGGTCGTTGCCTAGAGCCGTACGTAAAGTGGGATTAGGCAAAATTGGTTTGGGACCCGAGTGCAGCCAGGCTACAGGGCGGGCTGGACGGAGGTTGGGGTGGTGGGGTGGAGGTGGTGGAGGTTGGGGTGGTGGGGACGGTTGGAGGGGGTGGAGGTGGTGGGGCAGGTTGGAGGGGTGGAGGGTGGTGGAGTGGTGGGCCGGTTGGAGGTGGTGGTGGAGGTTGGACGGAGGTTGGTTGGAGTGGTGGGGCTGGTTGGAGGTGGTGGGGTAGGTGGGGGAAGTGGTTGGAGTAAGGGAAAGGGGTTGTTGGGTTACTCCTACTCCTCCAACCCCTATCTCTCTCTCTCTCTTTATCTCGCTTTCTAACTCTCGCCCCTTTCTCTCTCTCTCTCTTTTTTCTCACTCTCGCCCTTACTCTTTCTCTTTCTCTCTTTCTCTCATTCTCTCTGTATCACTCTTGCCCTTTCTCTCTCTCTCACTCACTCACTCTCGCCCTTTCTCTGTGTCTTTCTCTCTTTCCCTCTTTCTCACTCTCGCCCTTTCTCTCTCTCTCTTTCTCACTTTCGCCCTTTCTCTCTCTTTCTCTCTCTCTATTTCTCATTCTTGCCCCTTCTCTCTCTTTCTCTCTCTGTCTGTCTCTTTCTCTCTCTCTATTTCTCATTCTCGCCCTCTCTCTCTCTCTCTCTCTCTCTCTCTCTGTCTCTCTCTCTCTCTCTCTCTCTCTCTCTCTCTCTCTCTCTCCCTCCCTCCCTCCCTCCCTCTCTCTCTCTCTCTCTCTTTCTCTCTCTCACTCACTCACTCACTCACTCACTCACTCTCTCTCTCTCTCTCTCTCTCTCTCTCTCTCTCTCTCTCTCTCACTCACTCACTCACTCACTCACTCACTCACCACTCACTCACTCACTCACTCACTCTTTCTCTCTCTCTCTCTCTCTCTCTCTCTCTCTCTTTCTCCCCCCTCTCTATCTCTACTCGATGAAGAGGCGCTGGACACTGTTGTAATTGTGTTGTAGTCTGTGGTTATTCCGGGGCCTTTGTTTTGGAGGTTTAGGGGTGGAGGAGGAGGTGGAAGGTTGGAGGGAAGTGGGGGGAGGTTGGGGGGTGGGGGAGGTTTAGGGGGTAGAGGAGGAGGTGGAAGGTTGGAGGGAAGTGGGGGAGGTTGGGGGGGGGGGGGAGGAAGTGGGGGGAGGTTGGGGGTGAGGGGAGGTTTAGGGAGGAGGAGGTGGAGGAGGAGGTAGGAGGTTGGAGGGAGGTGGCCCAGGTTGGGGGTTGGAGGGTGAAGGGTAGAGGTGAGTGACTGGGGATCTAGAGGTTAGAGGGCGTTGGGGGTGGAGGCGGAGGGTTGGAGGTTGGGGTGTTGGAGGAACGAAGAAAGGGAAATACTGAATGGAGGAAAAGGTCGAGAGTGTGGCACGGAGAGAGAGAGAGAAGAGAGAGAGAGAGAGAAAGAGAGAGAGAGAGAGAGAGAGAGAGAGAGAGAGAGAGAGAGAGAGAGAGAGAGAGAGAGAGAGAGAGAGAGAGAGAGAGAGAGAGAGAGAGAGAGGAGAGGAGGAAAATGGTATATCTCGGGAGAAATAGAAGAAAAAACGGAAGAAAGAGAAAAGGGGAAGGTCAAAAGGGGAGATAGGAAGGATGGAAGAAGTAGCAGAAGAGGAATCTTCCATGGGAATGCAGAATGGGGGAGGAGAAAGAGGAAGAGGAGAGAGAGGAAAGTTGGAGATCGGAGAGAACGAGAGCGAGGAAAGGAGGAAAGCGAAGGTATAAAGAGGAGAAGAATCGGGAACAAAAGGAAATCGAGGAGGACGAGAAGAAGCAGAAGGAAGCAAAGAGGAAGACGAAGGAGGAACGAGACGAAGACGAATGGAAGCAAAGACGAAGGAGGAAGGAGGAAGCAAAGACGAAGACGAGGAAGCAGAAGGAAGCAAAGACGAAGACGAAGGAGGAAGAAGGAAGCAAAGACGAAGACGAAGAAGGAAGAAGGAAGACGAAGACGAAGAAGAAGAAGAAGAAGAAGAGGATTCTTTTTTCCGCCGGGCTTCTAAGATTGATAGGCCATGGCCGTGTAAAGAAGCTCTCCTTCTCTCCCCCTCTCTCCGACTTTTCTATTTCTCTTTCCCTTCTATTTATCTACTTTCCTTTGTGTTTCGTCCGCACTTCTTCACCAATTGTTACATGTTTCAAGTAATTGTTATTTACCAGAAAAGATAAGAAAGAAGGACAAACATTGAGATAAAACTAACCGTCCTGACAAGAAAAAAGAAAAGTAAAAAAAAACAAAAAACAAAAAAAAATGAAAACCCGAAGAAAAGATACAAACGAATAACAAGAAATAAACAACAGTAAAATGATGATGGTGATCACTAACAATCAACCATAATAAAGGGAGATAGTGTCAATTCATCCGACGTCTCGCATGTTAGGAGAGAATGACACGCCCCCCCCCCTGGTCCTCCCTCCCCTCTCCACCTCTCCCCCCCCCTCCCCACCTCTTTCCCCGCCCCTTCGTCCTATCGTCTGCCGGTCCGTCGCCTGCTCTCACCCCCCCCCCCCTTCTCCTCTGCTTCTTGTCTATCTCCTCTCCCTCGTCCTGCTTCCCACTAGATGTATTATTCTCTCTCTCTCTCCTCCTCCTCCTTCGAAACCCTCACCTATATTTCCTACTCTCTCCCTCACCCCCCCTTTCTTTCTTTTCCCTTTCCATAGACTCTTTCTTAAATATCTTATCCTCTTCATTTTGCCTCCTCCTTTCCTTTCTTCTCCCCCTTGTATGTCTTATTTTCTACCTCCTTTCCCCCAATCGCTTCTCCTTTTCTTAAAACACTTTTCTTCCTATCTTCTTTTTTTGCTCCTTCTTTTTCTTCTTTCTACATCTCTCTTTTTTTTCTTCTACTCCTCCCTCCTCTCCTATTTATTCTAGTCCTCCTCCGCTTCTTCACATTCTCCTTCATATCTTTCTATTTCCCTCTCTCTTTCTTTTCCCCTCCTCTTCCTCCTTTTCCTATTACCTTCATGCTCCTTTTCCTTCCCACCCTTCCTACCTTCTACTCCTTCTCTTTCCCGTCCATTCTTCTCCTTTCCACCTGTTTCCTTCCTTCGTTCCCCCGTTCTTCCTTCGTCCACGGATTCGCACAACAACACCAACACGGAACGGAATTTTGGCGGGAAATCGAGACCCATGATGTTCCGAACCCAGAGTCGAATTTCGATCACTCGCTTCGAAAATTCAAGGCTTTATTCCCTTGAAACTTCGCTTCCAGATTATATATTCAAATCTGCTTTATGAATTTTCGCTTCCTCGTTTCTTCCAAAGGTCAAATAATTTCCGATGGTCGAGCGGGAAAGGTCAGGTAATTTGTAAACCTTGTAACTGGTTATTTGAAAGAGCAGAGAATAAAACCTTATAGTCTATAATTTCCGATTGTGATTTTGACTTTACGGTGATACGTATGGGCATCACTAATATATATATATATATATATATATATATATATATATATATATATATATATATATATATTATATATATATATATATATATATATATATATATATATATATATATATATATATATGCACACACACATATATATACATATGTATATATATATATATATATATATATATATATATATATATATATATATGTATGTATGTGTGTGTGTGTGTGTGTGTGTGTGTTTGTGTGTACATATACATGTATATATACATACATACATATATATGTATTCATGTGTGTGTGTGTATGTATGTATGTATATATGTATATATGTATGTATATATACATATATGCATACATACATACACACACACAAACATACACACACACATATATGTATATATATATATATGTATATATATATATATATATATATATATATATATATGTATATATATATATATATATATATATATATATATATATATATATATATATATGTATGTATGTATGTATGTATGTGTGTGTGTGTGTGTGTGTGTGTGTTTTGTGTATATATATATATTATATATATATATATATATATATATATATATATATATATATATATATATATATATATACACATGCACGCACATACATTAAAGTATGTATATATATATGTAAACAAATTATTGAGATCACACACATGCGTGTGCATATATATTTTTTTTCTATGAATATATATAGGAATAAGATATAAATGAAATTGCGAAAGTATTTCACAGACAGAAAGAAAGAGAAGAAAAAGAAACAATATTCATATAAGCTTATTCATATATACATACACAACATTTTCTTTTTATTTTCTTTCGTTCCGTCTGTGAAATACATTCGCAGTTTCATTTGTATCTTATTCATCAGTTCACTAAGAATGAAGCGCGAAAAAGAGAACAAAACAAATATAATTATAACAACAAGAAACTCCCAAGTTTTCAAAGCCTAAACAACGAAAACAAACTCATTTGTTTGCGACCAAAACACCAAGAGCGAACACACAGCCCTCTTATATATCTCGCGTTGCTGTGATGCTTGACACCCGGGAAGCGATCGCGCATATAAAGCCTTCCATCGCTAGTGTTATGGAGTAATTATTTACAGACACGGTCCCTGAACAATGAAAAATATTAGTTTATTGAATGTTGTCGTTAAAAATATTTACTTATTGAATGTTGTTGTTAACCAAAAAACAAAACACAAAAACTAAATCATACATTCTACGAAAGTTTATCGACGGTGTCCTTCATTCATTCCAAAGCATATCGCCATCTTTATCAAATCAATCAGATTTATAACCATGATCTTTCATTCAATCAAAATCTATCGCCACGGTCCTTCCTTCATCCATATATCTATCACCATGATCTTCCATTCAGAGAAAGGTCGATCCCCCACGATTCTTCCTTCTTCCAGAGGTCCGTCGCCATGGTTCGTCACCCGCGCATTTATCGTCAGGGTCCCTCGAGGTTCAGAATGAGACGTCAGCTGTTCCTCGGAGTGAAATGCAAGGTACTTCGGAGCGGTTTGTACCTCTCGCTCTAATGTACTCGGCTCGCGGGAACTTAGCTTAAATTATTGGCGTTGTTATGTTACTCGTGTATCTACTCCGACACCGCGTGCACTTAGGCAGATCGAGGGTACGTGAGCGTGTATATATGTGGGGGATGAACTGTATTTATAGGCGTGTGCGTCTGTCAGTCTGTGCCTGTCTGTCTAGCTGTCTGTCTGTGTCTGTGTCAATACTTTTTCGTATGGTTACATTGCAATATATAAATGAACACACATACACACACATAAACACAAACACACACACACACATACACACACACAAACACAAACACACACACACACACACACACGCATATATATATATATATATATATATATATATATATATATATATATATATATATATATATATATATATATATATATATATATATACATATACATACACGCGCAATATACATAGATATAAATCCGCCGCTGTTCAGGTGGCGCGGAGTGGTGGCAGCGGCGGCCTTCCCGGCGCGCAATCACATAAACAAGCGATTCGTCACCTAAATCGCGCCGCCACATCTGTCCCCGCCGTGGCCGCGTAAGTCCAGCGCCGCTGTTTGTCATTCGCTCTGTTCTCTTTGACTCCGGGCGCGGCGCTCGAGGGGCAGGTGGAGGGGGAGGAGAAGGAGAGGGGTAGGGGGAGAGAGATGGAGGTGGAGGTGGAGGTGGAGGTGGAGGTGGAGGTGGAGGTGGAGGTGAGGTGGAGGTGGAGGTGGAGGTGAGGTGGAGGTGGAGGTAGAGGCGGAGGCGGAAGGGAGGTGGAGGTGGAGGTGGAGATGGAGAAGGAGGAGGTGGAGGTAGAGAGTGGTAAGCTGAAATAGATGGAGGTGGAAGTCGAGGAGGAAGAACAGGAAGAACAGGAAGTTTGGGCGAGCGGTTTGGCTCGGAATTCAATGTTTTATCTTTTCCCTCTTTATCATCTCCCTCTCGTCTAATTTCTCTTTTTCTCCATCTTTGGCTTACTCGGTTCCTCTACCTCTATCCCTTCTGTCCCTCCTCCTCTCTTTCTATTTCCTTCTTCCACCCCCTCCCCCTCTCCTCCACCCTCTCCCTCTTCCCCCTTTCCTCCTCCTCCTTCCACCCCTCTCTCCATCTCCTCCTCCTCCTTCCACCTCTCTCCATCTCCTCCTCTCCCCTCTCCTCCACCTCCTCTCTTCCGACCCCTCTCCCTCTCTCTTCCTCCTCCTCCCCTCTCCTCCCCCTCTCCAACCTCTCCCCTCTCCTCCCCCCTCCTCTCCCAATTCACCTCCACAAAAGTCCGGGTTAAACGGCCCGAGACCCCGTTGTTTACTGTTAATTTGTCAGATTACCGGGCCTCCAGCGAGCCACTAAAGGTCTTCGAGAATTTCTTGAGACGTTCCGGCGAATGGCTCTTCGCACCCCCCCCCCCACCTCCTTCCTCCTTCTTCCTGGGGGGGGGGGGGGAAGAGGGGGGGTGTTCTCGTCTTCTTGTTATGGAAGGGGAATGAGTAGCAGGAGGAGGAGGAGATGGGAGAGGTGGAGAAGAGGGAAGGAGGTTGGCGGTGGGAAGAGAGAGAGAGAGGGGAGGGGGAGGGTTGATAGTGCGTGGAGAGAGGGGTTGGGAGAGGGGAGAGGGGTGACATTGGGGAGGGAATAGAAGGGAAAGTGTTGGGGGAGGGGAGAGGGATGGGGTTGGGGCAGGAAGGAAAAGGGGAGGGGTTGGAGTGGGAAGAAGAGGGGTTCGGAGGTGAGAAGAAGGAAGGAGGGGGCGTTGCTAACAAAGAGAAGGGGAGGAGGGATGGAGGTACGGAGTGGGAAGGGAGAAGAAGGGAGGAGGAAGAAGAGGTTGGAAGGAGAGAGAAGATGGAGGGTAGAAAGAGAATAATGGGAGACAAAAGGGGAAGAAGGAAGAGGCGAATAATAGGAAAAGTTATTTATTATCCATGTTCCATTTTCTAACTATGACTACAAGTATCTTTATCGTCATTTCCATTATCACTTTTAACAACTCTATCATCACTATTATCATTATTATCATCTTCATCACAATCATTACTTTCATCATCATTATCACTACCGATGTTATTCAACCTGTACGAACATAAAAATGACAATTAAAAGCCAATTTCTGCAGAAGCCTCCAAAATTACACCATAAACCTAAAAAGCCCATTAAATGGAAGCGACCCCCTTACCAGGAGCAGTAACTTGCCCATAGCTGATCAATCCCCCCTTTCTAATAAATATTCATCTTTATCAAAGTTCTATTTACGTGGATAAAGTCATTTATATTCAATATTCTTTCCCGCGGACAGAGGCGGGCGGGAGGGAAGAAGCCAAGCGATAAATGTCTTTGGAACTTCCATATCACTAAAGATATATGACCTATGCAGTGGGATGATGTATGTGCAGAGAGTGCTATGTGCTTACGGGGACGCATGTAGATAGTAAACGCACACACACACGCGCGCGCGCTCGTTCATTAGTAGATAAGTGTTTTGTGTGTGTGTGTGTGTGTGCGTTTACTGTTTAGAAAATGATTTACCACAGCTTGCTTTCTAACAATATTAATAATATTAATAATAACAATTATGTTAATGGTACTGATAATGGTGACAATGTTAATGATAGTGATAACAATAATATTGATAATAAAATAATATTGTAAAAATAATGACAATAATGAAATTGAACCAAGAGAACGATAGTGATAATCCTTGTCGAATTATTATAATAATAACAACGATATAATAATATAATAATAACGAAATAATGATAACGATAGAAAAAAGGTGAACGAGAATGAACATCTTCGCAGAGCAAGAAAGGAACCCGACCTCCGCCTGGGCCTGCGTCGGAAATCCTTGGCCTCAGCGGGACTCCGGACCCGAAGGACATCAAGCAGGACCCGAGGGCGTCAGAGGCCAGTCGGTCGCCGCTCAAATGACTGCTGTCGCGGTGATGAGCAAGGTGCTGCGGTAATGATGATAATGATGATGATAGCGATGAGGATAATGATAATAATAATAATAATGATAAAATGATGATGATGATAATGATAATGATAATAATGATAATGATGATGATGAATAATAATGATAATAATGATAATGATAATTATAAATAATAAAGCTGATGATACTAATAATGATAACAAAAATTATATTGATAATGATAATAATAATAATAATAATAATAATAATGATAATAACAACACTAACAACAGTAATATACTAATATAGGTAATAGTAAAGATGATAATGACAAGGATAATGGTGGTAAATGATAATAAGAATTATGATAGAATATGATGATAATAGTAACAACAGCAACAACAGGAATGAAAAAAAAAAACAAGAATAGACAGAGAATAGAAGACGGGACTTTGCACCCCCCCATCCCATTGTCCCCCTCTCCCCCTTTTCTTTATCCACCCACCACCCCTCCACCTATCCTCTTGTCCCTTGCCCCACCTACCCGCCACCCTTACTACCCCATTGCCTATAACCCACCCCTCTACCTCTAGCAACCCTCTCACCCTATCCCCCACTCACCCCCCCCCACCTACCCCCCCCCTATCTACCCCATCCAACCCCTTTCCCCCTCCACCCCTCTCCTCACTCTCCTCCACCCCCTTCCCTTTCCCCTTCCACCCCCTCCCTCCTCCCTCCCCCCCCTTCCTCCCTCTCCCTTCCACTCACCTCCCTACCTCTCCCTTTCACCCTACCTCTCCACCTCCCCCTCCCCTTCCACCCACCCCACCCTCCCCTCCTCCTCCACCCCTTACCACCCCCTCTCCCCCCACCTTCCGCGTCGCGTCGTATATTAATGGCCTCGGGGGCGCCTCTCCCCGCCGTGTAATCAGACGGAGGCGCGACTCCACCTAATAGATATGCTAATGAAATCTGGTTAAATGGCCTCCCTCGCCCTCGCTCCTGCTCTTCCTGCTGCCGCTGCGCCTCTCAGGCCTCGGGGACCTGCGCCTGCTTCAAGAGCTTTTTTTATTTTATTTTATTTATTTTTATGTACCTTATGTATTCATTTGTTTATTTATTTATTTATTATTGTTGTTATTATTATCCATTTGATTTTTATTTTTTACTTATTTGATTTTTATTTTTTACTTCTATTTTATTTTATTTTTGGGTTTTTTTTTTTTATTTTCCTTTCTTCTTCTTCATTTGGTTCTCTAGTGAGAGAGAGAGAGAGAGAGAGAGAGAGAGAGAGAGAGAGAGAGAGAGAGAGAGAGAGAGAGAGAGGGGGGGAGGAGAGACAGGCAGACAGACAAAAGACAGACAGACGAGAAGAGAGAAGAGAGAGAGTGAGAGAGAGAGAGACAGATAGACAGAGAGAGAGAGAGAGAGAGAGAGAGAGAGAGAGAGAGAGAGAGAGAGAGAGAGAGAGAGAGAGAGAGAGAGAAGAGAGAGAGAGAGAGAGAGAGAGAGAGAGAGAGAGAGAGAAGAGAGAGGAGGAGACATACAGAGAGAAAAAATAAATGAAATAAAGAAAGTAAATACAAAGGAAGAGGTGGACGCCATGTCAAAGTGAACGCCATGTCAAAGTGAACACTTAAACAAAAATCCACAAAAGGAAAAATATACAAACAATGATAAGAATAATGATAAACACTAATAATGACAATGCTGATAACAACGATAACAATAATGAAAATGGCGATAGTGATAACAGTGATGATAATAATAGTAATAATAAGGATGATGATTATAAATAATAGCATTGCTAAAACTCTTGATAGATAAGTAAATAGAAAACAACAGAGAGAGAAATGAGATAGAAAGAGAAAATATGGAGAAAAGGGCAATAAAGAAAGTGATGCGAAAAGTGAAAAGAAAAGAAAAGTAAAGGTAAAAAATAAATGAAACTCCATAGACAAAAAAAGAGAGAAAAATACAAGACGAAAGGAAAGACGGAAAAGAAGAAGGAAGAAGAACCAAGATGTACAAAAAGGCAAAAGAACATCAGTGACGGAAATTAAAGCCACCAGAAAAAAAAGATTGAAATAGAAAGATAGATAAATAAATAAATGAATATATGGATGACAATGACAGATGCTTTTAACAACGACAATGATGATAGTAATGAAAACGAATACGAAATACACCTTCAGCCCGCCATTTTTCCCGCCAAATTTTTCTTTTCTTTTCTCATCTCTCGGCAAAAGAAGAGGATGGAATACACTAAAAAAATAAATATAAATAAGGCATAAATATCACGATTATCAATAGTAAGGGTTGTAAGAGTGAATGGTATCTAAGGCCCAGAACATGAAACCTCGCGCTCTCTTTTTTTTTTTTTTTTCCTTTCTTGACCTTTTTGTGTTTCTTTGCTCTCAGAAGAGGAAGGAAGAAAAGAAAAAAAAAATACAAAAAATAACGATAATGTTAACTCGCGCTCTCTCTTTTTTCTTTCCTTTGTTGTCCTTTTTGTGTTTCTTTGCTCTCAGAAGAGGGAGGAAGAAAAATAAAGAAGAAAAAATACGAAAAAGTAAACGATAATGTTAACCTCGCGCTCTCTTTTTTCCTTTCTTGTCCTTATTTTTCTGTTTCTTTGCTCTCAGAAGAGGAAGGAAGAAAACAAAAGAAGAAAAAATACAAAAGAATTAAACGATAATGTTAACCTCGCGCTCTCTCTTCGTCCAGTGCCGCCATAATCACCCACAAAAGAAATAAGTAAGAAAATAAAAAGAAAAAGATGACGGCATTAAGCGTTCAGCGTAGGTACAAATACATCCCATAAAAACAAAAGGAAAGTCAGTAAAGCAGAGCGCAAGACAAAGTAACCCCGCGCCCTCTCCCCTCCCTCCTCCCGCCATTCTCCCACCGCTTAATCAGCCACATTAAAAAAAGAAAAAGATGACAACGTTAAGCGTAGAATACAAATACTTCCCACACAAAAAAAGGAAAATCAGTAAAGCAGAGTAACCCCGCGCCCTCTCCTTCACTCCCTCCCTCCCGCCGCCTTAATTAATCAGCCACATCAAAAAGAATAAGATGACAACGTTAAGCGTAGAACACAAATACTTGCCATAAAAACAAAAACAAAGACAAAAGGGAAAATCAGTAAAGCAGAGTAGCCCCGCGCCCTCTCCCTCCCTCCCTCCCTCCCCCCCCTCCCGCCATTCCCCCGCCGCCTTAATCAGCCGCGAAGCCAAACCGGCTTTTCGTTCCATCAACTTATTCAAATATCCAGTCCAGTTCGTGGCTCATAAACCACGGGAATTTAGCGCGAAACCATTCATCATCAACCGGCCGCCAGCGCCGACCACCTTCGCGCCAAAGGATTTTGTTATTATTATCATTATTATTAATATTTTTATTCTGTGGCCGAAGAGGGAGAAAGGATGGAGGGAGAAAGACGGGAGGAGGAAGGAAGGGTGGGAGGGAATTCGAGGATGGAGAGAAGAGGAAGGCAAAGAAGGAGTAAAGAGGGGAAAGCAAGACACCTGAGAATGAAACTGAGGGGAGAAGGAAAATAGAAGAAAAGAGAGAGAGAGAGACAGAACAAGGAAGAAAAGAAGAAAGCAAAAAAAAAAAACTTGCGAGCAACCATTTTTTTTCTCTTCTCTTCTTCCCCTTCCTTCCGTTCCCTTTGGCGCGAAAACTCCCATTCGCGTTTAGGGAAAAAGAAGAACAGGCGAGCCCCGTTTCGCGCGCCAATCGACTGCATTTGCGGGCGAATCGGGTCGAGATTAAGCTCTTTATCGCGTCTCGGCGGCGAGCGAAAGATTACGGGCGGTTATCAGGGCTCGCGCGGGCGGGTGGGCGTCCGAGGCGGAGGACTCGTCGCTTCCGGCCGCTCGCTCGGGCCGCCGGGCTGGGGCCGAGTTGCTCTCTCTTTGGCTTCGGTTCTTTGTCTTTCTTGCTTGATTTCTTTATCTTTCTTTCTGTTTTAGGTTCTTTCTTTCTTATTTTTCTTTATCTTTCTTTCTGTTTTAGGTTCTTTATTTCTTTATCTTTTTCTTTATCTTCTATTTCTTATCTTTCTGCTCTCTCTCTCTCTCTCTTCTCTCTCTCTCTCTCTCTCTCTCTCTCTCTCTCTCTCTCTCTCTCTCTCTCTCTCTCTCTCTCTTCTATCTATCTAATCTATCTATCTATATCATTATCTATCTCTCTCTCTCTCCTTTCTCCTTTTTCGTTTCTCATTTAAAAGGGTGTAAGAGATGAAGGAAAAGAAGAGAAAAAAGCGGAATTATCGTAGAGACAGATCACTTTCTGGATGATTTGATAAATGGTTCTCTCTCAGTCTCCTCTCTCCCCCCCCTCTCTCTTTCTCTCTCTCTCCCTTCCTCCCCCCCCCTCTCTCTCTTTCTCTCTATCTCTCTCTATCTATCTATCTCTCTTTCTACAAACACAAACACACACAAATATACATATACATATATACACACATTGCCTTCTCCTTTCTTCATCTCTCTCTCTCTCTCTGTCCCCTCCCATTCTCCTACTTCTCGATCCATTCCTTCCCTACTCTTCCCTTTCTGCCTACCGATCTGTCTCCTTCCCTCCCCTCCTTCTTTATCCCTCTCTCGTCTTCCCCCACCCCACTCCTCCCCCTCCCCCAACACGAGAGGAAGAGAGGCGCGGGCGGGGGAGGGGGGGGGGGGGGGTGGGGGGACCCTGTCGAGCCGTCCGATTCAGCCCGCAAGATGGTCGCGGCCTCTGGCTTCTTGGGGCTTCGTGGGCTTTCGGGCTTTGTCTGTCTCCTCTCCCGTCTCTCCTTGCTGTTCTTCTTCTGGTTGTTCTGTTTTGTACGTCTTCCTTTTTCTTTCTCTTCATTGCTTTCTTCCTTATTTTCTTTTTGTGTTTGTTCTGTTTTTTTTTTTTCTTTTTCTTAATCGTCTTCTATTTTTTCTTCCATCTCTTCTACGTCTACCTCTCCTGCTACATTATCTTCGTCTTCTGCTACTTCTCATTATGTTTCTTTCTAGACCCCATTTATTTTGAATTTTCCTTTATATTTGTTTCTAATCCTCGTCTTAAAATTACTTTTGTCTCTCTCCCTCCTCGCTCTCTCTTTGTTCCTTTCTTCTCTCTCTCTCTCTCTCTCTCTCTCTCTCTCTCTCTCTCTCTCTCTCTCTCTCTCTCTCTCTCTCTCTCTCTCTCTCTCTCTCTCTTCTCTCTCTCTCTCTCTCTTCTCTCTCTCTCTCTCTCTCTCTTGCGCCTCTCTCTCTCTCTCTCCTCTCCTCTCTTCTTCTTCTCTCCGGTCTCTCTCTCTGCTCTCGTCTCTCCTCTCTCTCTCTCTCTCTCTCTGTCTTCTCTCCCGTCTCTCTCATCCTGCGTCTGGGGCAGCATCTCCGTCCACGTTCTCTCTCTCTCTCTTCACTCTCTCTCTCTCTCTCCGTCGCTCCCTTTTCTCTCTCCTCTCTCCCTCGGCTCTCTCTCCGTCGTCTCTTTCTGCCGGTGTGCGTCTCTCTCGATCAGTCTCTCTCTCCGATCGCGACAGACTAGTGCTGCTCTCCTGCGTGATTCTCTCTCTCTGGTCTCTCTCTTCTTCTCTCTCCTTCTCTCGCTCGTCTCTCTCTCTCTCCCCCTCGCTACCTCTTCCTTTACCGTCTCTTGCCTTTTCCCTCTTCCCTATCAAATTAACTCTTCTCCCATCTCCTTCCCCTTCTCTTTCTTTTTGCTGTTTCCCTTTTGCATTGATGTGGGTTTTCACCTTCTCACGTGGTGCCTCGTCTTTATCCTTCCATTTCTTAATTCTCTTTGTCTTGCTGCCTATTCTCTTTGTTTCTTTTCATTTACTTACTTCGCTGAGCAAATGTTGGAAATAGTCAAATGTATAGAATTATACTGTGAGAATATGCACAAAGGCAAAACGTACATGCACACACCGGTGTCACACACACACACATATACACACAGAATCGCACAAGTGTGCTGACACACAAGATTGTGTCAGCACTAACGGTCAGCACACATTCAATTCATACACACACAGACATACCATACAACACCACAGCATACAAACGCACCAGTTACACATACCAGACTGTGTTGTATCGAATTGTGATGAAGGTACGTTTGTATGTTTGGATTAGTGGGGGTCAGACAAGCACACACACACACACCAACACAAACCACAGCACATACACACACCAT
>NW_020870195.1:381414-393914 GCF_003789085.1 Penaeus vannamei | reverse complement strand
TTATAATAATGATAATGAAAATAATAATAATAGTAATGATAATAATGATGATAGTAATATCATTAGTAATAATGAGAATATTATAATTATAATAATAATAACAAGAACAGCAACAATAACGATGGTAATAATAACAGCAATGATGATAATGATAATGAAAATGATAATGACAATAATGATAACAATAGTAAAAATGATTATAATAGAAATAATAATAGCAATAATAATAAAAATGATAATAAGAATTGTAATGGTGATAATGATAGTGACAATGATAATGATTATGACAATAATAATGATGATAATAATAATGGTAATAATAGTGATAATAATAATGGTAATAATAATAATGATGATGACGATAATACCAGTAATGATAACGATAACAGAATAATGATAATGATAATTACAAGGATAATTAGAATTACAAGACTAATGATAAAAGTGACGATAATGATAATAATAATAATAATAATAATAATAATAATAATAGTAATAATAATAATAATAATAATAATAATAATAATAATAATAATAATAATAATAATAATAAAAATAGCAACAATAATGATGCAATGATAATGATAATATTGATAATGATAGTGGTGTGGTGATGATGATAACAAATATAATGATAAATGATGATATTGATGATAATGATGATAATCATCTTCATCATTATCATATCAATAATAATGATAATGACGATGATTTTTAGAGTAGTAAAATAATAAAAAATATAATAATGAAAATGACAATCATAATATGATAATAATAATTATCGTCATTATTATCATCATTATCATTATCATCAGTATGAATATAACGACAATGATGATAATAATGGTAATAATGATGACCAAAATAATATCAACAATGATGGTAATAATGATAATGATAAAATGAATGATAATAATAATAATGGTAATGATAATAATGATAATGATGATAAAAGCAATAATATTGATAATGATTATTATGATAATAATAATGATGATAATAATAATAATAATGATAATGCTAATGCTAATAATGATAACAATAATAATAATAATAATAATAATAATAATAATAATAATAATAATAATAATAATAATAATAATAATAATAATAATAATAATAATAATAATAATAATAATAATAATATAATAATAATAATATAATAATAATAATAATAATAATGACAGTAATTATAATAATGATGGTGATGATGATAATAATGATAGTGATGATGATCATGATAATAATGATAATTTTGATAATAATAATAAAGATAATCATGACAATGATAATAGTACTGATGACGATAATGATAATGGTAATAACAATAATTATAATAATAATGAAACTATAATAACGTTAACAATAGTATATAATAATGATAATAATAATAATGATAATAAGTAGATAATAAAAATGACAATATGATGAATAATAGTAATCATAATGATAATAGTGATAATCATAATAATGACAATGACAATAATAATGATAATGACGATGATAATGACAATAACAATAATCATAATAATAACGATTATAATAATAGCAATAATAATGATAAATAATGATATATAATAATAATAATAATAGAAATAATAATGATAATGATAGTGACACTGATGATAATAATGATGATAACAGCAACCATAATGATAACAATAATAATCATCATAAAAACAATAATGATGATAATATCAATAATAAAAATAATAGTAACAACGGTGATAATGGTAATGATGATAATAATAATTATTACTCTAATAGTGGTACTTACAATAACAATATTAGTAAAATATCCTGAATGGTAATAATTATGAAAATAATGATAATAATAATGAAAACGATAATATCGATGATAATAATAATAGTGATAATAATAAGAATGATGATGATGATGACGATGAGGTAATAATAACAATGATAATAATAATAACAATAGTAAATAATATGATGATGATGATGGTGCTAATAATGATGATAATAATAATAATAATAATAATAATAATAATAATAATAATAATGATAATAATAATAATAATAATATAATAATAATAATAATAATATAATAATGAAGAATGACAATAATGTTAAGAACAACAACAGTAATAGCAAAACAAAACAAAAAGAAAATCAAAATAATTATCATAATATAACATCATCAATAACACCAACAATGATGATAACGACATCAACAACAGTATCAAACACTACTAATAATCACCGCAATTACATCAACTCCCCCCCCTCCTCCCCACCCCCCAATTGACCTCCCCTCCCCCTCCCCCTCCCCCTCGCATCCGGGGCGGGGGAGTCCATCAAAGGCCAGCCCATCAGCGCAGAGGCCGGGCGCTTCCCCCACGTAAGCCAGCCGGGACGGACACTGGCTCGAACACGGGAGCTTTAACAAAGGGAACTTCCAACGCACGCACACACACACACACACACACACGCACGCACAGTACACACTCACTCCAACATACACACGCAGGGAGCTCCGTCTCTGTTGGGTATTATTTTTTTTTTTTTTTTTTTTTTTTTTTTTTTGAGGCTTGAAGAAGGAATTTGTGGGGCAACGGCTGTGGCTATGTGCTGTATTGGTGTTTCTAATCATTGCAAGTGTTGGTGGGATTCTTATATATATATATTTTACTACTACTACTACTACTACTCTACTATTGTTACTACTGCTACTGTTATCATTGTTTTAGATTGAGGTGCTATTATCAACAGCTGCGGCCCCGTTTTTATACAACTGCTATTAAAACTTCCGCCACTACAATTGCTTACACACACGGGCCATTCTGTAGTAAAATCTTCCGGCTATCGGTTTCATTGATATTCCACTACGACCTTTTATGACCTCTCCTTCTACCTCCCCTTCTGCCGTGCCCTCTCCGGTGCCATCACGACCCCAAACGACCCCAGGCCAATGTGCAGACATGGCCAAGGACGTTAGTGTAGCCTATAGGACCCCCTCTCCCTCCCCCCATAGTCTTTCTCTGCTGAATGGTTCGCCACTCACCTTCTGAATTTCATGGGATCTGCGCTGCTGGTGCGTTGGCCATCTTCCCTCCGTCTGTTGAACTACTGTCTCCCTGTCTACCGATTTACTTTTTGTCTGTCTACCATCTACTTATCTACCATCTGCATACTTGGTAACTCTGGCCTTGTCTACCTGTCTGACTATCGACTTTCTGACCGCTTACTATCTATCAGTTTCATTTTCTACCTTCAATCTATTTACCTTTTGTTTCCTCGTCTACCTACCCACCTATCTATTTATCTATCTATCTACCACCCGTCAGTTTGTCACCTCGCTATCACCCATCTAAAAATACACCCGCACCTGCCTACCTTAATAGCAGAAATAACCACGAACGTACACACGTATATTTTTTTCTAACATGCACTCCCGTGTATTATAAATTTCTCCATTTGTCTTCGCGTTGTGCAACTTAATATACTTGGCAAATTCAGTGTTTCGAAAGTGAGTATATTCGCCGCGCATGTATTACTAATAATCACTTATTCATGTGTTATACATTGTCCGTCTAATGCATTATACATAATCGAACAATGAGAAACAGTCGTAGCAAAGCTTTTGTAATCTGTAAGTGACATTAGGGTCCAATTGGAAATGATGGCGAGTATTAGGTAATGAGTGTGGCACTCAAGCGACAATTTCTCTCTCGCTCTTTCTTTCTCTCTCGCTCGCTCTTGCTCTCTTTTTTTTCTTTTTCGAATTTCGATGTTTATTTTCATTTTCGGTTTTGTCGGTGTTTGTTTCGTTTTCCCTCTTTTTCTTTTCTCTTTGTTTCTTTTGCTTTCCTTTCTCTCTCTCTCTCTCTCTCTCTCTCTCTCTCCTCTCTCTCTCTCTCTCTCTCTCTCTCTCTCTCTCTCTCTCTCTCTCTCTCTCTCTCTCTCTCTCTCTCTCTCTCTCTCTCTCTCTCTCTCTCTCTCTCTCTCTCCTCTCTCTCTTTCCTCTTTCTCTTTCTCGTTTCTTCCAAGCGATAGTATATTCAAGAAAAACATTTTGCACTCGTGTGTCTGTGTAAATGACGATCTTCGCCCCTCTCGAACCCACTCGCTCGATCTCCTCAATACACTCAAGAACTTTGCATATCTTGGAGTCAAGTATAGAGTGTAATCTTCTATTATTCAATCAGAAGGGAAATAGTGATAAAGATGGGAGGAAAGAAAGAAGAATTTTACGACACCAAAAGTCCTATATTTACTAAATATCACACACACACACAACACATTATAAATGTGGGTGTACACGTGTATGTGTATCTTCAGGTATGTACATGTACACGTGTGAGTATCTACCCTGGAGTGGATGTACATACTTCTACACACACACACACACCACAGAGGACCTCCCCCCCCCCCCCCCCCCCCCCCCTCAATATCTCAGCATGTTATAGCCGAAAAGTTTGAATCTTGCAAAGCCGCGCAGGCCGCAACATGAAGATGAGAGCTGCAACAACCAATAAGAAATTACTTATTGTAAAGTGCGATAAACAAGAGAGCCAAATTGACTGTAGCTTATGATGATGATAATGATGATGATGATGATGAAGGAGACGCTGATAGCATGCTGGACATTTCATCACAGATAAAAAAAAAATCTTATCAATATAAGAATAATCTTTATTGATATGATCATCATTATCATAACCTTTAATGCAGTCACAATAACTTTTGCGATTTCATTGAACCACAATCGTAAAAGAAAAAAATAGTAATAATGTTTTAAAAACATTTAATGATAACAAGTACATGATGATAACAATTATAACATGATAATGATAATAAGAATAATAAAGATGACGATAAAAATAATGATGATAAACATGATAATAATAATAATGAGGAGGAGGATAATGATGATGGTAATGATATTCATAATAACTGACAATGGTGATGGAAATAATAATAATAATAGTAATATGAATTATAATAGTAATTATAATAACAATTATCACTATGATGATAGTAATGAAATAATAGTAATAATGATAATAACCAAAATAATAATATAATAATCATAATGACAATGATAATAACAATAACTATTATCACTACTATTATTGTTATTATTATCATTATTATTATCATTATTATTATAGTTATTATTATTATTGATAGTATTGTTATTATTATCATCATCATTATGATATCTATTATTATTATTATCATTATATCTAATATTATTATTATATCTATTATTATTATTATTATCATTATTATTATTATTATTATTATTATTATTATTATTATTATTATTATTATTATTATTATTATATTATTATATTATTTATTATTATTAATTATTATTATTGTTATCATTATTATTATTATTACTATTATTACTATTATTGCTATTACTAATATCATTATCGTTGTTATTATTATTATCATTATCATCATTATTATCATTATTATTAATATTATTGTTATTATTATTATTATTATTATTATTATTATTATTATTATTATTATTATTATTATTATTATTATTATTATTAATATTATTATTATTATTATTATTATCATTGTTAAATATCATTATTAATATTCAGTATTATCATTACTATTATTATCATTATTGGAAAAAGAGGGTGTTGTGGTTGTGTGGTGTGTGTTGTGTGGTGTGTGTGTGGTGTGTGCTAGATATGTTATATTATATTATATTTATTATTAATATATCATTATGTAATTATCATCATCATTAATTGTTTAATTATTGACTATTCATTACTATCCTATATATATACTATGATCTTCTCATTATGTATATCTTAAATTATATATATACTCATATCTTATTAACACTTAACTCAACTACATTATTATCACATTATCTACACATATTCATTAACACGACGTAGCTTTGAATTTGAGAAGGTTAGTTGTATTGATGTGTGTATTCGGAGTTGTTCTATGGCGACATAATTATCTGTATATTATTATGTTGTGATCGCTTAGTGCTCGATTATTTAGTTGAGTTGTTGTATTTATTGTTGTGATTTTGATGTAGATGGTGAGTTTTGATTGATTTGATATTGTTAGATCAGCGCGATTAAATGTTGGATGGTGATCGATGGTGAAGTGTGAGTGACGTGTAGGTTATTGCTGTTGGATTGAGTAATTTGTATTTATACTATATATTATATTCAATTATTTGCATACTAATCCATGATGATAAACAAAAAATAATTATCATTTATTAATCATAATCTTATAATGATTATTACATTATATACTATTAATCAAGTTAATTATTAATTATTCTGATTCTTATTATCATATACATTAATTACTATACTTGAAAATTATATCTAATTATTAAATTATTATCAATCATTATTATAAATACTTTCAGAATAATTAATTATTTATTCTTTACTTAAAATACTCTGAAGCCTATTAGATTATTATCATTTATATTATTATCACCTATCGAAATTGTTATATATATTATATGAATTATTTTAATTTACTCGTATAATCATCATAACTTCTATAATTATTGGAATAGTTAGTGTATTATGTATGTATCATTGGTTTGGAGTTGATCTATGGGATTATCGATGGCGCTGTAATGTGAAAATTATCATTACGCATAACGTATTCCTTATTATCTTAGATACATTATCAGTCGTGGGTTTCATTAAAGTGCTTCTAACATTACATATTGCTATTGTTGATCATTATCATTAAGTTAATTTATTCGTTTTTTATTTGTCATCCTCTATTATTATTATCGTCATTGATCATTATCATTATTATCATCAACAAGCCAATTACACATCAATATTGTCTACATGCGACATTGTCCTATATTATATCGATTAATTTAACAATGAATTGCGATCTTACTTTGTATTATCATCGTAATTATACTATTGAATAAAAAGTTTCTATTATTATTATATCCATAATTTAATTATTAATTATATGTCTATATTATATCTTAATCTATCTTAACTACTAACCTAATATATATTATTTATTATTTAATTTATCTATATTAATTTATAATATTAATTTATTATAATTACTTATATATTAAATTGTATCAATTTATATGTTATTATTATTTGTTAAATTATTATTATATTTTAATTTATTATTTATTATTAGTCATTTGTTGATGTATGTAGGATATGATTGGATTAGGTATGCATAATAATAGATCATCTTGATGCATGTGAATTGATGTGCGTTGTAGTAATAATGATAATGTGGCTATTTTGGAAAGAGTGTGGTAACGTATAAATAAAACACGGTGAATATAATTAGCATTCACTTATTAGTAATATAAACAACTAAATGATTATATATATATAAGTGATTTAAAATATATAATGATACATAGTAATAACATTATATGTTATCATATTATAATCTATCTAATAAACCATTATTATTATTGTATTATTTCATATGCCCTATTACTAATTAATTTCTTTTTATATTATCATATACTGAATATGACATATCATGGAAGTTAATACATGGGGTTTATAACAATAAATTAATAATGAGATAAATCATATTATAAATAATTAAAAGTTGGTAATATTATTAATATATCTTATTTATATCATTATTTATATTATTTATAATTATTAAATCATTTATCGATTGAATTATAATTATATTGTTTATCGTATATATTAAACTATGTATAATTACCAACCACAATACAGTTCCATTCATTTGATGTCTCACGTTGTGTAATTTAATCTAATTAGATATTTTATAATTTTTAATAGTATATTGATTGTTATGTATGTAATATCAATTTATATTATAATATCTATAATTATTTAATATATATGTATTATTTATAATCATTTACATATTATATTATATATTTAAATATTATTAATTAATTCTTAATTTTATATATAATATTTATATGTATATATTTATATAATCTAATTTGATATATTGCCTATTAATAATCCTTAATTACTTATATATTAATTTTAATTCATTAAATGCTAGATCAGTATCATTAATTACACTAGATGGAGGTTATATCTATACCTTACTATATATAATTAAAATGCTATAATATACAACACACATCATTAACAAATCTAATATATATATGTTAATATTATATAAATAGTTAAATAATCTTATATATACGATATTAATTACAATACATACACATATAGTTATTACAAATTTGAATAAATTAACATTAATATATTATTTTATATATAACTAAATTTCAAGATGATAATGTCATTGCAATTAATATTAATTTTAGTTAATAATAATAAATATATATAAATTATTAAAATATTATATTTAATAGATTATTAATAATATCTTATCTAATTAATATTAATCTGATTATGTTAATGTGATTGTTTAGTTATGTGTTATTATTGATGTGGGCTCTGTGTGATGGCGGTAGTGTATGTATATTACAGCTCAATATGTTATATGATATATGTTAATTTAATTATAATTTATTATCCAAATTAATATTATCATATATTCGATTGTAATGTTGAGATGCTAATTATCATTATCAATGTTACATAAGTATATTATTTAATTGACACATATAATCATTAATTAATCAATTATTAATTGTAAATCCCATTTAAAATCTAATTTAATTCGACACAAATATACACAGCAGCTTTGGGAACTGTATCTATACCCATAAAACAATGATTTATGAGTCTATCAGAGTAAAAATATAAATAATATATAGATTATATAAGTGTGATAAATAAATACTATAGATTAAAGAGACTGAACTATTTATTTTGTGTTAAATGCATTGATAGAATAGAAAATAAAGTATGACCCAGTATTCTATCAAAGCTATCATCGACATCGAATAGTTGATATCCTACAATATATTACTATATATATGAGGAATAAAAAAGACCAATTATAATTACAAATAAAAAAATAAACTAATTCCTCTAAGACTAACTTTATGGTGGCTCATATGGATTAAAGATATAATGATAGATATTATTACAATAATTATAAATGGAAGGATATTAGAATTTATAATAGAATAATGTTACAATGAATTTAATATTATGTAAAATCACTGATTAAAGGCATTCATAATAAATGGTGAACGTGTAATGTATAACAAATGGATAAATGAAATAAAGTACATGTTAAAATATATTGACGTTTGATGTTGACTTAGTGCACAGTGTTCAACTGGTTAAATTGTTGAAGATCATCTGATCAGTCATATAGTATTTGGTGGATATAGTGCTGAAAATAGTGCGATTGTGTGAGTCGTTATATCATTAACTGTGTCTCGCTAATAATCACTATACTGATTTTGACCGTGTGAGTGTCGTATTGCTACATATATTGTCATTATTTGCTATTATCTTATTCATATTGCTTATCATTAGAATTGTTTAATTTAATTACTTATAATTATTATTAATTTAATTGAATTATTTAATTATATTGTATGAATTGTAGGGACATGATTAATGATTTTATGAATGTTAGTCATTGGTATTCTTGAGATTGCTAATTTTATACATATAATCTTTGATGATTTAACGTCATAATTTTGATGTGTGTAGTTTATTTGGACAATGTGTAAATTTAGAGTTGCGTTGTGTATACTGTATGTTTATGCTGTTATAGTGTATCGTGCCTATTTGTTTAGATCGTGAGTTGTCTGGAGTTAATGAGCTAAGTGTCGCTTCTCAATGACTTGATTATATATATGCGCCTATAATTACATTGTTGATGTGAGTGTAAGCGTGTCATTTGCTGTTAATGTCTCGTAAGTGATATATTAGTGAGTTTGTGCAACTGATATTTTGATACTTAACTATATTAACTAATTACCTAAATTATTGTTGTGTAATATATCTTGTTACTATTATTATGATATCAATTACTATATATTAATTATTGGTTATATATCCCATATTATTAATACTTGTAAATCGATGTTGCAATGATAAGTATAATTATTAATTGCTGCGATGCAATCTTTATATATTGCCGTAATCGGATAATATCATCACCCATCATTATATCAATATATTATTTGCTGTCAAATCCTATAAATTATTTGCTGTCTATAATGTGATTATTACGATCAAATTACATCGTATATTATTCATATAATCTATCATTAATATTATAATTATAAACTATTTTTATTACTACTAATTTGTCATATTTATTCTTTGAGAGTTATTGCTGATTATCATTAAATAAATATCATTAGTTAATAATATTACTTATTATTGCATCAAATATAAATGATTACTTCCTATATCCAAATCGTATAACTTAATATTCTAACTTAATCCTTAAATAATGTGTGATTTCCTATTGTTTTATTATCTAATCATTTAATATTTTTCGTTTCTGATCAATTTTTAATTAAATATTCATTACTATTAATCAAAATAATTTATCTAAAATTATTATTCAATCGCTTTATCATTATATCATTCCTATAGTAGTAGTGGTTTGTTATCATTATGATATATTATATGAGCATTATTAACATTAGCGAAATATCAATATCAATTATTGCTGATACATTCATTTATCATAATTTACTGTCATTCATTATTAGCAATAACTTGATACTTTATTCAGATTGTGATCATGAGAAACTAATATTAATTACTCATCAAGTGAATACTTGGTATCACACCATAGAGTATTAACGCACCTGAATACACCCATATATTGCTAGAAATAAGCTAATGGATAAAATATTAATTGTAGTAAGGAGGATTGCAATTATATAAATGAACACCAAAACAATGAACACATAATTCAAATAGTAGATAATTAGAATAAATTAATATATGCATGATGATACATAGTAAAGAATAAAATAATATTGAATAATATTCGTGACAATGAAAATAATCGAAAGGTAATAGCCTGATAATGTGCTGTAAAGGATTGTTATAATCGAACAAACTAAATAATAAAGATAATGAAAATAATGAAATGATAATTAATAAATATAAAATGAGAATACGTCATTAACTAACCGATCATACACTATGGATGCACCTCATAATGAGTATATGATAATGAAAATAATAATGCAATTAGATAGAATATAATAATAAAATTAGCATAATAAAAAATAAGATGATTTAGATTAAATAAGATGGTAGTAAATAATAATGCATGATAATAATAAGGTTAAAGTAATAATTTAAAATGTTAATGTATAAATAAATATAATGGTAGTATAAATAATGATAATAATATATAGAATAGAAATGGAATTAAAATAATATATGCATACTGATCAACATTCAAACACAGCTAATAAAATTATAGCAACGCACGCGATTATCAGATTGTTAACGACAGTGCATATAATAAGGGAAGATAATTGAGTCGATAAACATGCAATATATCACGAATCCTATAAATACGTTATAATGAATGACATTAATGGAATTGGTTCATTTATCTCTCTTAAAATAAATGAAAAAAAAAGGAAAAAAAATTATATCGTGAAAATAGAGTATTTACACTGCTGTTGGGCTTATAGTGGAATAAAATATTTGTGAGTTTAAAAATTGCTTAAGTTACAAGCGTCCAAGAATTATATTGTGCTGTAGCGGCTTCGTGCTGTTTGGAATGCCTGTAGTGCGTGTGCGATGTGCTGGGCGCTTAAGGATATATATGAAAAATGACTATGAGTGAGTTAGAAAAGGAGAAGAGGGTATAATAGCGGATACGGTATAAGAAAATAGAAAGAAAGAGAAAGAAACAAGCGCGACACAGCGAGGACGGCGAGAGCGTGAACGGCAGAACAAAGTCTCTAATAAGTAAATTAAAGAAGTGAATGAGTGTGGCGTATGTTACAAAGTGTGCGTGCCCTGCATATGGCAGCAGCTAATCTAATGTGTAAACGTTTGGTAGCGTGGTCCGAACCGCAGTTATGTAAAGTGCTACTTAAGGGCGGCATACACCCCGAACACCGCCACACGGCCAAATCAGCAACCACCCCTAAAGTGCTCGCCGCACGCAGAGTCCTCGAGGCGCCGGAAAGGACGCGCGAGCCCGCCGATCCCATCGTACGGACGCGGATGTAATGAATGTGTGTGGGTGGTGGTGGGGTGTGTGGTGTGTGGGTGGTTTGTGTGTTGTGTTGTGGTGGGGTGTGTGATGGTGTGTGTGTGTGGGCGTGGGAGGGGAGGTGGGTACCACGAGTGCCTGCTCGGCGCCCGAAGTGCCTCTCTCGGCAGCTGACATGGAAACCGGCCTGCACGCGACCTCGTTCCGCGCCGCCCTCAGGATCACGCGAAGAGCTTCGCTCCTCACGTAATTACTAATAATTATGTTGTAGTGAGTTGAGTAGTGGTGTAGTGTGTGTTGTTGTATTGATAGTGTTGGTGTGCGGCGCCGCCCGCGCTATATGATGTGTGTAAGTATTGGGTAGTATATATATGATGTGTAGGAGGTAAATATATAATAAGGTATAT
>NW_020870195.1:356414-363914 GCF_003789085.1 Penaeus vannamei | reverse complement strand
ATTACTCTTATTATTACTATTATTATTATCATCACCATTATCACTATTGTTATTATCATTATCATTATTATCATTTCATCATTATTGCCATTGTCATTATTATTATTATCATTATTATTGTTATTATTATTATCATTGTTGCAATTATTATAATCGGTATTATCGTTATCATTATCATAATTGTTATTATAATTATTTCTTTTGTTATGCATATTACTATAATTACTATTGTTATTATCATTATCATTATTATTATCATCATTACTATTATAATCATCATCATCATCATTATCTTATTGCATTATATATTATTATTATTATTATTATTATTATTATTATTATTATTATTATTATTATTATTATTATTATTATTATTATTATTATTATTATTATTATCATTATTATTATTACCGTTGTTGGTGTTGTTACTATCATCAATATTGTCATTACTACTGTTATCATTATCATTATCATTATTGCGATTATTACTATCATCGCCATTATTATTGTTATTATTATCATATCATTAAATAATTACTATATTTAATGTAAATATTATTATTATCATGATCATCATACATTACTATATGATTATTATTATCATCATTATCATTATCATTATTATGTTCATCATTATCATCATTATCATCATTATTATTATTATCATTATTATTATCATTATTATCCTCATTCTCATTATTATTATCCTTTTAATCACCGTTATCATTACAATCAGTTAAAAGATAATGCAGTACAGGTTAAAGATATTGCAGGTAACAAATATATCGTAATAAATACAATGAAGTGTTATAGATCACATAAAACTGGCTGAATGTGTGAGTACAACATTGAAATACAACAACAGGGGGAATGATGATGGGAATGACGAAGCAAAATCAAATTACAATAGCTAGACTAAATGATACAGTATAGAAATACAGAAGTCGGAAATACTACAGAGATACTTGTCTCTCTTCTCCCTTTCTTTCTCTCTTTCTCTCTCTCTCTCTCTCTCCTTCCCTCCATTCCTCTCTCTCTCCCTTCCTTTCTCTCTCTCTCTGTCTTTCTCCCTCTCTCTCTCTCTCTCTCCCCTCTCTCTCTCTCTCTCCTCTCTCCTCTCTCCTCCTCCTCCCCCCCCTCCCTCCCTCCCCCCTCCCTCCCTCCCTCCCTCCTCCCCCCTCTCTCTCTCTTTCCTATAGGCCTAACAGAGCCTCGTAGGCCTTCTGCTGATGAGAACAACAAGTGTCCCGCACACCTGGTACAACGGTGTTACTGGGAGGGGGAGAGGAGGAGGGGGAGGGGAGGGGCTAGCCGGAGGTGGGGGCGCAAGGGGAGGGGGGGAAGGGGGCTAGCCTAGGGGGGGGAGGATGGAGGGGATGGGAGGAGAAGGTATTGGGTCGTAGGGTGGAGAGAATGTTGGGCAAGAGGAAGGAAGGGTGAAGGAGGAAGGGAGGGGAAGGCGTGGGGGCGTGAGGGAGGAACGAGTGTTGGGGAAGAGGTAAGGTGGGGGTGAGAGAGGAAGGGTGTGGGGAGAGGGAGGAAGGGTAGTGGTAAAAGGGAGGACGGAGTCTGAAGAGGGGGAGAGTTGGGGAGAGAGGGAAGGATAGAATAGTTAGCGAAGGGGGGAAAGAAAGGGGGGGGGAGGGGTTGAGTGGAAAAGAGTAAGGAGGATGGGTGGAGGTTGGGAGAGGGGGAGAGGAGGAAGAAAGGGTGACTAGAAGAGGGGGAAGGGTGAGAGAGGAGGAGAGAGAGATAAGTAGACCGAAATATACATATAAAAGAGTAGATAACAGAAAAATAAAGAAAGAAAAACAAAAAAGCAAAAAGACAAAGACAAAGCAAAAAGAAAAAGATGAAAAAAGAAAAAAAAGAAGAAGAAAAAAGAAAAAGAAAAAAAGAAAAAAGAAAAAAAGGAAAAGAAAAGAAAAAGAAAAAAAAAAGAAAAAGAAAAGAAAAAAAAAGAAAAAAGAAAAACAGAAAAAGAAAAGGAAAATTGAAAAGAAAAAGAAAATGAAAAAAGAGAAAAGAAAAAAAAGAAAAAGAAAAAAAGAAAATAAAAAAGGAAAAAAGAAAAAGAAAAGGAAAAAAGAAAAAAAAAGAAAAGAAGAAAAAAAGAAGTGTCACTATCATTATCGCTTTTAAATCATGACCTTTTCTCGATTTTATCATTATTCTACGTCCTTGATTTATTCACGGACTTGCTATTTCTATCTTTTATTATCTTCCCTAATTTTCTTTTGTTGTTTTTGTTTTCTTTTCTTTTTTCATTTTGTTTACTTTCATTTTATTGTTGTACTTGCCATTTACATTTTTATCAATTATTTGTCCGTTTCTTTTTGGTCATCTTCTAGGTATTCTTTCTTTCTCTATGTATCTGTTATTCCTACTTGCTAATTCTCATCTTTATCATTTGTTTCTCTCTCCTTAATTTTTCTTAATTTTCACATCCTGATTCTCATAAATCTAAATCTATTTTCACTCTCTTTATTATTATCATTTATGTTTTTGTTGTTTCTTGGCTGTTTTTTATCTTTCTTTTGTTTTTCTTTTTTCCACAATCCTCGTTTTTTTTGTTTCTCCTATACCGGCGGCATTTTATCTTCTCTCTCTCTCTCTTTCTGTTATTTCTCTCTATCTATTTATTTATGTCTGTCTATCTGACCATCTAATAATTATCTATATGTCTCCCTATTTAACTCTATCTATCTACATATCGTTCTCTCTCTTTTTCTCCCTCTCTCTCTCTCTCTCTCTCTCTTTTCTCTCCCTCTCCCTCTCTCTCTCTCTCTCTCTCTTTCTCTCCATCCTTCCCTCCCTCTCTCTCTTTCTCTCTCTTATTTATCTCCGTCTTTCTCTCTGCTTTATTCACATCCTGCTACTCCTCTCTCCTTCATTATTCTTGCTCTGCTTTCACACCCTCTTCTCTCTTAATCTCCACTTCCGTATTCTTCTTTTCTTCCTCCTCAGCCCCCTTCTTGTGCGCTTTTATGTGTTTCATATTTCCCTCATTCTCTCCTCATATCTCTCCTCCCCCTTCTTCTTCCCCTCTTCGCTCTCTTGTCTTTTCTGCTTCCTCTCTTCATCAATGTTTCTTCTTTTCTCTCTTACATCCTCGTTGCGTTTGTCCTTCTTCATATTTTCTCTGCTTTCTCTTTCTTCTTCTTCCACCTCTTCTCTGGCCTGTTCTATTGTGTCTGTGTGTACGTATATATATATATATATATATATTATATATATATATATATAATATATATATTATATATATATATATATATATTACTATCTACACTCGGTAGATAGTGATAGAGCGGTTCAGCAGAAGAGCTTTCGTCTTGCACTTACCTGCCTGCAAAGTGAGGGCTCGAGTCCCTGTCAGAAAGGTTATTTATTCATCATATCAACGCGTTATGCGCATTATTCCATCTTTCATGATGAAATACCTCAGGATTCTTATTTCTTATCCTTCTTGTTAGTTCCTCCTTGTGTACTTTATTTTCTATTTGCTTTTTTTTTCTCTTTCTCCTTTTCCTGATCTCCCTATTCCTCCGTTAACTCCTCATGTCCTTCCTTATCCTTTTCTTCCTTCCTTCCATAACGATCCTTCCTTACCTTCTTTCTTCGTCTCCTTTCTCTACTTTTCTTTCATTCCCCTCCTCTTTCTTTCCCTCCTTCTCCTGCTCAACTTTTATCAGCTCATTATTAGCTATCATTTTCCTCTCCTACATTTCTTATTATCCATTACTTCCAAACACGTCCTAACCCTTCCCTACCCGCTTCTTCCTCCCTCCCNTCTCTCTCCCTCTCTCCCTCCCTCCCTCTCCCCCCCTAGCTCTCCCTCTCCCTCTCCCTCTCTCATATCGCTTTTTCTCTTCTCTCGTTTTTTTTCTTCTTCTCCCTTTCTCACATCTCTTATTTCTTCTCTCTCTCACACATCGCCCTTCCTCTCTCCTCTCTCTCTCCTCCCTCTCCGTCTCTCCGAACCCGCGCCGCCATCCTCCCATCGGCGCCATTTTCTTGCTTTCCGCCAAAAGGAAATAGAAATAGAGTGAAAGTAAGAGCCGACGCGAGAGCCTGAGGTAGACTGGGGTAGACTGAGATGGACCGAGGTAGCGCGAGGTAGATCGGTGGAGTGGGGTCGTTTAGGTAGACTGAGCTGTGCGGATAGATTGCTGTTTGGTGCAAAATCGGGTGGTTTAGGTAGACTGAGTCTGATCAGAGGTAGATGGTGGTTGACTGTGAGGTGGATTGAGGTAGATTGGTAGTTTGAGACTGCTCGAGGGTTGATAAGAGTAATTAGAGGTAGAATATGTTCGATTGATAGACTGCTCGATGGTAGGCAGTAGTTGAGATGAGGTAGACCGATAAATAGGTAGACAGGCGGCTTAAAGTTGAAGAGTTCGCCTTGATTAGACGGGTAGATTGATAGCCTGAAGGGAGCTTGAAGTCGCCAATCCCGGACTTTGAGACGAGACTTGAAGTAGCCTCCCGCAGACCGGGTAGACTCGGATAGCCTCTGTCTTGGTCTCCCTGCAAAGTACACGAAGTAATCTGAGGTCCTCGCATGGCAGACCTAAAAAAAAGGAATAGATGTTGCCGTTTCCGTTAATTGAGGGCGTGCAGGCAAGCAACCGAAGGAGAGAGTGCTCTGGGCGGCGGGTGGTTGTTCATCGGTGTGCAACGGCGGCATGCGGCGTATGATGACGCTGTGACGCTGTGATGTCTGGAGGTAAAAGTCAAATGTCAGATGTGACGTCATGGAGTTACGCGACTTTCTTTGCTCCGTTACCTCGCCTCTCTCCTCTCCTTTCCACTCTCCTCTCATCTTTTCTCTTCTCTTCTCTATTTTCCTTTCCTCTCCTTCCCTCCCTGTCCTCTATTCTACTCTCCTCTCTTCTCCTCTCCTCTCCTTCCCTCCCTGTACTCTATTCTCCTCTCCTCTGCCCGTTCTCCTCTCCTCTTGTTTTTCTCTCTTCTCTTCTTTTCTTCTCCCCTTTGCTAGATCTGGTCCTGTTTTCTCCCTTTGTTTCTCCACACTTCTCTCCTCTCTTCCTCATTTTTCTTCACTTCGTCTTTTTCTTTCCTTCTCCTTCTCTTCTTCGCCTGCTTCTCCTCTTCGCCCCCCCCCCTTGTCTTCTTATTTTCTCCTCTCCCGAGTTTCAAGGTCCGCTTCCTCCTCCATCTTTCCTAATCTGCTCCTCCTGCTTCCCTCTCCTTGCCTCTCCCTTTTCTTTCTCACCTCCTCTTCCCGTCATCTCCTTGCTGTTTTCTTCTCCCTTCTCTTCACCCCCTTCTCTTATTCCTCTATTCTTCTTTCTCTCCTCGTTTCCTCTCCTCTTAGCTTCTCTCATTTTTTTATTTTTTTATTTTTCTTTCATTTTGCCCTTCTCTTATTTCCTCTCCTCTCCCTCTTTCTTCCTCCCTTCTCCATCTCTCCTCATTTTTACTGCCCTGTTCTTATCACCATGCTCTTTTCCCGTATTATCTCTTTTCCCCCTTTCTCCCTTGTTCTCCTCTCGTCTTCTTACTTCCTCTTACCGTGTCCAGTTCTCATCTTACTTTTTTTCGCTTCTTGATTGCTCTTCTCTCTTCTTCTTCACCTCACCTCCCCTCTTCCCCTCACCTCACCTGCTTTCCTCCTCCTCTCCTCTCATCTCTTCTCTTCTCCACATTTTTCTCCTTTCATATTATCTTTCTTTCCTCCTCTGCTCTACATTTTTTTTCTTTTTCCTTTCTTACATCTTTATTTTCCCTCCTCTCCTCTCTTCTCCTTCTTGCTCTTTTCCTCTCTTCCTCTCCTTTTGGCTTTATGATTTGTATTTGTCTCCTTTCTTTCTCTTCCTTACTTTCGGTCTGTCTTTGTCTCCCTTTTTTCTCCTTACCCTTTCCCATCTCTCTTATCACGCACGTCTTTTCTTTCTTTCGCATTCTTCTTATTCGTCGTCGTCCTCCTCCCTCTCCCTTTCCCTTTTCCCTGCTCCCCTCTCTTTCCCTTTCCCCCTCTTCCTCTCTCCCCTTCTCCCTATGCTTCTCCCTTTCTCCCTCTCCCTCTCACCTTCTCTCCATCCCTCTCCTCTTCTCCCCCTTACCTTCTCTTCTCTCCCTCTCTCTCCTTTCTCTTCCCTTCCCCCCATTCTCTGGGTGTTGTGATTTAATAGTTTTCATTGTTGGTGATGTGGTCCTCTCTCTCTCCCTTGTCCCAGGGTTGGCCTCTCTCTCTCCCTTGTCTCTCGGTTGGCCTCTCTCTCTCCCTTGTCTCTCGGTCGGCCTCTCTCTCTCCCTTGTCCCAGTGTCGGCCTCTCTCTCTCCCTTTTCTCTAGGTTGGCCTCTCTCTCTCTCCCTTGTCTAGGTCGGCCTCTCTCTCTCCCTTGTCTCTCGGTTGGCTTCTCTCTCTCTCCCTTGTCTCTCGGTTGGCCTCTTTCTCTCCCTTGTCTCTCGGTTGGCCTCTCTCTCTCCCTTGTCTCTCGGTTGGCCTCTCTCTCCCCCTTGTCTCTCGGTTGGCCTCTTTCTCTCCCTTGTCTCTCGGTTGGCCTCTCTCTCCCTTGTCTCTCGGTTGGCCTCTCTCTCCCTTGTCTCTCGGTTGGCCTCTCTCTCTCTCCCTTGTCTCTCGGTTGGCCTCTTTCTCTCCCTTGTCTCTCGGTTGGCCTCTCTCTCCCCCTTGTCTCTCGGTTGGCCTCTCTCTCTCCCTTGTCCCAGTGTCGGCCTCTCTCTCTCCCTTTTCTCTAGGTTGGCCTCTCTCTCTCTCCCTTGTCTAGGTTGGCCTCTCTCTCCCTTGCCTAGGTTGGCATCTCTCTCTCTCTTGTCTCTCGGTCGGCCTCTCTCTCTCCCTTGTCCCAGTGTCGGCCTCTCTCTCTCCCTTTTCTCTAGGTTGGCCTCTCTCTCTCTCCCTTGTCTAGGTTGGCCTCTCTCTCCCTTGCCTAGGTTGGCATCTCTCTCTCTCTTGTCTCTCGGTCGGCCTCTCTCTCTCCCTTGTCCCAGTGTCGGCCTCTCTCTCTCCCTTTTCTCTAGGTTGGCCTCTCTCTCTCTCCCTTGTCTAGGTCGGCCTCTCTCTCTCCCTTGTCTCTCGGTTGGCTTCTCTCTCTCTCCCTTGTCTCTCGGTTGGCCTCTCTCTCTCCCTTGTCTCTCGGTTGGCCTCTCTCTCCCTTGTCTCTCGGTTGGCCTCTCTCTCTCCCTTGTCCCAGGGTCGGCCTCTCTCTCTCCCTTGTCTCTAGGTTGGCCTCTCTCTCTCCTTTGTTTAGGTTGGCCTATCTATCTCCCTTGTCGATATGGTTGTTAGTAGTATTGATAGTGTTGTTATTATTGTTTTTGTTTTTGTTATTATTGTTATCACTTTTTGCTTTGTTTGCTTTGAAGAAAAGCTCGTTTAAGTATTATGTTTTTTTTTATTTACAAATCTGGTATAGTATTCGTATAAGTTTTTTTTTTTTCACTCGCGACATGTAACGATCATTTATCCTCCGTTTCACTTGAAGGAGAGAGACTCCCCCATTCCCCCCCTCCCCC
>NW_020870195.1:341111-354366 GCF_003789085.1 Penaeus vannamei | reverse complement strand
AATTTTCAGTAGGCTCCGTAAAATATCAGTAATTACTTACAAAGATTAACAAAACAAATTACAGATTCTATTATGCAAAAAAAAAAAAAATTCATTCATTTTTCTTCATTCTCATATCATTTTCCTTCCTCCCTATACATTTTTTCTCTCGTATAATTCACGTGATTTTATATAAGACGAAGGACTCCAATCTAATTTTCAATATCTTCAAGAAAAAAAAAAAACATCTTTTTACACATTCATTCATTTAAAAAAAAAAAATACACAATTCATTCAGTAAAAAAGAAACAAAAACTTTTACACCATTCATTCTGTAAAAAATACATTCATTCACTAAATAAAAATCTCACTTTTACACATCATCTCATCTAATAAAAAAAAAAAAACTTTTACACATTCATTCACTAAAAAAAAACTTTTTCACATTCATCGGTCATTTCTTAAAAATCACTTTTTACAATTCATTCACTAAAAATAATTTTTACCACATTCTATCACTAAAAAAAAAACTTTTTCCACCCACATTTCATTCCATTTAAAAACAAATCCTTTTACACATTTATTCAGTAAAAATAAAAAAAAAAATAAAAAAAATACACATTCATCACAAAAAAAAAAAACTTTACAACATTCATCTCAACTGTATTTTTTTATACACATTCTATTCATTTCTAAAAAATCCGCTTTTCACACATTCAATTCACTAAAAATAAAAAAACTATCCATTCACTCATTAAAATCCCTCTTTACACATTCATCTTCATTAAAAAAACACTGCTACCACATTCATCTCATTTTTTAAAAATCCTTTTATATCATTCATATCACCAAAGAAACAAAAAAAAACTACACATTCATCTCACAAAAAAAAAAAACTTTTACACATTCATTCATTTAAAAAAAATATCCCTTTTACACATTCATTCACTCAAACCACCAACACACGCTACAACATTTCAATTCACTTAACAAAAATCCCTTTTACAACATTCATGTCAGTAAAAAAAAAAAAAAAAAAAAAAAACAACAAAACATTCATAAAAATCCTTTTAACATCATTCATTCAGTAAAAAAAATACAAAAATAATAAAAAAAATAATATATTCCACATCGTCTATTCGTGGGCGTGCGTAGACGCTAGACAATACTGCTAATCCACATTCTCACAGAACATCATCATTCAGAAGACTATTTTTACAAAATTTGAGGATGGGCCCTACCTCTCTCGTTACCTCATATATATCATCATCAGTAGGAGAAAGGAGGAGAGGGGAGGGAGACGGAGAGGGAGGGAGGGAGGAGGGAGGGAGGCAAAGGAGGCGAGAGGGGAGGGAAGGAGGGAATGGGAGTGTCGATTAGGCAGGGAGGGAATGGAGGGAGGGAGGGAGAAGGAAGAAGGGAGGGAGAGGGTGGGCGAGCGCGAAGGAGGGGCAGGGAGGGAGAGGGAGGGAGAGGGGGAGAGGGGGGGAGAGTGGAAGGATGCAGCCATACAAAACAGACTGAGCAGCAGTGGCAAAGAGTAAAGAGGATAGCAGGACGATTCAGGTCACCATACATACCAAAAATATATCAGCGACGCAATTATTAGAGAGTGAAGAGGTGAGAGGAGTGATAGTACGCCGCTACAAATGATAAAGGAGTAGATAGGGAAGTAGTATAAGTGAGAGATTAAGGGGTTATTATATAGGAGTATACTCGAGGGTGATATGAGTAAAGCGCACCCACTCAACTGTAGTACTGAATGAGGGAGGGAGGAATACATGAGAGATAGAGAGTAATTAATAATAGGTAGAGGATAGATAGGAGCGCGAGATAATGTGAGAAGAGGGGAAGGAGGGATGAAGGGAAGGTAGGAGGGAAGAGCTAATATCAATAAGATAAGGTAGGGAAAGATATAAAGAATTATACGAAATATATGAGAATAAGAGAATAGATTAGTAAGAGACCGTGTACCCTATATTAATATAATAGAACATATAGAACATGACATAAAAAAGACAAGAAATAAGAAGTAATAAAAAAACAAAAAATACACACAATAACAACACAACAATATACAAAATAAACAATAAAATAAAACAAATAACAAGTAAAAAAAAAAATAAAACAACAACATTTCCGCTCAATCCCCCGCCAATCAATAGTATATATAATAATATAAGATTTCACATCGTATACCCATCTCACCCGCCTATACTGAATAATTATCAATACAGCTAGCCTAAAATCCATCAGTCCTGGGCTTTAAAATAGACCCAAGGTAAATTTAATATCACGGGGGGTCTTTTCAATCGAAGTCTTCTATGACTTAATGGAGAGGATTACGCCTGGGGTCTCATTACCAATACATCCGGGTGATAGTGTTTTTTTTTTTTTTATTAGAAGAATTTATACAATATATGGGCGGGGGAGAGGTGAGGAAAAAAAACAAGAGTATAATGAGGTAACGTAGTATGGAGAATGAGGATGTTAGGGGGAGGAATAGGGAGGGAGAGGGGGAGAGAAGGGGTATGAAGGGGGGAGTTTTAAATTATTTTTTATTTTTTGAGAATTGGAAGGGAGTTGATATGGGAGGGGATATATAAGTGAGGTGTATTGAGGGTGAGGGGGTGGGGAAGGAAAGGGGAGGAAAGGGGTTTTGAGTAGGTGAGGGGAGGAGGAGGGGGATGAGATTAAAATAGGGAGGGAGGAAGAGGAGAAGAGAGGGAGTAGGAATTAGAAGAGAGGATTAGGGGGAGAATGAAAAGAGAAGGATGGAAAAGGTAGGAAAAGAAAGGGGGAGTAGGATGAGAGTGAGGAAATAAAAGAATGGAGGGGTAGATAGGAAAATGGAGGAAAAGAAGGGGGAGGAAGGAAAGGAGGAAATTTAGAAAGGAGGAGAAGATATTAAAGTTGAGAGATAGTTATAGAGGAATTTAAAGAAGAGAGAGGAAAGATGAATTATAGAGTAGAAGAAGGAGGAAAGGATTAAGTGTAAGTGAGGAAGTAAAGAACAAACTATAAGAATGAGGAAGAAAGATAGGAATATTATAAAATATAAGAGAGATAGAGAAGAAGAGAAGAGGAAGGAGGAGTGGCTGATGGATTAATTTTTAATTATACACAAAGATAAAAATTACACCTTTTGGCAGTGCGCAGAATGGTGATAGACGATAGGGGTTTTGGGATATATATAAATATAATAACCATAGTGAAAGGAATAGTAGGGGAGAGAAGATAAAGCGAATAAGAAATGTGAAAGATTAATAATTGTAAAAATAGAATATGTTGATTAGAATGTGAATTTAGAGGATAGAGTATAGGTATAGGGGAGAATATATATAAGATAAGTATATATGAATAATAGAATATTGAATATTAATACAACAGTAAGTTGAACTTAATATAAATATATCACGAATACGCAATCGCTATGTTACTTCACCAAAGTAATGCTTATGGATACTCGCTTTATATCATACGCATGTGTTTTTCTTTGCCCTTCTTCTCTACAACCTATATTTTGTACTTGTTATAATCTTCTTTCTTCTTTCCTTACTCCTTCTCTCACTTATTTTATTATTCCTTTTTTTTACAGTTTATATTTTTATAGTTAATCTTTCTTTCTGATCCTTTCTTTTTTTATTAATTTTAATTTTTTTTTTATTTCTACTAACTTATCCGAGAATTATAATTTACTACTCATCTCCTCCTATCAAAAATAATTATATACCATTCAGATCATATCAATAACGTAGCCAAAAAATATGATAAATAAAATTCAAAGACAAAATTAAAATATAACATCTTATAAATCATATTTACATACACAACACTTAACACAATACACGAACACACACGTCAGAACACACACACACAACACCACATATTTATTACTAATCTAATCTATCTATCTACTCTCTTCCTTCAATCTACTCCATCCATCCAATTCTATCTACTCTCTATCTCATCTAATCATTATCTAATACAAAAAGATACAACATATTATGTCGACAACAGAATGATCTACTAAATCTCAAGAATACCTACTAAATCCGAACCAATAACGCTGAATACCCATTATTATACACAAAATCACAAGATAACAACCCAATATTAATAACAATCTAAAAAAAAAAAAACAAAAAATAAAAAAAAAAAATACAATATAAAAAAAAAAAAAAAAAAAAAAGTGAAAAAAAAGTGAAAAAAAGTGAAAAAAGCATTGAAAAAAAGATATGAAAAAAAAAGATTGAAAAAACATTAGTGAAAAAATTAAATAGATCGAAAGAGTAAGTAATATAAAATATAGAATGAAAACACAAAAAGTGAAAAAAAAGTAGTAAAAAAAGTAGAAAAAAAAAGATAAGAAAAAATAACTAAAATAAAAAGTGATAAAAAAGTGAATGAAAAATATAATAAAATCTTGAAATATATATATGAAGACTACTTAGAGCGGCTACGTGCTCATCATAATTATTAGAACTGACTAATTATCACAATATATCATTAAATTATTCAATTTAGTCATAATAGTAAAATAACATGTTACCAATAATGTAATACCACAATTAATCTCACTTCTTTTCCACTATCCTAAGAATGCAATAGGTTGTTAATTATTGTATAAATGCATAAGTGTAAATAAGGTAGATGATGTGATGTTAGTAATGTGATTAGATAGTGTTAGTGTGTGATGGTAGGTTATTGTGTGATGTGATTGAATGTGTGTGATTAGTGTGTAGTGTGTGTAGGTATAGATGATAGAATGTGTGTGTGGTGTGTGTAGTAGCTGTATGTGTGTATAATGTATTGATGTTGATATGTGTATAGGTGTAGTGTATGTTTTAGTAGTAGGTGATTTAATGATGTGAGCTATGATAGTATTGATGTGATGTGATTAGTGTGAATAGTAGTATTGATTAGTGTGTATAAATACATATACAAGAGACAGACAAAATTAAGTACAGATGCACATATATAATATAGGCCATATTTGATATATGAAAATAATTGTCAAACAGACAGACATATTTAGACATTAATATGGCTAATAAGATTAAATATATTCTATTACCCACTGCCGTGACCCATGCAATATGATTTGACTAAAGTACTAATCTTATATAAGTAATAAAAAATAATTACTATATATAAAGCAAATTCATCCTACTATAAACTAACTACATACCTTAACCTAAAATATCCCTCAAACCATACATAATGCTCCTCAGTACAATTCATTAACCTATAAATACTACTACTAAATATTACACCTTCGCTAATCCCAAATAACACTCTTATACTTTACCTAACTATACTCTACTCATAATTATTATAAATAATAAAAAATAAAATATTACATACATATCACATAAAAAATAACTTATTTCTATTATCAACTTCCTATACCCTAGCCTCCTTAATTCTAGCTCCCTATCCCCACCTTCACCCTATTTCTCTCAAACCTATCAACATCCTTACCCTCTCTTACCCACCAAATCACCTATTCTTCCCCCCTCCCTCTCCAATCGCAATTAAAACCTATATCATACCTCACCATCAAAATATCAATAATAACCTCATTATTACTTATCCTTATTAATATACCCTCCATATTCTATCCAACCACTACCTTACCTTCCTCGCCTCCTCCCCCTAAAGGAAGGTAAGATAGCTCATCCCTACACTATTAAAACTACTATAAAAATAACTTAAAAACTTATCTCTCCTTCCCAAATCTACACTCCCCCCCCAACATACATATACACAAATACAAAAACTACGACATAGAGTACTGTATCATGTGGGCACTTTCCTCGCCTAAGTACCAAGCAAGGGAGGAGAATGAGGCACTCGGTGGCACTCTCTGGCACCACTCCTAAGCTGGCACTCTTGGGTCCCCCCCCCCCCCCCGGCACCGCACCGCTTTCTAAAACCCCCTTCTAGATCCTCCTCTTCCTTGTCATTTCATTTTTTTTTTCTTTTTCTCTTCCTTTTTTCCTTTTGTTTTTTCTTTCTTTCTCTCTTCATTCTCTCTCTTCATCTCTTTCTCCATTAATCTTCTCTCTCTCTCTGTCTATCTAATCAATCTATCTACTCTTCTATCTATCTATCTATCTAATCTATCTATCTATCTATCTATCTATCTATCTATCTATCTATCAATCTATCTATACTATCTATCTATCCATCTCTTCTCTCCTCTCTCTCTCTCTCTCTCTCCTCAATTTCTTCTTCTCTCTCAATTCCTCCACTCTGCATCCTCTCACACCTGCATATCCTCCCTTCTTTTTCTTCCTCATCTCTCCCTCTCCTCACCTTGACTCCACCTCTTACTACTCGTCGTCGTCTTTCCATCTCCTTTTCCTCCTCCTCCTCAACCACCATCTCCGCCATTCAGCATCACCTCTTTTCCCGTTTTCTTCCACCTCCCCCTCCTTCACTACTTCCTCTACTCCTCTCCACCACCTTCCACCACCTCCTCACCACACCATCTACCTCCCCCTCCTCCACCCCACCACCTCTTCCACCTCTTTCACCTTCCTCCCACCACCTCCTCACTTCTTTTCGCTTCACTCACCCAACACCTCCACCTCCACCACAATCATACCTCCCATTCACGGCCGTTTATCACAACCTCAAAGACCCACAAAGATAGAAAAGAGACTCCGCAGTTCACATACCTCCCCCCATTAAAAAAAAAAATAAAACCATTCCCCAAACCACCACCACACTAAAATATATAAATCAATACACAGACACAACCTCTTACATTGTTCCTGGACCTTCCCTCCCCCTCACACTCCAAAAAATCCCCACTCACATACACCCCTCCATCCTACCACCTCCCACCCCTCTTTCTTGTTTTCTGAGCCTTACCCCTCCCCCACCCTCAAACACCTCCTACCTCCACACCCAACACAGAACCCTCTTCTTGTTTCGACCTTCCCCTCTCCACCATCTCCACCTCCTAGCCTCCAACATCAAATCCACCCTCTTCTTGTTTAAAACTGTCTGGCCTCAATAATCCAGGTAGACGGATGAATCAGCGTTAATGATCCTTATTATAACATCACTTTTAAGATGATGCGAAGGCGGGCGGAAAAGGGGGGGGAGGAGAGGGAGGGGAGGTGGGAGGGAAGGGGAATGAGATGAGGGGATGAAAATAGGAGGTCAGAATGGGGGAAGGGAGGGAGGCGGGGAGGGAATGGTGGGAGGGAAGATAGAAAGGGGAAGGAGGGGATTTGAGGCGGGGCGAATAGAGGGGAGCGGAAGGGAGGGAGGGGGGGTTAATGGGGCATGAGGGAAGGAGGGCAGGGGATGGGAAGGGGAGGGAGGTAGGAGAGGCGGTCTGAACAAGGGTTGGTACGAGGGTTTTGAAGAGGATGTGGGAGGGGAGGGAAGGGAGAGGAGGTTGGAGTAAGGGAGAAGGAGGGAGAAGGATGGAAGGGGTGGAAGGGGAAGGAGGAGTAGATAATAGTGATACCGTAAAGAATATGGAGATAAGTAGGTGAATCAAGAAAATGAAATACTAGGGAAAATTAGTATGATTAAATGATTTAATAGAGGGAGAGGTGGGATAAGGACGAAGAGAGAGAGAAGAGAGAGAGAGAGAGGAGAGAGAGAGAGAGAAGAGAGAGATGAGAGAAGACGAGGAGAGAGAGAGAGATGTAAGAGATTGAGAGAAGAAAGAGAGATAGAAATAGGGAAAGAATAAGAAAATGAAGTATTAAGAGAGAAAGGAGAAAGAAGACAAAGATACATTGATTAAACTAGAATTAAAACACAGACCAGACATGCAGACAGAAATACAGACAAGACAGACAGATATAAATACAATAAAGTAAACAGACAGAGAAGGAAAAGAGGGAGAGGAGGTAGATTAACAACACAAAACAGATAGATAGATATACACAGATGCACATTAGACAGACAAAACAGACAGACAGAAAGACTAACAAACAAAATAAGGGGAAAAAAGGAGATAAACAGAGGAAAATAAGGGAAAAAAGGGAACGCCCCTTTGCCCAAATAAGGCGACCTCAACAAATAGAACATCCATGACTCTGAAATCAAGGGAACGAAAAAAAAATAAGAAAAAAAAAACAAAACTTGGCAACCGCACACACAGGGAACAGAATGTACTATAATTATCTCTCTTTCGTTTTGTTTTATGTTTACGTCTTTTATGTATAAAGAGATACAAGCATACAGAGGAATAAATAAATATATATAAACAGAGAGAGAGAAAAAAGAAGAAAAGATCGTGTTTTTAGAAATAATGATTGGCAATATTTTTTTTTTTTTATCAATATTATAATTTTTTTATTTTATTCTTTTCTATTTTCATTATTAGTATTTTCATCGTATAATAATAATAATAATAATAATAATAATAATGATAATATAATAATAATTATTAATGATAATTAATAACAAATAATAATATATGATAATCAATAATAATAATAATCAATATAATAATAATAATAATAACAATAATAAATAATAAATAATAATAATAATAATAATAATAATAATAATAATAATAATAACAATAATAAATAATATAATAGTAATAGTAATAATAATAATTAATTATTATTAACATAATACAATTACAATGCAATTTGCTGTGTATTTTTTAACAACAATAATAGTAATAATAATAATAATCATTATTAATACCATCATTATTGCCGTTGTTTTTTTAATGAAACTAAACCATGCATCAAACATTAAACCCTTTTGCTTAAATAAATAGATTATTTACCTGGCGGCCAAATACTGTCACGCAAATATAATTTATTTGTGTGTTTTTGGGGAGAGAGAAAGAAAAAAAAAATCTTTGGTCCCATAATAAATCATGTTTTGTTTTCTTTAGATGAAGTTCGTTGGTGAAATTGGAAGAAAATGTAGGAATTGAAAATATTTTGTAAATACTTTTATATAAAATAATTGAGTCTTTAGCAGCATTGGGGATTTGCTTTTATTTTTTCTTCTGTCTTTTTTCTTCTTGTTCTTCTTCTCTTTTCTTTTATTTTTTATTTTCTCTCTCTCTCTCTCTCTCTCTCTCTCTCTCTCTCTCTCTCTCTCTCTCTCTCTCTCTCTCTCTCTCTCTCTCTCTCTCTCTCTCTCTCTCTCTCTCTCTCTCTCTCTATTTTCCTTCCTTTTAATTCTTTTTTTCTCCCCCCTCCCCTTTCTCTATCCCCTTCTCTCTCTCTTTTCTCACTTTTTTTTCCTTCCTTCCTCCCTCCCATCCTTTCTTCATTTTTCTCCCTCTTCCTCCCTCCTCCCCTCTCTTAATTTCCTCTTTTTTCTGTCCTTCCCTGCTCCCATCCCCCCCCCCTCCCTCTTCCTCTCCCTCTCTCTTTTTAACTCTTCCCTCCCCACTTCCTTAATTCATCTTTTTTTCCTCCCTCCCTCCCTCTCCTCTCTCTCCTTCCTCCCCTCCCTCCTCCCTTCTCTCTCTCTCTCCTCTCTCTCCTCCCCTCCTCCCTCTCCTCTCTCCCTCTCCTCCCCTCCTCTCTCCCTCCTCCTCCCCTCCCTCTTCTCCTCTCTCTCTCTCCTCCTCCTCCTCCCCTCCTCTCCTCCTCTCTCTCTCTCTCTCTCTCTCTCTCCTTCTTACTTTCCCACCTAAACGATTATTCTCTTTACAGCTTCCTGCATGACCTGCATGAACCCGCGAGGAATATCATGAAAATCTGGATACGACAGAGACAGCTGACCTCGTTTTGGGGGGAAACGAGAAGCAACATGTCAGGGGCCGTTTTTTCGTTTTTTCCATATTTATTTTTTCCGTTTTTTTCTTCTTTTTTCATTTTTAGCGTGTTTTTTTATGTGTATTTTGTTCTCTTTTTTTCTTATTTTCTTTTTTTTTTTTTTTTCTTATTTTTTATTTTCATTCTATTCTTTCCTTTTTGTTCTTTCTTTCTTATTCTCCTTTTTTCTCATCTTTCTTGTTATCTTTTTATTTTTTATTTTCCTCGTTTTATTGTATTTCCTTTCTTTATATATATTTTTTTCTTTTTTTTTGCTCTATCTCAGAAGACGTAAATTAAAACTGGCCATTTCTTTTAGCAATTTTTAAACGAAAAAATAAATAAACTGGATTATCATAATGAGCCTAAATCATTTATTAAATCACCATTAGCAATATCAATTAAATCATTATCAAAACCTAAATTATAATTTTTCCCCCAAAGGGTGTATTTTGATCATTCTTTTAAGATTAAATTCTGTTACTATGTAGTAAAAAAAAAATGTTTTATAAATACGTTAAACCAAAACATTATCTTAAAAGCTCATAATAGATGGAACGTTTCTCTTAAAAGATTATAATAATAATAATTTTCTCACAATAGACTTGTATATGTCTTTTATACCTTTATCTAAACGCCGCCATTCTAAATTCTGAAAAAAAATCTTATTTCCGAAAAGATTCTGGTCCTGAAAGAGTGGAGAGAGAGAGACAGAGAGAGGGAGAGAAAAAGAGAGAGAAAGAGGGAAGGGGAGAAAGAGGGAAAAGAGGAAAGAGAGAGGAGAGAGAGAAGATAGAAGAGATAGAAGAAGAGAGATGAGAAGAGAGAGGAGAGAGAGAGAAGAGAGAGAGAGAGAGAAGAGAGAAGAGAGAGAGAGAGAGAGAGAAGAGAGAAGAAAAGAAAGAAAGAAAGAAAAAGAGAGAAAGAAAAAACAAAAAAAGAGAGGAAGAAAGAAAAAAAAACAAAAACAAATCGAGAGAATAAAACGAAAAAAAAAAACAGAAGAAAAAAATAAAACGAGAGATCAAAAGAACACTGTTACTATTTCCGTCCAGTAAGCTAACCTTCCGTGAATTACTGTTGGTATTGGCACTCGCTGTACCCTCCTCCCTCCACAACCTCCTCCCCCGCCCTCCCCCGCCCGGTGCCTTCCCTGCCCCATCCTCTTCCGTCCCCTCCCCTTTCCCCCCCCTCCCCCGCCCCTCCCTCCCTCACCCTCCCTTTCCCCCGCCCCTCCCTCGCCTCCACCCCTCCCCCCCCGCCCCTCCCCCGCCCCGTGCCTTCCCTGCCCCGCCCCAGTGTCTTCCCTGCCCCATCCTCTTCCTCTCCCCCCCTTCCCCCCCCTCATTCGCTGTCCTCTCTTCCCCTCCCTCTCGTTCGCCCCACCTCTCCTCCCCTCCCTTCTCTCCTTCTCCTCCCCTCCCATCTCTTATTCGCCCTCACCTCTCCTCCTCTACCCCCTTCATCTCCCCTCCCCCCCTCACACTCTTTCCTTACCTCCCCCACACTCTTTTCCTCCCCGCTCCCCCTCCCTCCACACTCTCTTCCTCCCCTACCCCCAACCTCTTCCCCCCCCACACCTCTTTCCTTCCCCCGCCTCCCCCAGGCTGAGTCACACCTGCCCCGCCAAATACCTCTTGTGGCCGCAGTCGATCCCCCGCTTCCCCGCCTTCAACCCAAAACACGTGTGTGTGCCTCACCCGAATACACGCTTGCCCGACTGCCCACGAGACTATGCCGGGCTATGCCAGGCTATGCCGGGCTATGCCGGCTATGCGGGCTATGTCAGCGGCGTCGAGAGTCTGGTGGTTGTGGTTGTCGGTGTTGTTTTGTTGTTGGTGGTGGTGGAAGTGGTTGGTGGTGGGATGGTGTTGTTGTTGTGGTGGTGGTGGGTTGCAGGTGTTGTTTTGTTGTTGTAGGTGGTGGTGGTGGTCGCGTGGTGGTGGTGTGTTGTTGTTGTTGTGGTGGTGGTGTTTTTTTGTCATATATTCATTTGGGGAAAAAATGAGGGGGGGAGGGGGCTTAGTATTAAAAAACTGGTTCTACGTTCTACTGGTTGTTAATATGCTTTGGATATTATATATATATTTTTTTAGTGTCTACTTCGTCTTTCTTTTTCTTTCTCTCCCTCTCCCTCCTCTTCTCTCTCTCTCTCTCGTACTCTCTCATCTCTCTTCTCTCCTCTCTCTCTCTCTCTCTCTCTCTGCTCTCTCTCTCTCTCTCTCTCTCTCTCCCTCTCTCCCTGCTCTCCCTCTCTCCCTCTCTCCCTCTCTCCCTCTCTCCCTCTCCCCTCTCTCCCTCTCTCCCTCTCTCCCTCTCTCTCTCCTCTCTCTCATCTCTGCTCTCTCTCTCTCTCTCTCTCTCTCTCTCTCTCTCTCTCTCCTCTCTCTCTCTCTCTCCCTTCCCTCCCTTCCTCCCTCCTCCCTCCCTCCCTCCCTCCCTCCCTCCTCCCTCCCTCCCCTCTCCCACTCCCTCTCCCCCTCTCTCTCCGTTTGATTCATGATCGTCCTTGCGCTTAACACTGCGTTCCTCTCTCGGTCTCTCTCTCTCTCTCCTCTCTCTCTTCTCTCTCTCTCTCTGTCCTCTCTCTCTTCTCTCCTGCGTTTTTCTGTATCTTCTCTCTCTCTTCGCGATCTCTCTCTTTTCTCTAATTTGAGGTTGTTTTCATTTTCACTTTTTTGTTGTTCATATGCATACGTATATATATATATGATGTGTGTGTGTGTGTGTGTGTGTGTGTGCTTGTGTGTGTGTGTTGTTGTGTGTGTGTGTGTGTTGTGTTGTGTGTGTGTGTGTGTTGTGTTCAGGTGTTTTGAATTATGTTTGTATACATGACTATGCAGATATACAGACATGAAAGAAAACACACCAACACACCAAACCACAAACACACCACACACACACACAAAACAACCCACGCTCAATCGCACGTGATAAAAAAGAAGAAAAAAAACATTTAATAAGCCCCCCCCCAAACACAAGCCCGGAAGGAAATGACATCAGCCGCCCTATGTCAGAGCGAAAGCAGAAGAGGCCGAGAAGGAGAAGAAAGAGGAGGAAAATCTGAGAATCCTCTTTGTGATTCCTTGGCTCCACCGGGGGCGGCGAGGGTCGGGGAGAAGGAAGAGGAGAGGCAAGGGAGGAGGAGGAGAAGATAAGAGGAGAGAAATGATGGAGGAGAGGAAAGGGAGAAGGGAGAGAGGTAGAAGCGGATGGAAAGGCGCAAAGAGAGGATAGAGCATGAGGGAGGTGAAGAGCGGAATGAGGAAAAAAAGAGAGAGGGACGGAGGAATAAAAATAATAAAAGAAAAAGACATCGCGCGAAAAGATAGAAGAGGGGAGACAGATTGGAGAGGAGAGAAAAATAGGCAAATTTGTTATTGTATAGTACGATATTGCTTGAATTCACAACACACACCAAACATACCTACACCACACATTATAAACACACACACACAACCAGACACCACACCCACACACAAACCATCCTCTACACACACAACACTCTATTA
>NW_020870195.1:322356-333363 GCF_003789085.1 Penaeus vannamei | reverse complement strand
TGACGCTAGTAGTATTATCTTATCAGTCTAATTTGTCTGTCAGTGTTTTTTTTGATGATTTATCTTATTTAGGTCTTTCTATTTTGTCTATTAGGTTTTTATAGTGAATTTGTTTTATATATTTTAGCCTGTTTGTTGGATTTTAATATTATCTGTTTATCTTATCACTGTAATTTATTTATTGTCACTTCTCTCGCCAATTTTTTTCCTGTACAATCTACATAACTTCACTCCCCTATACCATCCCTGTTTTTCTTGCTGATCCCAATTACACATAAAATAAATAAAACTGACTAAAAAGTTATAATAAATATAAATTAAATATGAATAAAATGAAATATAGAAAAATAATAATACATATATATTATATATTAATGAAATCAAAAAATAGAATAATAAATAGATATTTAAAATATTAAACGAGATGACGAAATAACGAACTTTTGTACAACCGTCTCTTTGTCAATCTTTTTTTTTTTTTTTGGCGATTAAGAAACGTGTTGGTCACGTGTTATGCACATAATAATAAATAAATTAAATTATTAAAGATAAAATAATAAATATAATTTTGAAAATTTAAACGAGAGGCGAAATAAACGAACTTTTTTGTCCGTCTCTTCTGCCCTTTTTTTTGGCGGGAAACTATTTGGTGTCACTGTGTTATGCACTGCTGTTTCCTCTTATTTTATTAAATCTATTTTTTTACGTGTGTTTTATAATATGTATAACTTTTATCTTCTTATAACTTTTAAATCTTCTTTCTTTTGTCTTCTTTACTTTGTTTATTCTTTTTCATGAGCGAGAGAGAGAGTGTGTGTGTGAGGAAAGAAATGAAATAAATGAGAGATTGAAGAGAAAAGGGAAGGGAAAAGGGGGGGGGGTATAATAAATAAAAAAGAATACAGACGAAAAAACTTCATTTTCATTCGCTACCAGTTTTTTCTTACGAGAAAATTGACCCCCTCCACACCCTCCTCCCCCTCGCCCTCCCCTCCTTTTTTTAATTCTCTTCTACCTTCTTCCTCCACTCTATGTCTCTTTCTCTTTCCTCATTCCTTCTCCCTCTTCCTACACTCTCCCCTCAACTCCTGTTCCCTTCCTCCCTTCCTTCCTTCACTCCTACCTCCTCTCTCCTATCACTCCCTTACTATCCTCTCCTCTCCCCCCTCTCCCCCTCACCCCTCCCACCACCTCCTTCATCCAAAAACCTTCATCTCTTTTCCTCTCTCTCTCACCACCACCCCTCACCCCCACCCCCTCTCACCCCAGGCCGTCAGCATCAGGCCCCACAACCCCTCACCCCCTTCTCCCCTCCCCCCTACTAGCCGTCAGTCAGAAGTGCATGAAAACCAACAAAAAACAACTTTAAAGTCACGCGCTCGCTCTTCGCCGTGGTGGGGGGGGGGGGAGGGGGAGAGGGGCGAAGGTGATGATGGAAGGGGGATGAAAGAGAAAGAAGAGGAAGAGAGAGAAGGAGGGAGAGAGGGAAGAGGTGGGAGATTGGGAGAAAGGGGTGGGGGGAGAGGGAGGGTGTGGGTGAATAATGGAAGGGGGATGAAAGAGAAGGAGAAGGAGGGAGATGGAGGGAGAGGGAAGAGGTAGAAAGAGAGGGAGGGAGAAGAGAGAGAGAAGAGAGAGAGAGAGAGAGAGAGAGAGAGAGAGAGAGAGAGAGAGAGAAGGAACTGGTGGAGAGGAGCAGAGAAAGAGAGAGAGAGGGAGAGGGAAAGGTTAAAAAGAGGGAGGGAAGAAGAGGGAGAGAGAGAAAGAAGTATGGGGAGAGAACAGAGAAGAGAAGAGAGAGAAAGAGAGGATGGGATCAGAATAAAAAGGAAGAAAGAGATACAATGATAACGAAAGATCAAAGCAATAAATTAGTAAGTAGAGAGATAATAAAAAAAAAGAAAATGAACAGAAAGAGGATTGAGAATGAATAGAGGGGAAATACACACAGAGAATAACTAAAGGGAACTATGAAAGGAAAAGCACTGTAGAAGCGGATAAAAACGGAGATAAGCAAATTGAGATGAAAGGTCTGAAAGGATGAGAGAGATTAAAACAATAATGTCAAGAGAACCACAAAGTGCACGAACAAACCAGCTGGGTACCTCACAAGCCGTGACGAACTGATGGGGGTATTATAAAAAGTTGTGTATTCGTTTATTATTTTTAGATGGTGTAATAATAGAGAGAGTGTAAAGGAATGTGGGAGAACAGTACAGTAAAGAGGTGGTTATGTATTATATATATTGATTTAGTATAGAGAGTATATCGAGAGAGAGTAGAGAGAGAGAGAGATCCACGTAGAGGATGTCGAGGTATGGAGGAGGCCAGCGGAGAGAGATGTCTGCAGTAAGTAGTAGGCGAGCCGGATGTGATGATCGGTAGTATAGGCTGAGTTAGTAGTCTGCATTGAGTAGAAGGTTAAGAAAGAGTAGAGAGAGAGAGAAGAGAGAGAGAGAGAGAGTAAGACAGACAGACAGACAGACAGACAGACAAAGATACAGACCAGATCACAGTACAGAAGAGTTGGGAGTGAAGGTAGAAATGGTAAGTATATAGTAGAGAGAGAGAGAGAGAGCAGAGAGAGAGAGAGAGTAGAGAGAGAGAGAAAAGAGAGATGATAGCGTAAATCGAAGATAGTAATGAAGAGAGAGAGAAAGGCATAGATGTAGTAGATGAGAGAATCGCGTAAAGTGAGCAGCATTGATGTTATAAGAGAGAGGAGAGAGAGAGAGCAGAGAGATGCTGCCGTAGGAGTATATCGCGAGGATAGATAACGAAATGAGTAAAGTACCAGATATATGTAGGTAGAGACAGAACAATAGCAGGGTGAGATCACACGAGGAGTATGTGTGTATATGTGTGTGTGTGGAAAGAGATAGAAGAAAGGGAGAGAGAGAGAGAGAGAGACATGATTGGGTACAAAGGCTTCTGAATCCACAAATATGACTCGACTTTGATTTAACAACTATGAATAATCAAATAGTCTTCTAATACCATTTTCTTTATATTCACCTACATTTTTCCATATCGTACTTCTTCTTCATTTTACTATCTTAATCTTCTGGTTCTTCCCCCCTTTTCACTATCCTTATTTACCCTCCATTCCCTCCACCTTCACCCCTCACTCATAACCTCCCCCTCCTATAATCTCCATCTATTTATTATACCTATGCCTCCATTTTATATATACCACCTAACCTCCCTACCCTTTACAATACTATCTCACCTCTGCCCTCATTTTCACTACATTTACTACAATCTTCCCTCCACCCTCTTACTATCCATACATATACCCACCCTATAACCTCCTCCTTTCCACTCGCCTCATCCATTATTCCTCCACCTCCTAGCCTACCCTCATTATTCATACCCACCTATACATATTTATAATTTTACGCAACCTTATCCTTCATACCCTCCTTTCAGATCTCTTCACTTCTAACCCTCCACCCCCTTTCCCTTCCATCTCCAACCACCCTTATCATATCAATATATTACATACATATTATTCACTCACCCATCTTATATTATACCTCCCTTTGCATCCCCCTCCAATTCCATATATTCACTTTCAACTCCTAAACCTCGGCCTTTACACCCCTCTCTTACAACCTCACCTTCCTCTATCAACCTCCCCCTCCCTTTCCTCCCTCCCTCCTTCCCTACCTCTTATAGAATACAACATCCTTATTATTCTTACCTCCTTTTGGCTCATACCGCCCCCTCCTCCCCCTCCACCTCATCCTCCCTATATATCCACTCCTCTTACTATCCTATCCATTCAACTTGCTGTCCTCAGTCTCCCTCCATCTTCTCCCTTCCTACCTAATTATTCAACTCCACAACCGTCCTCCCCTATTATTCATTTCATCTACTTATTCCTCTCCTTCTACCCTAGCCTCAAATCATCCTCCTCATACCCCTAATTCACATATACCCTCCTCCCTCCATCCTCCACCCTCCCCTCCACCCCTCACAACTCCCAACTCCCCTCCTCCCCCCTCCCCCCTCCCCCTCCTCCTCCTCCTCCTCCTCCTCCTCCTCCGTCACAATGGAGCATCTCCGTGAGGTGCAGCAATTTGACTCCGCACTCATCCGCGAATAGCATGAAAAAAGATAATTTGATGAAGGAACTGATAAGGGTATTCTGGAAGGGCTGAGTCCGAAGGGTTGGCCGTGACTACGACTTCGGTTTCGGGAGAGTTCGGAGGGTGGGTCGTGACTTCGACTTCGGTTTTGTGTTCGTTTTTCTTTTTTTCTTTTTCTTTTTTTTTGAATGCTTGTTCGCTTGTTTATTAATATATTTTTTTCTTTCTTTTTCTAATCGGTCTTTTCTTTATTTGATTAGAAAAGCGAAGGAAAATGGGGGAGTTAAAATGGGTATTCTGGAAGGGTTGAGTCCGAAGGATTGGCCCTGACTACGACTTCGGATTCGTGTTCGGGTCTGTTTGAATACTTGTTCGCCTCTTTATCTTTTTTTCTTTTTCTAATCGGTCTTTTCTTTATTTGATTAGGCAAGTGAAGGCAAATGGGGGAGTTGAAATGGGGTATTGAGTGAAAGGAGGATATAAGGTTAAAAATCGTATGTAATATTTCAAATTTTCATCATTAATGTTGTAATCTCCATTGCCATCATCATCCATTATATTGTTGTTGTCATTGTCATCTTTATCATCATCGTCATTCCTTCACCTATTATTATCCTACTCCTCCTCCTCCTTCTCTTCTTCCTCCTCCTCCTCCTCACTTCCTTCTTCTTCTTCTTCTTCTTCTTCTTCTTCTTCTTCTTCTTCTTCTTCTTCTTCTTCTTCTTCTTCTTCTTCTTCTTCTTCTTCCCTCCTCTCCTCTCCTCCCCTTCCGAGGAGTAGGAAGAAGAAGGCGAAGAAGAGAATGGAGTAGGAAGTAGAATGGAGAAGAAAAGAAGAAGGAGAAGAAGGATGAGAGGAGGAAGCGAAGAAGACGAGGAGGAGGAGGGAGAGGAGGGGAGGGGAGAGAGGAAGAGGAAGAGGAGGAGGAAGAGGAAGAAGAAGACGATAAGGACGAGAGGAGGAGGAGAAGAAGAAGAGGAGAAGGCTGAGAGGAGGAGGAGGAGGAGGAGGAGAAGAAAGAAGAGGAGGAGGAGAAGAAGCTGGAGGTTTCTCGGAAGATGACAGAGAGCGTGGCGGCGTCCGGGGCTTAAAGTTGTGCCTCTTCATTAAATTACAAGCTCACTTTTATAAAACTCTTTCTCTGGCTCTTGGTTCTTCCCTGCTTCTTCGTGTCTTCCTTTTTTTCTTTTCTTTTTTTTTCTTTTTCTTTTGGAGCGCTCTTGTTCCGGTTCTTTGGTCCTTCGATAATTTGTGTGTGTGTGTGTCACTTCCTTTTTTTGGGGGGGGGGGGGGGTCTGTCTCTGTCTTTCTCTGTTTTTCTCTTTCTCTCCTCTCTATCCCCTTCTTTCCTTCTCCCTCTTCCCAATCCCCCCTTTCCCCCTCTCCTCTTCCCCTCCCCCCCCCTTTTCTCCCCAACCCCCCCCCTCCCACCCAACCCAACCACTCCCACAAGCATAAAAATCATTACCCCACCCCGCCCACCCACTCACCCACCACCCACCCACCCCCACCACCCACCCACCCACCCAAGTCACTTCGGCAGCTAATTATCAAAATATCGACTCACGACGCTCTCCCTTCTCAGGAAATTAACGAGATAAATGAGGCGGCCATTTTGAGAGCACAAGGAGCGTCTTCTTGCCATCAGTCACTTAACGGGTTTCATGGACCTCACGCCCTCGGAGGCTGTGTAAGCTCTGCTTGTTGTGAGGAGGAGGGAGGAGGGAAGGGAGGGAGGGAGGAGGGATGGGTGAGAGGAAGGGAGGAAGAGGGTGGGGAGAGGAGGTTGGGGATGGGAGGAAGAAGAGGTTGGGAGATGGGGAGGAAGAGGAAGAATGGTGATAATGGTGGGAGGAGGAGTAGGTGGAGGAGGAGGAGGAGGGTGGTGGTGGGTGGAGGAGGAGGTGGTGGTGTTGGTGGAGGAGGAGGTGGAGGAGAGGAGGAGAGGAGGTTGGTGGAGGACGCCCCTCGGAGGCTGTTGTAATCTGCTTTCGTGTTGTGAGGAGGAGGAGGGAAGGGAGGGAGGGAGGAGGGAGAGTGGTAGGAAAGAGGAAGAGGGTGGGGATGGGAGGAAGAAGAGGTTGGGATGGGAGGAGAGGAAAGAATGGTGATAATGGTGGGAGGGAGGAGGAGGTGGAGGAGAGGAGAGGTGGTGGTGGATGGTGGAGGAGGAGGTGGGTGGTGGTGGTGGAGGAGGAGGTGGAGGAGGAGGAGGATGAGGGTGAGGTGGTTGGGGAGGACGGAGGGCCGCACGCGAGGAGGGAGCTGAGTGATAGGATGGAGGAGGCATGTGTACTTTGATGTTAGTGTAGTGAGACGGGAGTAGAGGAGGAGGACGAGGAAGGAGAGAGGAGGACGTGTGAGAGGAGAAAGAGGTAGGAGAGTGGGGGTGTGGATGGATGTATGAGTGTGGAATGGATGAAGGGATTGGTGTGAGGTGGTAGGTGAGGTAGGGATGGGTGTGTGGAGATGGGTGGTGGTAGTGAGTGATAGATGATGGTGGGTGGAGATGGTGTGGAGGGAGATGGTAGGTGGGAGTGGAGGATGGGGGGTAGTAGAGATGGTGTGGGTGAGTGGGAGAGATGATGGTGTGATAAGTGTGGTGGTAGGTGATGGGAGGGAGTGTGGGTAGGTTGGGTGATGTGGGTAGGGTGAGGAGGAGAGTGAGGGTGGAGGGTACGGTACAGGACGTCGCCTTCAGGTGTAGCTATGGATGTGATAGGTCTGTATCTTCGAGGTAGAGTTCGAGCTGGTGAGATTGGTTATGAGAGAGGGGAAAGGGTGCATAGTGGGTAGGGTAGGAGGGGTAGAGAGAGTGCTGGAGGTGATAGGAGGAGGTAAAGATGGTGGTGTGGATGGGAGAATGAAGGAAAGAAAATACGTGTAATTGGGGATATATGGATGGGATGTGATGAGAGAGAGATAGAGGAGGGTAGGGTGAGTAGGGAGGGATGAGCACGATGAGGGTGGGGATGGGAGGAAGTAATTTGCGTTGAATTTCAATTAGGTAGCGTAGGAAGAGTGTAAGGAAGACGAGTGTTGCGATGGAGTGAGGAGGATACGGTGTCCGAAAGCTCTAAAACGTTTGAGGCCCGTTGAAGAAAGAAAGACGTGTCATTGGAGACAACGTAGAGGAAGGATGTGTAGGAGAGAAGGTGAGGAAGGCACACGGAGATTTATCGAAGGAGAAGGCGGAGGAGGTAGTGAGGCCACGCAGGTCGCGTTTTCTCTTTGAAGGTACCGTATCCCTTCAGGAGGCCTCGTCTGTCACATGTCTCTCTGCTCCCTTCTCTCGCTCTCGTTGTCTGTACTGCTCCTCTCTCTCGTAGCTCGCTCTACTCTCTCTCTCTCTCTCATCGGAGGGTGAGTGGAGGAGGGAGGGAGAGGAGGAAAGAGGGTGGGGATTGGGAGGGAGAATGGGAATAATGGGTGGGAGGAAGGAGGAGGAGGGAGGAAGGAGGAGGAGGAGGAGGAGGAGGAGGAGGAGGGAGGAGGAGGAGGAGGAGGAGGAGGAGGTGGGAGGGAGGAGGAGGAGGAGGAGGTGGTGGTGGAGGTGGTGGTGGAAGAGGAGGAGGAGGTGGTGGTGGAGGAGGTGCGAGGAGGCTGCGAGGTGGAGGAGGTGGAGGAGGAAAGGAGGTGGAGGAGTGGGAATGGGAGGAAGAATGGGGATAATGGTGGGTAGGGAAAAGGAGGTGGAGGAGGAAGGAGGAGGTGGAGGAGGAGGAGGAGGTGGTGGTCAATGATGGAGGAGGAGGAGGAGGAGGAGGAGGAGAGGATTATGAGTAAAGGACGGTAGAGGAGAGGATGTTTGAGGAGGAAGTGAGATGGTGAGTGTGTGTGGTTGTGGTGTGTGTGTGTGTTTGTGTGTGTGTGTGTTGGTGTGTGTGAGTGTGTGTGTGTGTGTGTGTGTGTGTGTGTGCTGTGTGTGTGTGTGTGTGTGAGTGGTTTGTAAGGATGTCTATTATGTATGTGTGTGTTATAAGGAAGTCACTCTGTGTTGTATGATGATGTTATAGGAAAGGTCTATGTATGTATGGGTTAGAAGAATGTCTGTGTATGTATGTTATAAGAAAATACGTGTATGTTTGATGTTATAAGATGTGTGTATGCATGCGTGTTCGTTCTACGTGGAATGAAACGTTTCGATGGAGTGAGAGGGACACGTTTCGAAGCTCTAAAACGTTTGAGGCCTTGAGAAAGAAACGTTTCATAACACTAAGCTTTTAAAACGAGACACATTTCAAAACGTTTCTCTTTCTCTTTATCTATTTATCTCTCTCTCTCTCTCTCTCTCTCTCTCTCTCTCTCTCTTTCTCTCTCTCCTTCTCTCTTCTCTCTCTCTCTCTCTTCTCTCTCTCTCTCTCTCTCTCTCTCTCTCTCTCTCTCTGTCTTCTCTCCTCTGTTTCTCTCTCTGTTTCTCTCTCCTCCTCCCTCCCCTCCCTCCCTCCTTCCCTCTTCCCCTTCCCTCCCTCCCTCCCTCCCTCCCTCCCCCCTCCCTTTCGCTCCTCTCCTCTCTCCCTCTCTCTCTCAACAACACAAACACACAAAAAATAATCCTTTTCGAAACAACAAACCTTTCGAAACCCCAAGTTCACCAAATCCTTTCAGTGTTTCAACAAGCGATGTCACACAGCCTCACCTGAAAAAAAAACAGAGAAAAATGTGAGTATTTGGCAACCCCATACAATGAGCTGGCAGAAACGAGCAATCAGATTGTACAGACACATGACAATCTACATAGTTGAGAGTAAATGGGAGTATAAATTGTCATTCTTGGCATTAGAGACAATGACATTAGAGACAAGACAATGGGCATACAGGAGAAAGTGCATTTTTAATTTATTTTTTTGATGTTTTTTTAAGACGTGTATTTGTTTTTATTTGTTTTATATTCGGTGTGTATGGTATACAGATCATTTATTTTTGGAAGAATATCTAGAGCAGAGAGGGTTATATACAGAAATGACTAGGCTAATATTACTGATAGAATACCATTAATACTGATAATTACATTAATGATGAGGGAGAAACATATAAATTAGTCAAATTTGATATTGTCTTTACAACAACAACCTAATTTTTAAGACCTAAAAAAAAAAAAAAAAAAAAAAAAATCGACTCACTGGAAACCCCCACTTACACACCCCTCTTCCCCCTCCCCTATTTCATACCAAACACGACGCCCCCCCCCCAACCCCCCTATACCACTATATCAACCCCAACAACACCAACCGGTCCTCCTCCTCCTCTCCCTTTCTCTCTCTCCTTTCCCCCTCCTCCCTCCCATCTCCCAACACCTCTCCCTCTCTTACCCCCTTCTTCTCCCTTTCCCTCTCTCTTCCCCTTCCCCCCCCTTCCCCCCCTCCTCTCCATCTCCAACACCCTCGCCTCCTCTTACCCCCTCTTCTCCCATTTCTCTCTCCCCTTCCCCCCCTCTCCATCTCCCAACACCCTCTCCTCCTCTACCCCCTCTTCTCCCTTCTCTCTCCCCTTCCCCCCCTTCTCCATCTCCCAACACCCTCTCCTCCTCTTACCCCCTCTCCTCCCTTTCTCTCTCCCTTTCCCCCTCCTTCCATCTCCCAACACCCTCTCCTCCTCTTACCCCCTCTTCTCCCTTTCTCTCTCCCTTTCCCCCCCGCCCCTCCATCTCCCAACACCCTCTCCTCCTCTTACCCCCCTCTCCTCCTCTTCGCAAGTGAATCTCCGAAAGTGATTATACACGTTCTTACCGTGACCTACGTGTTGCAAATTTGTCACTTTCCGTCAAAAATGGGGTTCATTAAGAGGAGCGTTGCTCTCTACAGTCAGGGTCGCGGCCCTTCCTACTTCCCTGTTGTGGGCCGATGCTGGGATGGTGGGACCGCACCTTCGAGTCTTGGCATCTTCCCGCGCCCTTCTTCTTCTTCCTCGCTCTCTCTCTCTCTCTTCTGTCTCTCTTTCTTTTATTTTTTTCTGTGTCTTTTTTTCTTTCCTCTCTCTTTCGTGTGTGTGGTTGTCTTTTTCTCTTTTTTTTCCCCTATCCTCTTTCTTCCCCCCCTCCCTCTCTCTCTCTCTATCATCTTTCTCTCTCTCTCTTTCTTTTCTTTCTACTTTTTTCCTTCTCTTGCTGTATGAACTTTTTTCGTTTCTTTCTCTACTCTGCTCTCTCTCTCGTCTTCCCCCCTCGCGTCTCGTCCTTACCCCTCATCCCGTCTGCCTCCTTCCCCCCCCCCCCTTTCAACCCTCTCTTTTTATCCTCCCTCTCTATCCACCCCTCCGTCTGCGCCATTCCTTCCCTCCCTCCCTCCTCCCTCCCCTCACTCCCTCCCCCCAGCGTGGCCTCTCCACCCCTTTTCACTTCATTTTTATCTCCCTTTATTGACCCAAGCATCGCGAGAAAAGAACACTCGAACGAGCCTGCATGATTGCTGTGTCGTGTCTTATGCCGACAGTTCCCAACCTAAGCGCCGTGTTCTATTCCTTGGCAATTCTTGGATCAAATAGCGTCTTTGGAGTGTCTCCTTTGGCGGATCCTGGTAAGACTTTCGCTAATTTATCTTGTAAGTCAATTTTTCCTTCGGTTTGTTGTTGTTTGTTTGTTTGTTTGTTGTTTGTTTTCTTTCCTTTCTCTGTGTTGTTTGGTCTTGGGTTTTCTGGGTCTCTCTTTTTTTTTTCTTCGGTCTCGCTTGCTCTTATCTTGTTTTTTTTATTCCGTTTTTTTTCGGTTTTTCTTATCTGCTCATCAATTTTTCAATTTTTTTTTTTAATTCTTATTTAAACATTCTTACTCTCTCTCTCTCTTCATCCATACACTCTCTCTTCTCAATCTCTTTCTCTCATCTCTCTCTCTCCTCATCCTCTCACCAACCTCGGATTCTCGTTTCTCTCTCTCTCTCTCTTCTCGTCTTTTCTTCCTCACGTGCTCTCTTGTCTCTTT
>NW_020870195.1:309856-319856 GCF_003789085.1 Penaeus vannamei | reverse complement strand
TTCTTCTCTCTCTCCTCTACCCCCTCCTCTCATTCCTACCCCCCGCCCGTCTTCCCTCCCACCCCTACCCCCTCCTCCCTGACCTCAAAACAAACAAAAAAAACAAAAACAAACAAACACCAATAATGAAACCTAAAACAAAAGAGAAAGAGAGAGAAATGAGCATAAAAGGCGACATCCTTCAAACGTGAAATGATTTCGAAATGAACAGACTCTCATCTCCTTCCACGCCGGGGTGGGGTGGGCGTGGGTGGGGGTGGGGGGATTTGTAGTTATAAAATCTAAACGCTGATATATTGTGTTTGTCCACCGACGCACGCCCACGGACAGCCAGTGTGCAGGCGGAGAAATCATTCTAATTTTCCAGCGTCGAAGAAGTGTGGGCCGTGCTATGAGATTAAATGTAAATATGAAGAAAGAGAGGAGGGGTGGGCGATACGGGGGGAGGAGAGAGGGAGGGAAGAGAGGGATGGTGGGGGGCGATAGGGGGAGGGAGAGAGGGAGGGAAGAGAGATGGTGGAGTGGAGAGAGGGAGGGAGAGGAGGGAGGAGGGAGGGAGGAGGGAGAGGAGGAGGAGGAGGAGGGAGGGAGGGAGGGAGGAGGAGGAGGAGGAGCAGAGAGAGAGAGAGAGAGAGAGAGAGAGAGAGAAGAAGAGAGAGAAGAGAGAGAAAGAGAGAGGAGAGAGAGAGAGAGAGAGAAGAAACAGACAAGAGGAGAGAGAGAGAGAGAGAGAAGAGAAGAAGAGAAGAGAGAGACAGAAAAAAGAAAAAAAGAGACCAAGAGAGAGAGAACAAAGAAAGAAAGATAAAGCACGAGCCCAACAGAACGAGAAACATAAAGACATAAAGGCCAAACCCCCATGATTTGCATACGAACTACCCAAGCACCAAAAACGCACGAAGCTAAAAAGTGTTATCCGCAAATAATAACGCGTAAAAAAGCTCGTTAAAAAGACAAAAAAAAAAACAACAACAACATACCAAGGCCCAGCCTCTAGCGGTAAAAAAAAAAAATGTGCTGACAAGTAAAATTGAAAGCAATTTAGAGAGAGTGCAGTATGGAAGGGGCCAGCGAATGAAATAAATTCTTTTTTCAGTTGCCAATAAAATGCCCACCGTAGCCGTTAGTTCTAGAAGACATGGGGAGAGAGGGAGAGAGAGAGAGAGAGAGAGAGAGAGACGAGAGAGAGAAGAGAGAGAGAGAGAGAGAGAGAGAGAGAGAGAGAGAGAGAGAGAGAGAAGAGAGAGAGAAGAGAGAGAGAGAGAGAGAACAGAGGAGAGAAGAGAGAAGAGAGAAGAAAGTACCCATACCAGACCCTCCTCCACACACAATACACAGTAATAAATAAAATAATAAATAAATAAATAATAATAAAACAAACAAACAAAAAAAAAACACAACTTCACCTTAACTTCCTTTTCTTCCTCCCCTCGTCTGCAAAATACAACCCCAACTCCCCTCAGCTACAAATGATAACTTTCCTCCCCCAAGCCCAGAGTTGTGGTCACCCGGCCGGAGCAGAAAACACCTGTTTGCACCCTCTCCCCTTCTTCCCCTTATAAACAGCGGGCCAGAGGAGTGCCACACCAAATGACACACGGTCGACGGCACCACCTCAGGGCCACTTTGAACCCTGGCACTAATCGCCGCCCATAAACACCCCCCCTTAAATCCTAGGGTAGTGCCACAAGAGGGAGATAGAGGGATAGAGGAGATAGTGGGGAGTAAGAAGAAGTAAGAAGAAGAGAGAAAGAAGAAGAGGAAGAAGAAGGAAGAAGAGAAAGAAGAAGTAAGAAGAAGAAGGAAGAAGAGAAAGAATCAGAAGAAGAGAAGAAGGAAGAAGGAGAAAGAAGACGAAGGAAGAAAGAAAAAGAACAAAAAGAACAAAAAAGAAGGAAGAATAAGAAGTAAGAAGTAGAAGGAAGAGAGAAAGAAGAAATAAGAAAAAAGAAGGAAGAAGAGAAAGAAAGAAGAGAAGAAAACAACAAAAAGAAGAAAAAAAACATACTAAGGTTTTTTGTATGCGAATGGCCAAACAGCCACGTCCCCCTTGTCACGTGGCACCATGTCTGAACCACCCATAAACACCCCCTTAAATCCTAAAACAGTGCCACAAGATAGATATAGAGGGAGATAAAGAGTAAATAAAGATAGAGATAGATAAAGGGTAAATAGAAGGCGATAGCTTCTTTGAATGCGAATAGGGCCAAACAGTGCCACGTCCCAGTGCCACGTCTCCCTTGTCTGGAGCCACGCCGTCCTCATAAAGGGAGATAAAGCGTAAATAAAGACAGAGGGATAGATAGATTGAAGGTAAATAGAAGGAGATAGGTTCTTTGTGTATGCGAATAGGGCCAAACAGTGCCACGTCCCAGTGCCACGTCTCCCTTGTCTTGTGCCACGCCGTCCTCACAAAGGGAGATAAAGAGTAAATAAAGACAGAGATAGATAGATGAAGGGTAAATAGAAGGAGATAGGTTCTTTGTATGCGAATAGGGCCAAACAGTGCCACGTCCCAGTGCCACGTCTCCCTTGTCTGGTGCCACGGCGTCCCCATAACCCGGATCTAATAGGTTCGCGAAGGGGATGATGGTGCCAATTCTGTTTCATTGGTTCCTGATCTTCCTACAAGGACAGGGGCGCGGGTGGTACCTCCCGGGCGGCTGGGGGGCGGGAGGGGTCTTCGAGATGGGTGGGGCGTAGGGTGGGCGTGGGTGTGCGTGGGGGGGGATGGGGGGTATGTGTGAGGGTGGGGGTGGGGTGTGTGGGGGTTTCGGATGGGTCGGGAGTTGGAGTGGGAAGTGTGGGTATGGGGTATGTTGTGTGTGTGTGTGTTTTGCTTGAGTACATATAAAAAAACACGCATACTATCATCACGGACAATACTACACACACACAACATACAACACACACACACAACACACACACACACACAACACACACACACATACATATCCCGTGTACAACAGCACAGAACCTCTAAGAACATGAAAAAAAGAGAGTTAAAAAGATGAAAACAAAAATCCTTTTTCCAACAAAGGCTCCACCATCCCCCTTCCCTTCCCCCCTTCACCCCCCCTTCTCCCCCACCACCCCCCTCCCCCTTCTCCCACCCCCCCTCCCCCTTCTCTCCCTCCCCCTCTTCCCCCTTCCTCCCCTTCCCCTTCCCCTCCCCTTTCCCCTTCCCCTTCCCACCCCTTCCCTCCCATCCCCTCCCCTACCCCCCTCTCCCCCACCCCCCCTCTCCTCCATAGGCTTCAGAGGAAGGGAAAATATTGGCACATCAGCCCCGCTAGACTTCCTGACGATGGCACCTTGTCGATGGCCCTCTCAAAGTGCCGTGGATCATCGCTCGTGCGCGCCCTCTTTTAAAAAGGATGCCACAGGGGGAGGGGTGCCACAGGGGAGGGAGATGTCCACAGGGAGGGCTGCCACAGGGGAGGTGGGGTTCGACACGCCGTGTACCACCAAGGGGGGAGGAGCCGGTGCCCACAGGCGGGAGGTGAGGTGGATGCCCACAGGGGAGGGCTGGGGTGGCATCGCCCAGGAGGGCCTCCCGGTTCCGCGTGCCACAGGGGCGCGGCCAGCGGCCTGCCACAGGGCGCAAGGGCGGGGCACAGCGCGTGAGGGTTGCCACGGACCGTGGGGCACAGCGCGCCGGCTGCCAAGCCGGGCGATGCCACAGCCGAGGGAGTGCCACAGGGAGGGCTGCCACAGGTCGCGTCGTGACGGTCCCACCAGGAGGAGAGTTGCCACAGCGGCCGGCGCCAGGCGTTGAGAGCCACAGGGCGGGGGCCACAGGAGACGGTGCCACATGGGGTGCCACCAAGCGGCTGTGATGCCACAGGGTGGTTGCCACCAGGGGGCGAATGGGAGATGGGTTGGGGGAAGGGGGAGAGGGGCATAACTATTTGCCTCCGATTTTTCTATGGACCGATCGAGGAAAAAGAAATGTTGATGGTGATTAAAATAATGCATGCACCTCCACGTTGATGATTGATATAATGATGATGACTGATAATAATGATATAGTAATGGACGCTAATCATAAAAACTATGATTAACGATCAAATAGCGATAACTTAATCACATGCTAATGCTAATGCTTAGCCTAATGATAAATATAATAATAACAATTAACTAAATAAATATAATAATAATAACAACAATTAATAATAACACATAATAATACCAATACAAATCAATAATAATAATAAACAATAATTACCCAACAAATCACAAACAACAACTTACATTCAACTAACAAAGACAACAACAAAAACAAATAAAACAACCAACGATAAAATACCTAACCAGAACACACAAAAAAACAACACAAAACCACAACATTTGCTCGGCCCGGACCTCTCCAGCTTCTCTCTCCTCCTTGCCAAACCAATTACAAAAGTTGCGATGACACAAAAACACAACCGAATGGGGATCATGGCATAACGTACCACACGCGACCCACAGCCCCACCACCACACCCGGCACCAAGCACCACCCTACCCATCTCCACCCCCCACGGAGGAGAGGCAAGAGGCAGGAGCGAGGAAAGGAAGCGAAGGAGAGGAGCGAGGAATGAAGGATGGGGATAGAGAGATAACGGAAAGGAGGACGGAGGAGCGAGAGATAGGTGGCGGAGGAGAGGATGGAGACAGTGGTGTCGTGCGGGTCGGTACCGCCCGCGTGCGTGGTGGTCGGTCGAGTGCGTGGTGCGGGAGGACGGAGGAACGGAGGAGGAGCGCAGAGAGGAGGAGGAGAGGAGGAGGAGAAGAGGAGGAGGAGACGGAGTAAAGATGGGGGGAAGGGGGAGATCAAGGAGAGAGGGAGGAGGGAAGCAGAGGACTCGAGGAGGGCCAGGCAGGACAGGCGGAAAGAGAGCCAATCCTCAGCCGAGGAGGCGCCGAAGCTAAACCATGTGAGTATGCCACTCTGTGCCGGAAGGCGAGAGATAAGGGAAGGAGGAGGCAGGAGGAGCATGTTCTCTTTGCGCAGGGAGAGGGAGAATGCGGTGATGGTGTGGTGGGTCTCGCCGTCGGGGTCGGCTGCCACGGTCCATGCTGGTGGTGGTGGAGGAGGAGGAGGGAGGAGGAGGAGAGCGGCGGGAAGGACAGGGAGACATACGCGCGGAGACTGAGGAAGACGGAGCTCGAGGAAGGAGGCAGAAAGATGGGGGGAACGGAGCATCCACAGGAAGCGCAGGAGGGATGCAGGAGGAGAAGGAGGAGGCACGGCAGCGAGAATCAGGCAGGAGGAGGAGAGTAAACGATGCGGGAACGGGAGGAGATCAACGGAAGGAGGAGGAGGCAGGAGGAGGAGGTGGCTGGTGGAGGTAGGAGGTCGGTGGTGCGAGGAGGACGTTGGTGGTGCGGAGGCAGGAGGTGGTGGTGGAGGAGGAGGAGGCAGCGAAGCGAGACGAGAGGATGAGAGGAGGAGGAGGAGAGGAGGAGGAGGAGAGCGAGAGGGCAGGAGGCCAGGAGGAGGAGGAGCAGGAGATTAAGGACAAAGCGAGAAAAGAAGGAACCCACCCAAAGCTGCTGTCAACCCAGCGCAGCGCCATACATTCCAGTCAAGGTGGCTCGACGACCACATTAGTTACCTGACGTTTACCTCGTGGCTGGACAGTCGGACCAAAAGTATCTACCCCCGATACGGATAATCCATTGTACCCATACCTGCAGTCTGAAAGCCTTAATAAGCGGACAAAGCCCAAGCTAACGGCATAATATTGAGAGAATCAAGTGGAAACGTGACCGGACCGTAGAGGGAGTAAAGATGGGGGAAAGGGGAGAGATAAAGGAAGGAGCAAGGAGGGGGAGAGTGGAGTAGGAAGCAGAGGGCGATGGAGGTGGGAAGAGGAAGAGGAAAGACAGAGGCTACCGCACGGCCAGTATCAAGGACCCGAGCGCCGGCGAGCCCGAGAGAGGAAATAGGAGAGGGATGCAAAGAGGAATGAATGCTGACGAGGAGGAGGGAATAAAAGATAGCGGCAAGAGAAGACATTAAAGGAAGGTAGAAAAGATGAGAGGAAGAAGAACATGAAGAAAGGATGAAATTAGAACAGAGAGGATTGGAGGTTGAAGAGAGGTGAGAAAGTAAAAAATTGGAGGAGGCGAATCAAGAAAGAAGAAATGGCATAAGAGTAGACAGGAAATTAACGATAAACGAGACAGGAGGACGGAGAGGAGAATAAAAGGGAAACGGATGGAAAGCAAAGAAATGTGAAAAGTGCTGGCTGTCTGGGAAAAGAGCGAGGGAGAAGAATAAAGACTAGATTAGAACCATAGGAACAGCAGAAACGGCAGGCACATGCGGAAACCAGTAAAAAATAAATAAATAAATAACATCAAAGAAGAAGAAGAAAGACAAAGAGACAGAAAAGAAAACGAGAAAGAAAAAAAAGAAGTAGGTTTCAGAAGACAAGAAAAAGAAGGACGCCAAGAAAGCAAGAAGAAGAAAAGAAGTGAGAAAGAAGAAGGAAAAAAGACGAATAAAAATAATACAAGATGACAGAAGAAGAGACAGAAGAAACTAAGAGCGAAAAAGCGAAACAAAATTAAAAAAACCAAAAATAACTACAAAACCAATGAGACAGGAAAATGAAAAGAAGAAAAAGAGACACGACAATGGACCCCAATCAAAAACAAAACAAGAAAAAACCAACAAACAAACGAAAACACGCCCATTTTTTGCCAGTCTTAACATCGACCTCAAGATAATTTAGGATTCCGTTGGAGCGAACGCTGGCAAACTGAGGGGAAATAAGGGAAGGAGGAAGGGAAGAAGGGAGAAGGAAGGAGGGGAAAGACGGCAACAAAGAGGAGGAAGAATGACGATTGGTGATGATGATGATCACACCACACACCACACTCAAAACACACACACACAACAACACACCACGCACCACACACACAAACAAACCAAACAATACAAACACACCACACCACACACACACAACACAAAACACCACACCACCACACCACACACCCACACACACACAAACCGACACACACACAACCACACACACACACCACACACACCACACACACACAAAACAAAACAAACACACCACACACACACACCAAACCACACACAACACACGCCAAAACATAAAATACAAGACCATATCCCAATTACATACGTATTTCTCCTAATTGCTGCTCACCATAGTCGTCATCATCTTATTATTAATAATCGCCATCATTATCACACATCTACAGCTTAGATTACGTTCGAATCTGCAAAAAAAAAATTTAATATCAAGGAAGTGACGGTATAATCATTCCCAAACAAATTATATGAATAATTAACATTTTTTATTCTTTCCACACTTGCTGCCCCCGTCGGCGTTTTATGTTCTTTGTAGTATATTTTTTTTCCCCTTTTTTTTTTCGTAGTGAAATCACGTCGTTTGTTATCCTTTCATTATGGATTACTATTTTTTTTCTGTTGCATTTTTAAAAAATATATATAGTATTATATATATATATAATATATATATACTATAATATCATATACTATATATACTATATATAGAGCCAGAGGAGAGAGAGAGAGAGAGAGAGATGAGGAGAGAGACGAGAGAGACGAGGAGAGAGAGGGAGACGAGAAAGAGAGAGACAGGCGGCAGACAGACAAACAGGACAGACAGAAAAAGAGAAGAAGAAAGACAACCAGAGGAGACGAAAGAGAGATAGACAGACCAAAGGACAGACAGACCAGAGAGAGAAACGGAACGAGAGACGAGAGCGAGAAAGAAGAAAAAGAAAAGCAAAAGAGGGAAAAAAATACACATCGATCAACTACAGGCAACTACCGAGCAGCATTTCTTTGGTGCAAGTTTATTATCCACATTTTCCCTTCCCCCGCCGCCCCGCAACCGGCCTTCCCCTCTCTCTCTCCGCTAGGCAGAACTCCCCCTCTTCCCCCCTCCCTTCATTAGCCCCCCCCCCTTCCCTCCACCTTCCCCCCCCTTCCCCCCAAACACCGCTAGGCCCCCCCCCCCTCCCCCCTGGCGCCGTCCGTGATCGTCGTTTTCGGGATTGACCAATTTCAGGACAAGAATATCCCGATTGGCAACTCTGTCCTCTCGTCCCCTCATCCTCTTTTCCTCCTCTTCCTTCTCTCTCTCTCTCTGGGTCTCTCCTCTCCGTGGTCTCTCTGTCTCTCTTCTTCTCTCTCTCTTTCTCTCTCTCTCTCGCTCCTCGCTCTCGCTCTCGCTCTCGCTCTCCTCTCACGCTCTCGCTCTCGCTCTCGCTCTCGCTCTCGCTCTCGCTCTCTCTCTCTCGGCTCTCTGATCCTCTCTCTCTCCCTCCTCCTCTCTTCCTCTCTCTCTCTCCCTCTCTCTCGTACTCTCCTCTCCTCTCTCTCCCTCTCTCCCTCCTCTCTCTCTCTCTCTCTCTCTCTCTCTTCTCTCTCTCGCGTCTCTCTCGCTCTCTCTCTCTCTCTCTCTCTCTCTCTCTCTCTCTGCTCTCTCTCTCTCTCTTCTCCTCTCTCTCGGTGCTCTCTCTACTCTCGCTCGCTCGCCGCTCTCGACTCTCGCTCTCGCTCGCTCTCTCTCTCTTCTCTGGCTCGTCTCTCTCTCTTCGCTCTCTCTCTCTCTCGGGCTACTCTCCTCCTCTCTCTCTCGCCTCTCTCTCAATCTCTCTCCCTCTCTCTCTCTCTCTCTCGGCTCTCTCATCTCTCTCCTCTCTTCTCGCTCCCTCTCTTCTCTCTCTCTCTCTCTCTCCTCTCTCTCTTCTCTCTCTCTCTCTCCTCTCTCTCTCTCTCCTCGCCCTCTGCGCGTCGAACGGGTCTCTCCTCTCTCTCTCTCTCGCGGCTCTCTTTCTCGCCTCTCTTCTCGCTCTCTCTCTCTCTTCTCTCTCTCTCTCTCTTCTCTCTCTCTCTCTCTCTCTCTCTCTCTCTCTCCTCTCTCTGCTCTCCCTCTCCGCTCTCGCTCGTCCGCTCTCGTCTCGCCTCTCGCTCTCGCTCTCGCTTCCGGCTCTTTCGCTCTCCGGCTCTCCGCTCCTCTCTCCTCGCTCTCGAATCTCGCTCTCGCTCTCGCTCTCCGCTTTCGCCTCGCTCTCTCTCTCTCCCTCGCTCCTCTCTCGCTCTCTTCTCTCTCTCTCTCGTCTCTCTCTCTCTCTCTCTCTCTCTCTCTTCTCTCTATCTCTCTCTCTCCTCTTCTCTCTCTCTCGCTCGCTCGGCTCGGCTCGCTCTCGCTCTCCTTCTCGCTCTCGCTTCTCGCTCCGGCTCTCGCTCTCTCTCGTCTCTCTCTCTCTCGCTCTCGCTCTCCGCTCTCGCTCCTCCGCTCTCGCTCTCGCTCCTCGCTCTCGCTCTCGCTTCTCGCGTACTCGCTCTCGGCTCTCTCTCTCTCTCTCCCTCTCTTTCTCTCTCTCTCTCTCTCTCCTCTCTCTCTCTCTCTCCTCTTTCTCCTGTTTCCTTGTTAATACTTCTGTTTTTGCCTACTATTGTTGTTTTGGCTTGTTTTTCTTCCCCTTTTCTCGTATTTTCCCTTTCTCGTCTCTGTTCTTCTCGCTTTAACCCTTTCCCCTTTCTTTGCTGTTCTCCCTTTCCATTATCTCCTCACCGCCTTCCCCTCCCTATCGCTCTCTCCTCACTCTCCTCTCCTCCTTTTCCTTCTCCCTTCACCCTTTCTGTCCTCTTTTCCTCTTGCAAGTCTTCCTCGCCCTTAATATCTTCCCTTCCTCTTTCCTTTCCTTTCCTTTCCTCTCTCCCTCCCTCCCTTATCTTCTTCTCCCTTTTCTTCCTTCCTTCCCCTCTCTCCCTCTTCCCATTCCTTCCCTTCCTCTACTGCTCCTTTCCCTTTCCTTCCCTTCACCTCCTCGATCCTCCCTTTCCTCTCCCTCTCCCTCGCGTCCCTGTTCATTCGTTCCCCTCCTCTCTTCTTTTCCTCCCCCTCTCCCCTTTCCTTCCTTGGCCCTGGATTCCCTCCTCCCTTCCTTTCCCTTTCCTTCCTTTCCATCTCTACCTCCCTCTTCTCCTTCTCTCTCCCCTC
>NW_020870195.1:273151-285651 GCF_003789085.1 Penaeus vannamei | reverse complement strand
GTCATCTGTTCGTCTGATGTGACTTGCATTATTTTTTCTAATTTTTTAATCTAGAAGTGTGCTTAATATCTCTGTGTAAACATATTGATATATGAATAAGTTTTTTTAATTTTTTTCAATCTCTCTCTCTCTCTCTCTGTCTCCTGGTTCTCTGTCTTGTCTCTTCTCTCTCTCTCTCTCTCTCTCTCCTTCTTCCTCTCTCTCTCTCTCTTCTCCTCTCTCTCTTCCTTCTCTTCTCTTCTCCTCTAAACATACTTTAATAATGAATTTTTTTTTTCCTTTTCTTCCAATCTCTTCTCTCTCTCCTCTCTCTCTCTCTCTCTCTCACCTCTCTAAACATACTTCTTTAATAATGAATATTTTTTTTTCTTTTTCTCTCAAATTCTCTTTCTCTCCTCTCTCTCTTTTCTCTCCTCTCTCCTCAACATACTTTAATAATTTAATTAAATTTCTTTTTCTTTCTCCAATCTCTCTCTCCTCCTCTCTAAACATTACTATAATAATCTGAAGATAAAAATTATTTCTTCCTTTTCTTCCTCTCCTTCCAAATTCTCTCTCTCTCTCTCTCTCTCTTCTCTCCCCCCTCTCTCCCTCTCCTCTGCTCTCTTCTGCTTCTCTAAACATACTATTAAATAATGCAACAAAATTTCTTCCTTTTTCCTTTCCTCCAATCTCTCTCTCTCTCTCCTCTCTCTTCTCTAAACATACTATTAATAATGAACAAATTTCTTCCTTCTTTCCTCTCCTCCAATCCCGGGCGCATCGCAAACACGGGCTAAAAGGGTGATGTTTGAAGTCTTATTAAATCACCAGCGTTAATTAATTACCTTAACCCGAGTAATTGTGAATTCCGGATTCGCGGAGACGGAAATCATCCAATTTTCTTTGACTTGGGAACCAGACCTTCGGTGTCTCTTTTCTGATGTTTGGAAAATGGGGATGGGATGCCTGCGCTGTCTCCTGTAGCCATCACTGAGGACACGGTCCCGTACATACATATGCACGTGAAAGCACATACGTACTACACTCACGACACACTGAGTGAGTGAGTGAGAGAGAGAGATAAGAGATAGATAGATTAGATAGAGAGAGAGAGAGAGAGAAGAGAAGAGAGAGAGAGAGATGAGAGATGATGAGAGAGAGAGAGAGAGGAGAGAGAAGAGAGAGGAGAGAGAGAGAGAGAGAAAAGAAAAGAAGAAAGATACTATATATACATATATATATATATTAATATATATATATATTATATATATATATTATTATATATATATATTCATATATACAGTATAATATATATATATTAATATATATATATATATAGTATATATATATATATATATACATAATACATATATATTACATTATTACACACACCACACACACCACACCACACACACCACACACACCACACGGCATACATTACACACACACACACCACACACACACACACACACACACACACACACACACACCACACACACACATATATATATATAATATATATTTATATATATATATATATATATTATAATATATATATAGTACTATATATATATATATAATGTGTGTGCATACACCTTGTTGTGTGGTGTGTATAGTTGTGTGTGTGTGTGTGTCTGTGTGTGTGTATGTGTGTGTTAAAGATAGACCAGATAAGTAGATAGAGATAAAGAGGAGAGAAGGAGGATAGGTAGAGAGATAGATAGAAAGATGGACAAGCACGACAGACAGAAATAGATAAGATTAGAGAGGCACAGAAAGGAAAAACACGCAAAAGGCGGACAAAGAAAAGAATTAGACAAACGAGACAAGTGCCAAATCGGACATCGACGAGGAAAAAAAGGAAAAAAAGGGAAAAAAAGAAACAGAGAGATGAGAAGCGCAGATTAGATACGATAGATGAAGACCGAGAGAGCGAGAAGACAGACAGAGGAGGAGAGAGACAAGACAGAGAGAAAGAGAGAGAGAGCGAGCGTATGACGATGGAGAGAGAGAGAGAAAGAGAGAGAGAGAGAGAGGAGAGAGGATGAGCAGAGAGAGAGATGGAAGAGACGACTATAGAGGAGAGAGAGAGAGAGATGGACGATGGACGAGAGAGGGGAGATGAGAGAGCGTGAGCGAGTGTGGGGCGGGAAGCGAATCGGTGAGCGAGGGGAAGCGAGGAGAGCGGAGGAGAGAGAGAGAGAGAAATGAGAGCGACGATAGAGGAGACAGACAGACAGAGAGAGCGAGAGACAAGCGACCATCCTAATCTCCGCATCATTAAAACGCACATCATAATCCGGGACTCCGAGAGCGCGTCTGTCAGTCGCAGCTTTAGAGTTTTATCCGCGTTGAGTCCGTGGCCGACCGCGAGGATTGCTTGTTCAGGCCATCAGAGCTCAGGGCTGTTTATTATAAGCTATATATACAACAATGAATCATTATCCTGCTGACAAATTAAGCTCTGTTGGGAGAATGAGGAGGGGATGGGGAAGGGAAGGAAAGGGAGGAGGGAAGGGGGGAAGGAGGGAGGAGGAGGGGAAGGGGGAAGGTGACGGGAGGAGGAGGGGAGGGAAAGGAGGAGGAGGCGGGAAGGAGGAAGGAGGTGAGAGGGGGGCGAGGAAGCGGCAGGAGGAAGAGGGCCGGGGGGCGAAGGGGCGAGGAGGAGGGGAAAGGGGTGGGGAAGGGAAGGAAGGAGGGGAGGGAGGGGGGGAAGGAGGAGCGAGGGAGGAGGGGGGAAGCGAGGAGAGGAGTAGGAGAGGGGAAGGAGTGGCAGACGAAGAGGAGGAGGAGGGGGGGGAAGGAGGAGGAGAGGGAAGGGTAGGAGGAGTAGAGGGGCGGGGAAGGGAGGAGGAGGGGGGGAAGGGAGGAGGAGGGAGGAGGGGGAGAAGGAGGAGAATGGGGGGAGGAGGAGAGGGAGGGGGGAAGGGAGGAGGAGGGAGGGGAGGGAGGAGGAAGGAGGGGAGGAGGAGGGGAGGGGGATTAAGAACTCGGGGGGTGGGTGAGTGTGTAGGTAAGCGAAGACCTCAAAAAACAACGGGGGAATAATACTCGATCCATTATCTCATACATCTTCATTCGTACAAATACACAAGCGTTCGGGAATGTCGACGAACGAGAGACCGCGCGGACTCGAACGCACAACAAACATGGCGTCGTGTAAACAAGAGCGGTTCTCATCCCTTTATACGTGCTTGTTTATGCGGCCAAACAGCTTTATTCTCTTTTTTTCTTTTTTTATGGGAGGAACCAGGAGGGAGGAGGAGGAGGAGGAGGAGAAGGGGAGGGGGGGGGGGGCAGATGATACGTGTCCCTGTCCCGTAAAAGAACGACTCTCCGGTGTAATAAGGGGCGCGTTCGTGTAAGCTGAAGGCGGAGCGATCCGGGAGATTTACCCGCGGGAAGGAGACGTAAAAGAGACAGAAGAGAAATTGGAGGGAATAAAGATCGGGGAGAGAGTAAAGTAGTGGCGCGAGAGGAAATCGGGAGGAAGGAGAATAAGATAAAGTGAGGGAAAAAGAGAAGAAACGAGATAAAAGGAAGGAATTCGTAAGATCCAGTTAAATTTGTTTGGGTCGTGAATCCGGGGAGGCCGTTCGTCTAAGCAGGCAGTGTTGTATCACGACCTCCTTGGACTGACGTGATGGAAACTCAGAGAATTAAAAGAAGAAACGGAAGAGGCAGAGACGGAGATTGATAGATAGATAGATAGATAGATAAGATAGATAAATAGTTAGATAGACAAATAGATAGAAATATATTGATATTTAGATAGATGAGTAGATAGATAAATAGATGGAAAAAGATTAGTATATAGTTAGATAAAAAGATAGATAAGTAGATAGATAGATATAGATAAAGAAACATGGAGATATGGAGAACGAAAAGAGAGAGAAAAAGGAATGAAACTCTCTCTCTTTCACACTTGAGAGAAGAGAGAGAGAAGAGAAGAGAGAGAGAGAGAGAGAGAGAGAGAGAGAGAAGAGAGAGACGAGAGAGAGAGAAGAGAGAGAAGAGAGAGAGAGAGAGAGAGAGAGAGAGAGAGAGAGAGAGAGAGAGAGAGAGAGAGAGAGAGAGAGAGAGAGAGAGAGAGAAGAGAGAGAGAGAGAGAGAGAGAAAAAAGAAAGAAAGAAAGAAAGAGAAAAAAAAAATATCAGGAGCAAGAACCGAGAGAGAGAGAGAGAAAGTCCGAAAGGCGGATCGTCTCGAGCTGGCTTTTAATCCCGCTAAAAAGCCGAGGCCGGGAAGGCAGGCCCGACCGAACCAAAACAATGGCGCTTCCAGGGAGCTGATCGTTCGGAATCCGTACAAGAAAATTAACGTTTCCCAGTCGCCGCTGCGCCAATTAAAACTTGTGTGATCGCGAGGACGTCGATGAAACGGGTCCGCGGGTCGTGGAGACAATACCCGAGAGAAGGCCGTCGCTGTTGACTCACATGTGGGCAACAATGGCTTCTGTTTACTCGGCGGCGCGGCTACCTGTCAGCTGATGGACCGCGGGTTATGGGCGAGTGACGTCATCTGGGGTGGGGTGGGGTTGGAGGGGGTTGATGGGGTGATTGGGATGGCAGGAGTGGGTGTTTGTGCACGCTGATTGTGCATGTTTTTTTCTTCTCTTTTTTTCTTTTCTTTTCTTTCTATTTGGATGTCTGTCCAATTTAGCATGTGATTATGTGTCAGTCGTTTAGTCTTCTCCTTCTCTCTCTCTCTCTCTTTCTCTATCTAATATATATTCATTCTTCTCTCTCTCTCTCTCTCTCTCGTCTTTCTCTTTCTCTCTCTTATATATATTTTTCTCTCTCTCTCTCTCTCTCTCTCTTTCTCTTCTTTTATATCATCTCTCTCTCTCTCTCTCTCTCTCTCTCTCTCTCTCTCTCTCTCTCTCTTATATATAATAATATATATATATATATATATATATATATATATATATATATTAAATATATATATATATATATATATATATATATATATATATATATATTATATATAATATATATATATAATATATATATATATATAATATACATATATATTCATCTTTATCTCTATATCTCTTTTAACTGTTAAAAAAAAACGCAACATCACCTTTTATCTCACTCCAAATGCTCCCTTGTCATGCCCTCCTTTTTACATCGATCTTGCCTTAACCGCGAGACCAAACAACCGAATCTCCCGCTGATCGTTTAACAGCGCGACGGGACACAGAGACACAGGGCGACAAAAAGGACGAGACATCCCTTGACCGGCGCCCTTGACATGCTATTTCTGTGAGCCGAGACGGATTCGGGGAAGTTGCTCTGAAAGGCCGTCTAATGGGTTCTTTAAAGCTGTCATACACACACACACACGCGCGCACGCACACGCACGCACGCACACACACCACACACACACACACACACACACACACACACACACACACACACACACACACACACACACACTATATATATATATATATATATAATATATATATATATATATATATATATAATAAATATATATATGTATATATATATAATATATATATATATATATATACATACTTATATATATATATTATATATATATATATATATATATATATATATATATATATAAATATTACATATATGTAAATATGCATGTACATATATACACATATATCTATTGTAAATATATATAATATATTATATATATATATATATATATATAAATGTGTATATACATATATATATAGATGTATATATATTTTTCCTGTAGGCCTGGATTAGATGAAATGGAAAAACTCTCACGTTATAATCCCATTCCGGGCGTGCACATCCGTAGACTTTCCTCCCAAATCCGCCGCGATTATCAGCTGATCTATTCACCCATTCGCACCTTCTCCATTACTCACCGTCGCCCCCTCCCCCTTTGCCTCTGGGTGCAGTTTCAGCGGAAGTTGCATCTGCATCATCGTGTGCGACCCGGAGTTATTGCCCCTATTAAGGAACAGGGGTTATTTTCGGGTAACAAGTGGCTAGCCTGCAACAAGCCAGATGGGTTATTTTCGGGTAACAAGTGGCTAGTCTGCAACAAGCCAGATGGGTATTTTCGGGTAACAAGTGGCTAGCTGCACAAGCCAGATGGTTATTTCGGGTAACAAGTGGCTAGCCTGCAACAAGCCAGAATGGGTTATTTTCGGGTAACAAGTGGCTAGCCTGCAACAAGCCAGATGGGTTATTTTCGGGTAACAAGTGGCTAGCCTGCAACAAGCCAGATGGGTTATTTTCGGGTAACAAGTGGCTAGCCTGCAACAAGCCAGATGGGTATTTTCGGTAACAAGTGGCTAGCCTGCAACAAGCCAGATGGGTTATTTTCGGGTAACAAGTGGCTAGCCTGCAACAAGCCAGATGGGTTATTTTCGGGTAACAAGTGGCTAGTTGCAACAAGCCAGATGGGTTATTTTCGGGTAACAAGTGGCTAGTCTGCAACAAGCCAGATGGGTTATTTTCGGGTAACAAGTGGCTAGCCTGCAACAAGCCAGATGGGTTATTTTCGGGTAACAAGTGGCTAGCCTGCAACAAGCCAGATGGGTTATTTTCGGGTAACAAGTGGCTAGCTGCAACAAGCCAGATGGTTAACAAGTGGCTAGCCTAGCCAGATGGGTTATTTTCGGGTAACAAGTGGCTAGTCTGCAACAAGCCAGATGGGTTTCCCTGACGTGCCATAAGGTCTTCTCCGCGACACCGCATCTTGCTGCAAGGGAGAAGTGTGTTGATCATATGGTCTGTGTTGCAAGCGTGCCCGTCTGGTAGAGCCATTGGGTGTTGTTAAGTATGTTCTCATTTATGTAATTGTTGTCTATGATCGTAAATGCAGTTGATCTTTACTCTTATATAGTTATTTAACGTTCCTGTTTATGCTTCGAGTTCTGTTTTATTGTACTCTATAGTAACATCGGTGTGTATGGAACATGATATTGATAATAATAATAATGATAATGATAATAATAATAATGATAATAATAATGATAATAATAATAATAATAATAATAATAATAATAATAATAATAATAATAATAATAATAATAATAATAATAATAAATAATAATAATAATATGATAATAATAATAATAATAATAGTAGTAGTATAGTAATAATAATGATAATAATATAAAATAATAATGATAATAATAACAATAATAATGATAATAATAATAATAATAATGATATAATAAACAATACTACTAATAACAATGATAATGAAAAGAAAAGAAAAAAGAAAGAAAAAAAAACAGATTGAACAGGTGAAGATCTCATTATCCCAAAATCGGCCGAACGTGCCAGGTCAAGCGCCACGGTGGTAGGTCAGATAAGGTCATCCATCCACAAGTACTGTCCCTTGTCCTATAATTGGCACCATTTATCAACTCGACTTTGTGTTGTGGTTGTTAAAATGAGAGAAAAAAAAGATGCGAGACATTTAAAAAACACTAGATTATCTATTTAACTTTTTCATCTGTGTATATCTGTCTATTTCTCTGCTTATTCATCTATTTATCTATCGATATATCTATATGTTAGTTATCTATTTACTTCTTTATCTGTTTGTATCTATTTTTATGCTTATTCATCTATCTACCTATCTCTATATCTATATACCAGGCTATCTATCTACCTATCTATCTATCCATATATCGATCCGTCTGTATATCTATCTGTCTCTATCTACCTATCTATCTATCTGTCTGTCTGTTTATCTGTCTATTTATGTCTATCTATCTATCTCTGTCTATTCTAGTCTATCTATCTCTGTCCTATCTTATCTGTCTCTGTCTATCTATATATCTCTGTCTACTATATATCTGTCTTCGCTCTACCTATCTATCTATGTCAATCTATCTGTCTATCTATCTATCCTTCTACTATCTATCTGTTTATCTATCTATCTAGTTATCTATCTATCTTTCTATCCATCAATCAATTTAATCTATCTAATATACATATATATATGGCAGTGCCTTCAGAGACTACGAACAAATATACACCTTTTTATGTATAAGTATACCTCCATTTTCTCTCGTCGACTTGAACATAAAATAACAACAACCAAATTCAACGTAAATGATAAAAAAGTGGTTATAAAATAATAGCAAAATCCTTATCTTATTATTATAGAAAATGCACATACATACACACAGGGGGATGGGGGGGGTCTGTATAACACAAAGACGTACAGGTGAGAGAAGCCGAACTGTACCTCCCTTCCCTCTCTTAATCTTCTTTCCTCTTCTTCCTCTTCTTCTTCTCCTCCTTTTCTTTTCTCTTCTTCATCCTTTTCTTCCTCCTCTTTCTTATCTCCTTTTCTTCCTCCTCTCCCTCGTTCTCTTCATCTTCTTCCCTTCCTCCTCTTCTCTTCTGCTCCTCTCTCCCTCTTCCTCCTCTTCTTCTTCTCTTTCTCTCCTCATCTTCCCCTCTTCCTCCTCCCTCTCCCTTCATCCTCCTCCCTTCCTCCTCTTCCCCCTCTTCTTTCTCCTCCTCCTTCCTCCTCTTTCCCTCCTCTTCTTCCCCCTCTTCCTCCTCCCCATTCCTCTCCTCCCCCCTTTCTCCCTCCTCCCCTCCCTTCCTCCCCCTTCTTTCCTCCTCCTCTTCCTCTTCGTCCTCCGGGGTGAGTTTGCGGGCGTGATTCCCTCGGTGACTTAATGGCTTTCATTCGCTCGTTGGGCGTGTATGGTTATTGCAGGGTTCGCGGAGGGGATTGGGCGGCCCGGGAGAGATGATTGGTTAGTTTAGATGTTTGTTGTTGTTGTTGGTGGTGGTGTTGGTGGGGGTGGTGGTGGGGGTGGGGTGGTGGTGGTGGTGGTTGTTTGGTAGTTATGGTGGTGTTTGGGTGGTTGGTGTGGGGGTGGGGGTGGGGGTTTGGGTGTTTGGTGTTGGTTTGTTCTAATGCGGTTTTATTTGTTTTAATACATTTGCTGTAGTTGTTTTGTTGATGCTGCTATCTTTGTTGTTGATGGTTAAGTGCTTTTTGTTTGTTGCTGTTGTTGTCGGTTGATGTTCGTAGTAGTTAATTGGTTATCATGCAGGTTATTGTCTGTTGTTGTTTGTTATTATTGTTGTTATTGTTGTTTGTTACGTTGTTGTTGTCGTCGTTTGCTGTTGCTGGTCAGATGCGATGGCTATTATCATTGGCCATTTGCTTGAAGTTTCTGTGTTGTTGAGGTTTGCTGTTGTTGTCATTACCATAGCGGTTGTTATCCCTATTCTATTTTCCTTAGTCCTATTATTGCTATTGCTATTGTCGGTCATAATGATGAGGATGAAAAAGGGTTGTAGATTATGATGACGTTGCTATTATTAGTAATGATGGTAAGATGGTAAGCATGCTGGGGATATTCAGTGATAAGAAATAATAATAAAAAAATAAATTAAATAAAAGGAAAGAAGAGAGGAGAGAAAGGAGAAAGGAGAAGTAAGAAAAGAATTTTGATGGTGATAATATTGTCAGAAACGATGATGATCATACAGGGAATAACAACAATAATATCGAAAAGAAAGGAATAAATTATAGAAAAAAAGATGATAATAACAACTTTGAACACAGACACATTTTAACAGTGGAAGCAGATTCAAATGACAACAAACATTAAAGTGAAAATAAGCTCTCTAAGTTGATGGCAGAGTAAATGCACGTCAAACTTTTATAAAGTTATTTTTCTTACATGCACAGATAAACAAATTCCCTCTCTCTTTCTCTCTCTGCTTCTATTTATTTGTCTTCCCCTCTCTCTCCCATCCCTTCTCTCTGTTTGTGTGTGTGTCTGTTTTTGTCTCGTCTCTTCTTTTTTTCTTTCTTTCTTTCTCCTCTCTCTTCTCTCTCTCTCCTCTCTCTCTCTTCTAATCTCTCTCTTCTCGGTCGTCCTCTTCTCGTCCCCCCTACCTCTCTCTCTCTCTCCTCTCTCTTCCCCTTCCCCCCCTCTCTCTCTCTCCTCATTCTCCCGTCTCTCTATTCTGCTCTCTCTCCGATCTCTCTCTCTCTCATCTTCTCTCTGTCTCTCTCTCTCTCTCTCTCTCTCACTCCCCATCTCTCTCTGCTCTCTTACCCCTTCTCTTCTCTTTCTCTCTGCCCTCTTTCTGTCCGTCTCTCATCCCTTTCTCTCTCTCTCTCTCACCCCCTTATCTCTCTCTCTCTCTTCTTTCTCCTCTCTCTCTCCCGCCCCTCCTCGTCCTCCTGCTCTCTCTCTCTAATCCTCTCTCTGTCTCTGTGTGTCCTTCTCGTTCTCCTCTTGTCCTCTCTCGCTATCATCTCTTCTCTTAGTCTCTCTCTCGTCCTCTCTCGTCTCTCGTCTCTCTCTTCTCTCTCTCTCTCTCTCTCTCTCTCTCTCTCTCTCTCTTTCCCCTTCTCTCTCTCTCTCTCTCCCTCTCCCCCCTCTCTCACTATGTGTGCGTCCTCCTCCCTCTGTCCTGCACACACGCGCGCGCACGAACCGTCAGTCGAGTGTTTATGAGTGCACGGAACCTTCACTGTTAAGGGTAAGGCTTTCATAGAAGCATGTAGGTTTACATATTTATATTCCTCGTTATAAAGAGATCTAATTTCGTGATGCAAGGAGTGTCTGGCTGCTTTCAAAGAGGCTCTTTTCTCCTCTCGCTTCTGTAAGACGTCCCTTCTCTCCTTCTCCTCCCACCCCCCTAATTCCCTCATCCACCCCCTCCCCTACTATCTCACTTCCCCCCCTCCCTCCTATCGCATGCCGCCATCCCCCCCTCCCCTCCGTAACCTTTCCGTCCCAACCACCCCCCTGCTTCAGAAATTAACCGGACCTCCCCAGCCCCAAAAAAAGATAATGTCAAGAAGATAAAGACATTAAAAAGCATCTAAGATTAAACGAAAGAAAGAATGAAAAGAACAAAAAATAAGTTAGAGAATGAAAAAAGAAGTTACAAAATATGCCCAGTAAATACTTCAAGATTTATATTAGTAAGAAGAGAGAGAGAGAGAGAGAGAGAGAGAGAGAGAGAGAGAGGAGGAGAGAGAGAGAGAGAGAGAGAGAGAGAGAGAGAGAGAGAGAGAGGAGAAGGAGGAAGAGAGATGAGAGAGAGAGAGAGAGAGAGAGAGATGAGAAAGAGAGAGAGAGAGAGAGAGAGAGAAGAGAGAGAGAGAGAGAGAGAGAGAGAGAGAGAGAGAGGGAGAAGAGAGAGAGAGAGAAGAGAGAAGAGAGAGAGAGAGAGAGAGAGAGAGAGAGAGAGAGAGAAGAGAGAGAGAGAGGAGAGAGAGAGAGAGAGAGAGAGAGAGAGAGAGAGAGAGTGAGAGAGAGAGAGAGAGAAGAGAGAGAAGAGAGAGAGGAGAGAAGAAGAGAAGAGACAAAGAGAAGAGAGAAGAGAGAGAGAGAGAGAGAGAGAGAGAGAGAGAGATAAGAGAGAGAGAGACGAGAGAAGAGAGAAGACAGAAGAAGAGAGAGAAGGAGAGAGAGAGAGAGAGAGAAGAGAGAGGAGAGAGAGAGAGAGAAGGAGAGAGAGAGAGAGAGAGAGAGAGAAGAGACAAACCAGGAGCAGTAGAGAGAGAGAGAGAGAGAGAGAGAGAGAGAGAGAGAGAGAGAAAGAGAAGAGAGAGAGAGAGAGAGAGAGAGAGAGAGAGAGAGAGAGAGAGAGAGGGACAATACAGGCTGTGATCTAATCCCCGATTTATGCGAGGCTGGAGACAATATGGTGTAACTACAAAATCTCTCTCTCTCTTCTCTCTCTCTGCTTCGTCTCTCTCTCTCTCAGCTGTTTGAGTGTGTGATTGCTGGCTCCTTCTCCGTCTTGAAGCTTACGTCTTGGCTTTCCTTTTCGAGCGTTGGAAGACCTTCTCAAGATTTCCAAGGGGAGTTTCTGATACACGCGTTCTTTTATACGCTTTTCGTTGTCATGCTTCTTGTTTTGTTTGCTTTTTGTATTTGTAGGGTTTAAGTGTTATTCTGTGCTTATATTAATTTAAGTGTGAATTTTGCCTTTGTATTTGTAGGGTTTTAAGTGTTATTCTGTGGCGTATTAATTTAGTGTGATTTTGCTTAGTGTGGTTTCTGGCTTTCTGTGTTTGTTAGGGTTTAAGTGTTATTCTGTGCTTAATTAATTTAAGTGTGATTTTGCTTATGTATTTGTAGGGTTTAAGTGTTATTCTGTGCTTAATTAATTTAAGTGTGATTTTGCTTATGTATTGTAGGGGTTTAAGTGTTATTCTGTGCTTAATAATTTCAGTGTGATTTTGCTTCTGTATTTGTAGGGTTTAATTTGTGTAAGTGTTTCTGTGTTTAAGTGTGATTTTGCTTATGTATTTGTAGGGTTTAAGTGTTATTCTGTGCTTAATTAATTTAAGTGTGATTTTGCTTCTGTATTTGTAGGGTTTAAGTGTGCTATTTGTAGGGTTTAAGTGTTATTCTGTGCTTAATTAATTTAAGTGTGTTTTTTGCTTTTGTATTTGTAGGGTTTAAGTGTTATTCTGTGCTTAATTAATTTAAGTGTGATTTTGCTTATGTATTTGTAGGGTTTAAGTGTTATTCTGTGCTTAATTAA